>WBNM01020230.1:101839-117984 GCA_013399055.1 Ramphastos sulfuratus
GTTGAGCTTTTCATCAACCCAGACCCCAAGGTCCTTTTCCTCAGGGCTGCTCTCCAGCCATTCACTACCCAGCCTGTATTTGTGCTTGGGATTGTGCCTATGATCTTTGAGGTCCCTTCCAACCTAAACCATCTATGATTCTGTGACAGTGATTTTTCTTCAAAATAAGAGTTATGTTGGTTTTAGCTCAGGACAAAAACTCAGATAACAAAGTTGATGCAGCAGCAAATAAAATTGTACTTAAGTGCACAAGCTGCACTTCATAAGTAAATGAAAAATCCAGTTTTAAGTAAGAACAGAAGCAGAAAACATGAACTGAGCACATAAACCCCCATATTTTTGCATTTTTCCACTTGATTACAAAGATTGAAACAGAGCTGTCAAAGAAGAAATGCATTCATTTCTTATCACCACAACAATTACCCCTGTTGTTTGCAAGTATCTTCAACACCTTCATCCTAAAAGCTGAGTATCCTACAGTTTCATGCATTTGGTAACTGACTTCCCTTTTGTTCACCAGGCAGAAAACCAAGAAATATTTGAATGAATGCTCTGGGAATATTGCAGACATTTGAGTTTCTTTCCATGTATCTTGTCTACTTTTTTTGCTGATACACCTTGGAAAATACCTCCAGTACAAGAAAAATGACCCCCAGTACACAAATTGTACAGTGTTGAGCAAAACAGCTAAGTACTTAAAATGTAAATAGGAAATTTGGCTTACAAAAAAATGCAATCAGGTAGTCCCTTGACTGCTGATGAAAACTATGGCCAAATTCTCCTTATAGACTGAAAAAAAATCCCACTACTATGCCCAGGGCTCACATGATTTTAACAAGCTTGTACTTTCTGTTAAAAAAATCAGTTAGGTTTTCTTGGCATACCTGTCTGAAAATCCTGTACTTTTGGAAGTTAACATTATATCCACATCTCTACTGTTATTTTCTTTCTTCCAAAAAGAATCTGAATTGTCATCCCATTTAGAGAAAGTGCTGCTCCTCAAATCTGAAGAATCATAATACCTAAAGCAAAAAAAAAGAAGAAAAGATACTGAAAAAGTGGGAACTTTATGTTGTTGGACTGCAGCATAAACAAGTATCAAAATCTGTTTCTAGATAATTTGAGATAGAAAGTTGAAAACAGCACCACAAGAAAGGAAAAAAAAAACAAAACAAAAAGTAATTTCACAAAAAATTGCATTCGGTATACAGCAATAAAAATTTAATCTCAGAAACTAGACCCTGAAGAAGACAATACCCATAAACACATAATTCAGACTATTTTTCTTCTCAGAAAGACTAGATCCTCTTCTTTATATGTATCATTGGGGTAAGGCCAATTTTTCACATGTAGCAGGGGGACAGACCTGTTGGAACAAGTCCAGAGGAGGGCCATAAAGATGATCCAGAGGCTGGAACACCTCTGCTATGAGGACAGGCTAAGAGTGCTGGGATTGTTCAGCCTGGAAAAGAGAAGACTCCAAGGGAACCTTCTAACTGCCTTCCAATACCTGAAGGGAACCTGCAGGAAGGCTGCAGAGGGACTTTTTACAAGAGTGTGCACTAATACAAGAGGAAATGGATTTAAATTGAAGGAGAATAGGTATGGATTGGATCTTAGGAAGAAATTCTTCACTATGAGAGTAGTGAGAGTCTGGAACGGATTGTCCAGAGAGGTTGTGGATGCCCTCTCCCTGAAGATGTTGAAGGCCAGGTTGAATGGGGCCTTGAGTAACCTGGCCTAGTTGAGAAGTGTTCCTGCCCATGGCAGAGAAGCTGGATTAGATGATCTCTAAGGCCTCTTCCAGCCTATGCTGTTCTAAGACTCTATGATTCTGATTCAGATATGCCCTGAAAATATGTTAAGTGTGTAGACAGGTTCAATGGTCTTCTATTTTCATCTTAAGCTCTAAATACATTGTGTATATTTGACTATGTAACCTGCATATACTTCTACCCCCACTCAAAAGACAAAAATGTATGTATTACCTGGAACTAGAGGAGAAATAGGAGTCTTCTGCATCATCAGTGTGGCTTTTCTTCAGCTTTGCAATTGCAGGTGTTTCCTGCTCTATTGTTTGCATATCTGAGGTAACTGAGTGGGAAATGCCACTGGAGAGAAGAAGAAAATAAGTATGTAAAGAGATGACACAGTTCACACACTAAAACCAAAAGAAATGAAAGCTGATAAAGCCCAAGGGTGCTAATAAAGCCTAAGCTACAACTACTTCTCTGACGTAGTGAGAGGACAAAATTCTGAACACAGACCATTTGAACAGCTGGAAAACACAACAATGTGACTTTCTCAGAGTTTTGGCTTCTAAAAGACAGACTCTAGCTGGTGCTGTTCACTGAAAACATCCTCACTACCTTCCTCATATGGAGGCAAATGCTGTATAAGACACGCTACAATTCAGGTTAACAACCATCTGGCAAGTTAGAAATTAAACCTACCAGAAGTAATCCTGCTCCTTCCCCCTGACCAATACTACATTCTTTGATGATGCTGATTAAGTTTCCATAACGCACTTCAGTGCATTTTTGAATTTCCTAACTACAATGAACTACATAAAGCCAGAAAGCACTTTAAATACGGTTTATAGACCTTCACATACCTTCTGTTGCTGCCAAATCCTATGCCAAGTCTTTCCAGTTCACTTTTCTTCTTACCAGACAGATTTAACTTCTCTTCTTTTGTTTTAATATCAAGATCTCTGTAGCTCAACCGTAAAGATGATACGCTAGAACGAAACACACCATTAATATATGACTGCCAAATGCTAAGTTGAATGTCCCACCCAATAATGTTAGTAGAAAATTAACAGTGTACATTGCAGCCCTGTAATTTGCATATTCTGTTTACTGAAAACATTCGTAATTCGTTTGACAAAATTCCAACTACAGGGATGGGAGAAAATTTAGCAGAGAATGCTGTCTAAACAGTGCCTCAGTCTAACTATAAGCAGGTCGTCTTTAAAGCAAATGTGAAACATGTTGCTGCTAAAGTTCAGGACACATTTTTGCAACCTGAAAGAGCCTTTTCCCCACTCCTAATTCTATGTGATACCATATAACTGTAAAATTATCCAGTTCTGACATGCTGCAGTACTGTGGCATTCATGGTATCATAGTAGCAATGTTCTCCCCTAATGCTCAGCTTGGCCCTGGTGCATCTCTTTCCCTTCACCCCTTTCATGCTTCTCATGGTTTGAACACTTGCTATGCACATATGCTCTTAAGACAAGTGGTAGAGGTAGACCACACTTCTTTATTGCCCCTTCCTCTGCCCAAAAACATGTTTCAGAAGAGGAGTCTTTGTACTCAGAAAATTAAATACATTCTGTATTATGGACACGTTGAAGCATTCAAAACTTAACTTTCTACACAGCTGGCAACACGTTTTGTCATCTGAAACATCCTTGGAGTTCAGAATAATAAGCTCTCTATGAGATACTATGAACCTTTCTATACCCCAAAACAAGCTCAATGCTTTTCCAGTGACATTAGTGTAAGAGAGACAGATATTTTTAATCTCAATTACAGAACTGTTGCAACACTGCTTAAATCCTTTGAATGAGCAATGCAGCGATATTCTAATTCATAAGTTCTGACTGCCATAAAGTACAAATGAATACTATTAGAAGAAAGTAAAATGAGATTTAGGATGCTGCTGGTAGATGTCCTGCTGCACACAGAAAGGAACTACTTCAGCCTCAAAACCTTTGTAACTTTCCATCCATTTTGTGCAGAAGTAGGACCAAGTTTTTGACCAAGAAGTATTTACTTGCAGTGTGTCTCCTATCTGGTTACTGAAACAGGCTTGTTTTTTTCTAGTCCCACACGTACTGACTTCATTATAACCAACAGTACAAGATGCCCCTACTGAAGTTCATAACGTGCTGGTTAGTGCATCGCCTGCAAGACAGAGGCTGTGTGGCCAAACTTTTGTAATGAAAAGGGTGCAGCACCTTGCCTCCTTCCAACATAGGAAGGCTATAAGGAATGGGACATCACTCCACTGAGGAGGCATTTCAGAAAGGAGGAGAGCCACCTGAACCTTGTGATGATAAGGTATCTTTTGATTTGGGCTTCCAGAGAACTTGGAGCAAGAACTAAAAACAAAAACAACCTCACTATGTCTTATGTTCAGATGCATATAACAATAAAAGTCTGATACAAACCAGGATGCATGTGTGAAATTACTTTGTGAAACCAATCAAATCAGGAAAAAAAAAATCTCTTAAGAGCACAGGGACGTTTTAAATAAACTCCAACAGTTTAGGACCATCTGTTGCACAGAAAACTGAAAACCTTGTCTAAAACTAAAACTTGAAACTGGTGCTGATAAAAGCACTAAGTAGAAAGATTTGTAGCCCAGCTTATGAAGTCTGTTTTATGGATGTCAAAAATTTTATTTGCTGTTAACTGAAACAAATAAGGATACCAAAAAGTAAAACCCCTGTATATCAATTACAAAAATTACATTTGAAGCTTTAAGTCTCAAAACTCTCTCTCCTAACTCCTTCAGACTTTGCCCTGGTGACGCCACATCTGGAGTACTGGGTCCAGTTCTGGGTCCCCCAGTTCAGGAGGGACATGGAACTGCTTGAGAGACTCAAGCACAGAGCCACAAAGAGGGTGAAAGGAATGGAACATCTCTCTTACAAGGAGAGACTGAGGGAGCTGGGGCTCTGCTGCTTGCAGAAGAGGAGCCTGAGGGGTGACACCATCAATGTTTATAAATATGTAAAGGGTGAGTGCCAGGAGGATGGAGCCAGGCTCTGCTGGGTGATGCCCAGTGACAGGACAAGGGACAATGGATGGGAGCTGAGGCATAGGAAGTTTCATGGAAACATGAGGAGGAATTTTTTCCTTTTGAGGATGACAGAACACTGGAACAGGCTACCTAGGGAGGGTCTGGAGTCTCCCTCTCTGGAGATAATTCAAAACCTGCCTGGACACATTACTGTGTGACCTGTTCTAGGTGATCCTGCTCTGGCAGGAGGGCTGGACTGGATGAGCTTTCGAGGTCCCTTTCGGCCCCTGACATTCTGTGATTTTGTGATACAAAAACATTGCTTCCATTCCACTATGTAATAAAGTCACAAGGAATTAATTTACTAAAGCTCATTACTGAAGCTTTTAAAATTAAAACCGCCACACAAATTAGTTGAAAGCCATTTTTAGTGTTCACCCTTCTTTAATTTTTATGTATGCTGCCACCTACAGTTAAAAAAAAACACCCAAAAAGCTAATCTCAAGGGAAACAGGGTTGGATCTGTAAACTCCCGATGTTTGCAGATATTTTCAGAGGGTTCTGGCCACCACAGAAAGGTTGCAGCAATCTTACACTCAAAGTTGCCTTGGATCTATGCAGATTTATACATTTCTAACAAAAAAAACCCCAAAGCAAAGCCCTGAATCACTACTTAGGACTTTTCTCCAAACTGAACTACATCATTAAAGAAAAGAATGATAATAAATAATAAGAAACAATCATTTTTCTTGTTACTTAGTAGTCCATTCCTCAAAGTCACTGGTAGTTTTTGGCAGTCATATTGAAGCATAACTTTGTGGCAAAAATACTTCAGGAAAAATGAGTTATTCCTTTCTGATTTAATAGTTTTGATGTACACAAAACATCCCTTTTCTGCAGATGCTACATAAAAGTAAGCACAAGGAATAGGGAGGAGATTATAGACCAAAGAGCTTGCTTGGTACCACGAGCTCCAAGTGATCATGTAAGAATGCATAAAATTTCTCAGTGGGTTATAAAAATGATGCCTTTCGGCAATTAAGAGAGGATATAAAGCTCTACAACACTAAATGTGTACATTACCCAACTCTTCAACAGTCTAATTTTGATGACAACTAACAAAACATTGAAAACCAAAAACATGTAGCAGGAAAATGTAGTGGAAGGAATGAGGAACAGCACTCTCCCAGCTTTAGGGCTAAGTATTTAACAACTAAAATGGACTAAGAGGTTCAAGACCTCAGACAAAAATATTCGAAGGGTTCTGGTGAAAATGAAGGCAGTTCCAGTATAAAACAGCTGAAACTTAATCAGGTAATTCTAGCTATCCTTAAACTACCCTCTTGCCTTCGGCATAGAAACTCCGAGCTATTAACAGCCATAAAGCTGAGTATTTGTATGCTCCCTGAGCCCTTAGAAAGACTGTTTGAAAAAGTATTCATTTCACTACACCAAGCCAATATAAATTAGGTAACTAGAATGGGGTAAAGAAAGTCCAAGAGGCAAGCATCGTCTGTGGTAATACTTCAATTTAGCATATTTGAGGTTTGTTTCACATTTTATTCATTTGTATCAGTGGAATATTTCCTTATCTTTTGTGTTAAATAACAATAAGGTTACTTTTAAAGAGCGTATATATCTAATTGCAAATAAACCAGGGCAAGGGGACAATTGCAGCTTGACCTAGCTTTGCGCCAGCTCATCCATATTTTTTTCTTAATTCAAGAGCTGAAGTTGCCTGTGCATAAGTAAATACCTGTTAGTATTTAAAATGCTGACAACTACTTCATTAACATGAAACTGGGCTTCACATTTTAGTGGCGTATATCTAAATCATACTTACAGAGGTTCTTCCTTCTCGGTTATCTTACTGCTACGAAGATCTTCTTGTTCCTTCATTTTATCTACTGCTTGTGCTTGTTTCTCAATCTCATTAAAGCTTTGGATGCTCACTTTTTGTGCCCCCAAACCACCTTTTCTGGCACCAAGCTTGATTTATTGAAAAAAAAGAAAAAAGAAGAAAACCAAAAACCCCAGTGTTATAATGGAGATAATCACCTCAACTGGCTTAACAGTCAACTCTGAAAGCAAAAGCTAAACTCCATGCAGAAGTATTTGCAAACAACGAACACCTGGAGCAAAGAAAATATTTTTCTAATGTTTTGCCCCTCTACAGATTCCTTCTCTGTGGACTTTCAAGACCTGCTGAAGCAAGTCCAGAGGAGGGCCATGAAGATCTCAGAGGGCTGGAGCAGCTCTGCTATGAGGACAGGCTATGAGAGCTGGGGCTCTTCAGCCTGGAGAAGAGAAGGCTTCGAGGAGACCTTGGAGTGGCCTTCCAGTATCTGAAGGGGGCCTACAGGAAGGCTGGAGAAGGACTATTTACAAGGTCTTGTAATCACAGGACAAAGAGTAATGGGTTTAAACTGGCAGAGGGGAAATTTATACTACATGTTAGGAAGAAGTTCTTTCCAGTGAGGGTGGCGAGACCCTGGAACAGGCTGCCCACGGAGGTTGTGAAGATCACAGATCACATTCTGTGATTCCGTGCTCCACAACCTCCCTTGAGGTGTTCAAGGCCAGGCTGGATGAGGTCCCTTCTTTGAGGTCCCTTCCAACCTAAACCACTCTATGATTCTATGCGTTCCTGTGCGACCTGAGCTAGATTCTATGGTCCTGCCTGGCAGGGGAGTTGGACTCGACAATCTACAGAGGTCCCTTCCAATCCCTAACATCCTGTTATCCTGTGATCTTCTATTGACTCTTACAAATTTAGTTAGCTCTGTACTCGAGCAGCACAGGGTAATGAAACTATTGTAATTTTAATTGTTCAGAGGCTGACATGTTCAAACAAATATTATGTGTGTATACACACACACACACACATATATATCTATCTCACAACTTTAATGATATTGTTGCATAGAAATAACATGATAAAATTTGTTGCCATGGAACCATTTGGTGTTAATTGACAGGATGATAGGATGTTAGGGGTTGTAAGGGATCTCCATAGATTGAGTCCAACCCCCCTGACACACAGGACCACAGAATCCAGTGCAGGTTGCACAAGCCTGGGGATATGTGGTTGGAAAGCTGCTATTTGGAGAGGGACCTGGGGGTTCTGACTGACAGTCAACTGAACATGAGTCAGCAGTGTGCCCAGGCGGACAAGGAAGCCAGTGGCATCCTCACTTGGATTAGAAACAGGGTGGCCAGCAGGGACAGGGAAGTGATCATCCCCATACGCTAAGCACTGGTGAGGCCAAACCTCAATTACTGTGTTCAGTTCTGGGCCCCCTCACTACAGGAAGGACTTTGAGGTGCTGGAGAGTGTTCAGAGAGGGGCAACGAGGTTGGTGAGAGGCTTGGAGCATCTGAAAAAAATCCACAATCTGAAAAGCACTCTACTAGATAATAGCAGTAACTTGTTGGACAATTTCATCTTAACGATAATTCATTTTCAAACAGACCATTGACCGTTCTGATACAGAAACAATTTTCAGTTCCTTTTTAGTTTCATAAACTGTTACAAGTAGTCTAGGACTCACTTAACACAATTACTTTCCATACTGCAATCTATGTTATTTCCAGAGATATGCAATACAGTATAAAATAAAAACTATCTACATACACTTACCCCCTTCTTAGCTTGATTTGGCTTCTTTTTAATGAAGGTGGTGTTCTCTGCAAAGATTAGAAGTATATTATTTGACATATAATTTTATTAATTGCAGAACAGCAGAGAGAATTTCCACAATATCAGCCTCAAAAATTGTTTTTGGATTTTTTTTCAATGACTTGGAGTAGTACGGTTTCTATGCTAAGAGACTAAGATACTAAACTGAGTTACATGGGCTCTAATTAGCTCTGAGAGAATGTAGGAAACTGCCTCTGATTGAGGATATGGAAATACAAATTGGGAATAAAATTACAGCCCAGTTTTCAGTTGTAGATACTTGTTAGTAAATGGAACAAGAATACAGGATTTGCTAGAATCAGACTAGAGGTCCACTGGATCTTGCACCATTTCCATTGTGCTTCCAGGATAGAAAGGTATTGTTTATGTTTAAACTATCAACGAACAGCTAAAACACGGCTGTATGATCATAAACAAAATTACAGTCATTATCAGACCAAGTGAATATAAAACCACTAAAGACCACACCATACCAAAATACTAAGCTAGTTGCAGTCACCACTTCACTACACCTGTGCTGCTAAGAATCAGCAGTTTTTATTCTCAGAAATCTCTTCCTGCAGGATGATCCTGAAAATGATAAATCACTGATGTATTTTATGCTGTTGTATTTTCCTCAAGTTGATCTGGGTTTTTTTTTTTTTCACTTACTCATAGTATGACATACTATTTAGTGTTAAGTAAATTAAGATTGTGGACACTGAAAAAATATTGCATTGCAAACCCAAGATTTTTCCAGTGTAAATTTTTTTGTTCAGTTTCCTGAAAAGGGACCAAAAACTAGGCCTAGATAAAAAAGACTGACCTACTGGTACAAGAGGTGTTTTTGCTCAACATAAATAACAAGCCAGAAATCACTGCACAATGTGCTTTAAATGCAGAATTTAACAGTCTGACAGGAAGTGTAAAACATGAATGGTCACCTTTAGTAGGTGTGATGCATGCACCATTAAAATTCATCAAGTCAGCTAAGAGAGATAAAACCAGAACAACATTGACTCCTCAGGAGTATAGTTTGACAGAAGAAGTTGCAAGACAAATTCAGGTTTTTCAGCTAAGTCATGCACACTGTGGTATTAATGTAAGAATTTCACACCTCTTCCCAGTCATATATTCTTTGTACAATGTTATAATGGAGGCTATCACCTCAACTGGCTCAACAGCCAACCTTGAAAGCAAAAGCTAAACTCTGAGCAGAAGTGTTTGCAAACAATGAAGAAAACCTGGAGCAGAGAAAATATTTTTCTAATGTTTTGCCCCTCTACAGATTCCTTCTCTGGAGGCTTTCAAGACCTGCTGAAGCAAGTCCAGAGGAGGCCACAGAGATGCTCAGAGGGCTGGAGCAGCTCTGCTATGAGGACAGGCTATGAGAGCTGGGGCTCTTCAGCCTGGAGAAGAGAAGGCTTCGAGGAGGCCTTGTAGTGGCCTTCCAGTTTTACAGCTAAGTCATGCACAGTGTGGTATTAAAGTAAGAATTCCACGCCTCTTCCCAGTCATGCATTCTCTGTACAAACAGGTACTTAAGTACGTTATTCTGACTGCTATGTTCTTCTGCTTACATTCATTACCTAATGTAGCTTTTGGTGATGTACTAAGGCAATCAACGCTTGGTCCACGTTCCGGTCCTAAAATATAATGGGCATCAAGGGTAAGAATATCAGAAGGCTCTTCAGAATGTTTAAAATACCAAAACACAACTTGCTATACTCAGGGTACTGTTTGATATTTGTTATTTCTGTCACAGCTTTACTAGTTACTAGAAGAGCAGCAGGCACTCAAAGATTCATCTGAAGTCCGTTTGAATACAAATTTAATTGGAATGTCTATATTAAACATTATTAAAGGAACATGCAGTCCCACACATTCTAGCATAACATTTCTAAAAAGTCCTTCCTCTCCAAATCTCTTGCATAATTAGCATGGTTAAGTTATTATGAAAGTGGGAGAAAAAGACTAAGCAAATTGGACTAGACAGAAAAATGTAGCTTATTGTTAACAAAGAATCAGTCACACCTTCATAGCATTCAGGAGTATTTTCTGAAGTCTTCTGCTGTAGGGAAATTGGTTCTGGCTCTGATAACACCCACTCTGTATTCTTGGCCTTGAAAAAAAAAACCATCACAAAATCAGAAGTGTACACAAGACAGAATACAATAAATACAAGCAGCAAGCTCAAAGACTGCCTATGCATCACTGTTTAGTTAATATTGGGTTCTTATGATTATGGATTCTAGGCTTAAAACCTGTTTTCAGAAGGGCAGCTACTACAGTTGTAAGAAACGCCTTATTCAAAGCAAGTTGGTTTCCAGCCTTACATCGAAACTGGGAATCAAACTCAGAGACACTACCCAAGTATTAGAGAGCAGGCAGGCTGGAGTGCATGGCAACTGCTCCCCAAAGCATGCCCACCAGCAAAGAGTTCTCCTGGCTATTTACACGTGAGCTTTACAAAGTATTGCCTGTCTAATACAATTATTCCTCCTATTTATTACTTATTCATGGGGAATGACTCAGCAAAATATCTGTGTGTCTGCACTTGCAGGAGTGGTCTGGGGTTGCAGATCTCCCTCCTCACATTATCCTTTCACGGTACCAAGAACACTTCACAGGATCACAGGATGTTAGGGGTTGGAAAGCACTTCCATAGATCATCGAGTCCAACCGCCTGCCAGAGCAGGACCATAGAATCTAGCTCAGGTCACACAGGAATGCATCCAGACAGGGTTTGAAAATCTCCAGAGGAGGAGACTCCACAACCTCTCTGGGCAGCCTGTTCCAGTGCTATGTGAACATTACAGTCAAGAAGTTCTTCCTCGTGTTGAAGTGGAACTTCCTGTGCTGTAGTTTATACCCATTGCCCCTTGTCCTGTCACAGGGCACAACTGAGAAGAGTTTGTCACCTCCCTCTTGATTCTCAGCCCTCATCTATTTATAAACATGGATTAGATCCCCTCTAAGCCTTCTCTTCACCAGACCAAAAAGCCCCAGGACCCTCAGCTTCTCCTCACAGGGCAGTGCTCCAGCCCCTTTATCATCTTTGTAGCCCTCCACTGGACTCTCTCCAGTAGATCCCTGTCCCTCTTGAACTGGGGAGCCCCAAACTAAATGCAATATTCCAGGTGAGGTCTCACCAGGGCAGAGTAGAGGGGGAGAAAAACCTCCCTCGATCTGCTGACCACACTCTTCTTAATGTGCCCCAGGATCCCATTGGCCTTCTTGGCCACAAGGGCACACTGCTGTGCCATGGATAGCTTCTTGTCCACCAAGACTCCCAGATCCTTCTCCACAGGGCTGCTTTCCAGCAGATCACTTCCCAACCTGTACTGGTGCAGTTTATTATTCCTTCCCAGGAATTCCTTCCTTTGGTGTTTTCCAGCTTGGCTATATTCCTTTACAAGATAAAGACATATCCTAAACACACCCAGATTCTTTTTTATCTGTCATATCTGAAGCACACAGATAGTCTTTGAGCTGGCCTCTCATATTTCAAGATAATGACATTTATTAAACATTCCATGACAAATGGTAAAAATATTCTCAATGCTTTATGCCATGGATAAACAAGAAGAAAAAATTGCCTTTTGAAATGCAGGCCTAGGGGCATGGGCTTTGAAATGCAGGCCTACACTGAGCATCTGTATTTCCCCCTCAGGAATTCCAATATCCAAGAATCACAGAAAACACCGAGTTGGAAGAGACCTCAAAGATCATCCAGTCCAACCTTCAACCCAGCACTGAAGGGTCAACACTAAACTATGTTGCTAAGCACCAGGTCCACAGGCTGCTTAAACACCTCCAGGGATGGTGACTCCACCAATGCCCTGCAGAGACCATTCCAAGGTCTGAGAACCCTCTCTGAAGAAATATTTCCTAGCATCCATCTGGAACCTTCCCTGACACAGCTTCAAACCATTTCCTCTGGTCCTGTTGCTTGCCACCAAGGAGCAGAGGCTGCCCCCTCCTCACTCCAACCTCCCTACAGGTAGCTGTAGAGAGCAATGAGGTCTCCCTCAGCCTCCTCTTCTCCAGACCAAACACCCCCAGCTCCCTCAGCCCCTCCTCACAGGCCATGTGCTCCAGGCCCTTCACCAGCCTCAGTGCCCTTCTCTGAACACTCTCCAGCACCTCAATGGCCTTGTAATGTGGGGCCCAGAACTGAACACAGTAATTGAGGTGCAGCCTCCCCAGTGCTGAGCACAGGGAAATGATCACCTCCCTGTCCCTGCTGGCCACCCTGTTTCTAACCCAAGCCAGGATGCCATTGGCTTTCTTGGCGACCTGGGCACTGCTGACTCATTTAATCAACTGTCAACCAATATCCACCCAGGTCCCTCTCCAAGTCACAGCTTTCCAGCCATACATCCCCAGGTCTGTAGCTAACCATGGGGTAGTTGTGATCCAGCTGGAGAACCTGGCACTTGGCCTTGTTGAATTGCACATGTCAGTTTGTATTTCCTGTACTTTATTTCTACAGACCTCATACTGACAACCAGTTGATTCAAACAGTTCAATGTAAGTCAAACCATTGCTACCAGAGCACAGAATACCTAAGCAACTGGCATAGAATTTTATTGCTTGATGCTAATACACATGCACAACCACAATGCCATGAAAGGGTAATGAATTAATATGCATATGAATCAGTGAAGAGTTTTCACAACAAGGGTTAATCTGATAAACTCAAGCTCCTTTGATTGTTTCTCTATCCCAAAATAAGCCTCATGTTTTAGGTGTTCACAGATTGCAACTGTAGCAGAAAGCAATTATACCAGAATGCTTAATATTGTTGCAATATTTAGGAATAGTAGATGTGATAATAATTTCATTGCTCTAAACTGAATATTGTCAGTACTAAAGTGGTTTTCACTGGTATTTTGTCAAATACCAGGCGCAAAATAAATTCCAAAACATGAATCTGTGACATAAACACCATAAGGAGATAGGATCAGATAAACAAAACCCAACAAAACCAATAGACTTCAGAAAGTTACTTGAACATTTTCAAAGAGGATGTAAGTATTTTGGAGGAAGAAATACAGGCTTCCGCTTAGCAAGTATTTCAAGAACTGTTAAAATTCACTGACTGAACCCCAAAGTTATGGCACAGTATATTTTAATCCAAGCACTTTCAAATAAGGTGTCATGTGTCCAAGTGCAACTGAATGCTTAACAAAATATAGAATCATAGAATGGTTTAGGTTCGAAGTGACCTCAAAGATCATCCAGTTCCAACCTCCCACCATAGGCAGGGACACCTCCCACTAGAACAGGTCGCTCAAGGTCTCATCCAACCTGGCTTGAATACATCCAGGGAGGGACCATCCACAACCTCCCTGGGCAACCTGTTCCAGTGTTTCACCACCCTCACTGTAAAGAACTTCTTCCTAACATCCAGTTTAGATCTCCCCTCCGCCAGTTTAAACTATAAACATAGAGTTTGATTCCAGATTTAGCTACTATTTATGTCATTCTAAATTAGCACCTCAGAAATTGGGTCATACCCAGGAAGAATTTTGAGATCCACAGAAGGAAAAGGAGACCAATGTTAACTCATGGGTCTACCCCTTCTCTGTAAGTTTTTTCAGGGTTTAATATTCATCACAGAGTTAACCTAACAAGACCTAAATGCAAATAATCTATACCTTGGGAGAAACATGAGATGCAAAAAAGTCTTCCTCTTTGTTTTGAGGTGACACGGGTGGCATTCCACATCCATCTGTCCACAGCTAGAATTAAAAGAGAGATAATGTTACATGACATGTATAATTTTTTTTAATGCATTAATTTTATAACTATTTTTATGGGCTATAATTTTTTTTCCTGGTACATATTTTTTCCTAACAAATTTATTTGTGCTTTGATGTATGGCAATCTTCTTTTTTATTTCATGTATCTTTTATGTGTTCCTTCAGATTATCCACTTCCTTCCTATCAAAACACTTAGTAAAAGTATTTATTGTTACTAAAGCTTTGTAGTAAGTATGGTTTTTTTCGTATTCTTATATATGGTACTTTCTTGCTAATGTTCTTATTTTGTCCAAAGTTAAAAAATAAACCAAAACAAACCACAAATGAAAACACAAAACCCAAACCCATAAAAACTTAACACTAGCAGCAACTGAAAACAGTTTTCAGAATTGTATCAGTGTGGTCTGCAGAGTCCCAAAACCTCTGCCACAGCGAAAGCAATGTTTCACAAGATGCTAACAGCTTAAAGCAAGGTTTGATATTGGGGCAGGCAGAAGAGCCCACGGTGCCAAAGATCATTCTTAGTATTGTGCAGCACAGGACTACTACCTGCACTCTGTCGTGGTAGGCCTAAATAGGCCCAAATAGGCCCATATGTGTCCTGGCTTGCCCAGACATGTTTTTCTGCTCTCCCTCCTTCTGTTTTGAGGAGAAGCAACAGCAGGAAAGAGGACAAAGAACCTGAAGCCACTAAGTCTAAGGACTGTGGCTTGCCCAGACTTGTTTTACATCCTGTCGTGAACAAGGCACATACACTTGGCTTGTGCCTACCTCATGCAAGGCCTATGTTTTTCCCAAATTTGGGTAAAGCAAGCCTGTGGCTTCACCTAATATGGTCAAGCTTGGCTAACTTGCATTCTGATTGACTATTCTGTGTCCAAAAGCCCACCAATCTCGGGCTGTGTTGATAGAAGGAGATGAGTAGGTAACAAAATGTGCTCTGCCCTTGTATTCATGCTTGCTGCTGCCTGCTCCCATTGCTCACTGCCTTATTGTATCCTGAACTGCCTGGAAACTGCCTACCAAGAGTTTACCAGGAACAGGCTCTAAATGCCTCCACACGATCAGCCTGCATAGCCAGAGTGACATCGTGCTGAGACTGCACATCACAAGACATCCTGCCTACACCTGAAAGTCTCCTGCCAAGATGGGAAGTCCTGGATACACAGATCATCCAGAGATATCAGGACCAGGTCAGAAATTGTCTGCCTCCTTTCCCCAGTAGCCTGTGAAGCCTGGGAAGTATCAGAAGCCTCAGAGGCTGACAAAACAATAACAGAATTCCCTGAAAGCATTTGGGCACTGTCTGAAGCTGTTGCTGGCCCCACCAGTCGGGAGGTATTTTGTGAATAAATCCTTAAAGCCTCTTGTAACTCACCATTGCCTTCTGCCATAAGCAGAAAGGAGCTCCTTGAGTTCATCTAGTGGACAAGGGGTACAATTAACTGCAAGTGTTATATTGACCACCAAAACCTTCTCTTTCAGTTCAATTTATGTTTATATATTTTTGCTAGTTATTTCGAGATCCTGTATTATCCATTTATATAATGTTTCCATGACCGTTGCAGAAGAACCTATTTATTACTTAAAAATAGTGGTCGGGGTGGGGAGAATCTGGAATACTGAAAATTGATAAACAATATTAATTTTTGAAAATCACATCTAGCATTAATTAATTGCCCTTCCATTACACACTCCAAGGACACTCATATGTAAATAATTTTTGTTATGCAATAAAACAAATATAATTTTGAAGCACACCTGCAGTTTCCATTTTGAAGACTAACAAAAGTTTCTGCCTTAAAGTCCTGTAAGTTGCTGCAAATATTAAAATCAATGTTTTGAATAACCCAGCAATGAACCATCCAGCTAATCTCTATCTCAATGTTCTTTTGCCAATAAAAAAAAGTAAGCTGAAAAGGTCGAGAGACGTTCTCCTGCC
>WBNM01020234.1:5291-55548 GCA_013399055.1 Ramphastos sulfuratus
ATCACCTAGAATAAACAAAGATTTGCCAAATTAATTAGAATCTATGGAACGGGGGGGTGGGAGAGGGAGTGACAACCCCTGTAAGCACCAGCTGAGCTCCAAAATTGTTATCAGACCCTTTCATGAAGCAGCAGGCTTCAGTACCTTACAAAGGGAGTCTTCTGTGAAATGATTTTAGATAGAGGGCAATTTATTTGCAGATAGAGAGAAAACCTTTCGCATGGGTTGAGTTACAGCCCCCTATGAACATGAAAACCTTGCACTGGGAATGAGAAACTACAGAAAAACAATGTCACTTTCCAACTCTCACTATTTAAAATGGTTTAGCTGGATATATCCACCAGAGTTGCTATTTTAAAGAACTGCCTTCCCTCCATCCCATGAGTTTCCTCCACCAGATGTACCTTTTCCAAGTCTATAGCTGTCCCTACATACTCTATTTCAACTTCTCACTTTGCTTTGAGGAGCCTGAACATACAATAAAGATTCAGAGAATCCAAGCTCCTTCCAACCTGTAGGTGCTGGGAGCCAGTCAGCTGTAACAGTGACTACGAATACCTGTGTTCCTACATTCTCCTAGCTCACACCAGGGGATTTTTATTTCATGACAGGAATCTCTGAACCCACACAAAGCAACTCCAGCAGAATCACATTCTACCAACCTTCACTGGCAACCTTCTCAAAATCCAGATTGCACCAAGCAGAAAACATTTTATCTCATTACAGGAACTTGCAGCTTTAGGCCGCTGATAGAGTCACAACTTCCTGTACCACACATTCTGGGGCACATCATTGCCATTTGACTCACCACCTTTTGGGCAAGCACCACAAATTGTCTCACCCAATTCAAGCTACCAGAGTTGGGGCTCTGCAGCCTGGAGAAGAGAAGGATTCGAGGAGACCTTGTAGTGGCCTTCCAGTATCTGAAGGCGGCTACAGAAAGGCTGGGGAGGGACTATTTGCAAGGTCTTGTAATAACAGGATGAGGACTAATGGTTTTAAACTGGAAGAGGGGAGATTTAAACTAGATGTTAGGAAGAAGTTCTTTACAGGGAGGGTGGAACAGGTTGCCCAGGGAGGCTGTGGATGCTTCCTCCCTGGAGGTGTTCAAGGCCAGGTTGGATGAGGCCTTGAGCGACCTGTTCTAGTGAGAGGTGTCCCTGCCTGTGGCAGGGGCTTGGAACTGGATGATCTTTGAGGTCACTTCCAACCTAAGCCATTCTATGATTCAGAGTGGGAAGGTTGTTAAGAGTTTCATTGATGTGGACATGAAACAGATTGTTGTTGATGCTGTGGTTATAAATCATTTATTACTCCCCTTCCCCTTTTACCCCACACTGGCCAACAGCTAAAATCAAAGGAGTTTACTACGTGTCAGAGGGCATGACAAGCACCACACAAGTCTGCTCTTTCTGAAAAGTGCCAAAATACTGTCCAGTGTTTTATCCCAGGGGCTCTGGGGAGCCACTAAAATAACCATCAGGCAAGTGCTCTCTAGTGTTGATCAAGGCAAACAGTCTTCCAGTTCAGAGATTCAGAGATCAAGGAGGTCCTAAGCTTGTGTGTGCAGTAATCCCTGTGGGAGGAACCTAGAGAAAAACCCCTTCCCTTCCAAACCCCCATGGTGCTTCAGGGAAATATTTTCTTCTCAAGGACAAAATGCACCATTAATTCCTCAAGTTATTCCTAAATACCTTACAGTACTCATTACTGAGCCAAAGTATTTGAAATAACCTGGTTAACCCCATCTTCATGATTAGAAGAGATTTGGACAGGCTCCAGGTCTGGCCATGATTTTACCTCCCCTCCTAGAGAACATGAGATTCACTCACACAAATCTTATTTCTCTCTTCATCTCCTTGCTGAGCAATTTTGTACCTTGCTGCCAAAACAGAAGCTGAGATAAAAACACTTGGACTAAATGTTCCTCGTGCAGAGGCCTAGGCTCCTTGCCAAGCAGGATTTTCTTTATCATCTTATTGGGTTTGCAAGGGCTGAGTATGAGGTAGTTTGGGGGAAAAGACCCAAAAATGAGACTATGTTTTGGGCACCAGGTGAGTCAGAACCAATCACTCTGGCAACAACCAAGCATATTCTGGCAAATTATTGCCACTGCTCAAGCACAGTGGCTTCCCACATGTTACCACTGCAACCCCAACGGGAACAGATTTGAACTCTTTGTACAAAACAAGGCCTTAGAGATGTTTAAATCAGTTGAAAGCTGCCACAGCTGTCAGGGGAGCTCAGGTACCCAGATGCTCTTAGCATCTTGAGCTACCTGCTTTACAAGATCACCTCCAAACCACAGCTCCAGCAGCCCTTCTGCGAACTCCAAGTGCTCTGCGCATCCAGCTAGAGAACTCCAGGACCTACATGTCAGAAGGAAGATGGCAAGATTTATACTAAACTAGTATTAATGCTAAATATTAATACTAAATACTGAAAGTAATACTAAACCTGGAAGGTTATGACAACCAGGCAATCAGCCGATGTAGCAGTCACTCACTTCCAGCAGACTGGAGATGTAAGAATAATTTTCCCTGCTGGGGTCAGTCATACTGAAGCAAAACTGAACTTTTCAGCTACCCACTTTAGTTTAACTTACAAAATATCTGTCTTTCCTACAAAGCAGGGAAGAAGAGAGTCTCCTGGATAGCTCCTCAAGCTCCCACAGCTGTGAATTTGGACACAGAAAGGAAAAGGTCTCTGCTACAGTTATAGAATGGATTAAGCTGGAAGGGACCTTAAAGATCACCTAGTTCCAACCTCCCTGCCACAGGCAAGGACACCTCCCATTAGACCAGGTTGCTCAAAGCCTCATTCAGACACACCTTAAATGCTTCCAGGGTTGAGGTGGCCACAACTTCCCTGGGCACCCCATTCCAGTGTCTTACCACCCTCATAGTGAAGAACTTCTTCCTAATGTCCAATCTAAATTTATCCTGCTCTAGTATAAAACCCTTGTCCTGCCAAGGTATAATAGTTTTAAATCCCTTTTCTCCAGCTCCCTCCTTCCAAGGAGCAGAGCCCAAAGGCCACAGATGAGTTTCTCAGAGACTTCATCTTGGTGCAGGCAGAAGTTAAAGCATCAAAGGGCAAAACTGCACCCAGAATGGATTTTCCTCACCACAAACCAGTTCCCTCCCACACAAGGGCAAGTGTAGCACCAAGCTCTTGTCTCATCACAAGACAGCCTAAACTACAGCATCACTATCAAGCTATAGGCCATCACCTCAGCTTTCATGGGCAGCTTTCAAATGTCTGCATGCTGATGTTCCCAGCAATCAGGAACCTTTCCTTCTTTTCTCCCTTTTCATGTCATTCTCCTCTATCCTGTCTCCAACAGCACATTTTGCTTTTCTTTGCCTTTTGTTAACCAATGTTATCAAGATAGTTATTTTGTGATAGAGAAGTCATTAGCTAAAGTAATTTCAGAGGGTGAACAAAAGAGGTTGTGCTTCCTTAAAAGCCAATTAAATCACTTCCCATGGCATGAGGAAGACCAAGAGCGTAACATCCATCCTCCAAGTCCTTCTACAGCAGAACCTATAGCTGCCCCAGATGCAATCCTACACAGGCAGCTCTTAGTTCCCCTAACAATTTTCAGAGAATCAGATGAAACACTGAAATACTTAGGAGGGCCAACAAACATCTCTTACACCAAACCCTGGTGTAATATTCAGTCCCTTTGGAAGTAGGACCCTAACAAGAGGAGCCACAGAGTCTACATCTGGCTGCATTTAGCAGTGAGCAATGAACCCATCCTCAAAGGCACACCTCAGGTGGTGCTCTTGCTGCCCAGTAATGCCAAGAATTTTCATGGAGCTGCTGTGACACCCCCTGGCCATCTGTAGTATTAGACTCACAGAATCACAGAATTGTTTGGTTGGAAAAGACTTCTAAGATCATCAAGTCCAAACATCAACCTAAGTCTGTCATGGCCATTAAACCATATCCCCAGGTGCCGTGTCCAAACATTTCTTCAAGATCTCCAAGAAAGGAGACTCCACCACCTCCCTGGGCAGCCTGTTCCAATGCCTGACCACTCTTGCAGCAAAGAAATTTTTCCTAATCTCCAACCTAAACCTCCCCTGGAACAATTTAAGGCCATTTCCTCTCATTCTACCACCTGATGCTAGGGAGAAGAGACGGACCCCCACCTCACCACGACCTCCAACCACAAGACAGTCAAAGTTTATTTACTTCTCTAAATAGGAAACAAGGCCAAAAGCCCAAGAGAAAAACCAGCAAAAATAAAAAGTAATCTCTTGCTCTGTGCAGTGGTGCCTGGACAAACATTAAACACACAACTATAAACTAGGCACAGCACTAAAAAGTTCCCCTCAGTTTCCACACTGTCAATTTGTGGACCATGTACACTTGCTCTCGACTTACTTTGGGCTCTACACAAACCTTCCAATCTCCACTGCTCCAAGTGAACAGTTGGTCTGTCTTCCTGGCTCTCTTCTGTACTCTACCTAACAGGATTACAGCTGCAAAGAAGGGCCTACCCCTTGGAAGGACTGCCAGCCCCTTTCTTCAGAGGATGGCACATCTCTGTAAGACAAAGACACAAACAGCTTGGTCATCAGCTGTCCAAGACCTTGGCTTTGCAGGTTACACAGTGATCAGGATCACAGTGCACAGAACTCCCAAGTTACCAGCTCTGAGGAGACTGTGTTTTGGAAATATCAACCCAGTTGCTTGCAGTTGTCATATCCAAAGAGTTTCACACAGAAGATGATGCAGGTGGAGGGCACAGAGGTTAGTGTGACCCAGCTGTGCTAACACCAGCACAGGAGACCAGAACTCATACCCTTGCCACCAGCTTGTTTGATACTTAAACAGATTTGCAAAATCTCATTGTCAGCAAAACCCAAGAATGAACAAAACACTCTTGAAATTCCTCTCCTCCTCCTGCTACCAGGTCTCAATGCCACCGCTCCCCAAAATCAAACAGTGCCAACAAGATACTTGGCCTGCTCTTTGACCCCAGCCTAGGGCCCCTACACCAACTTCTGGAAAGGCTGGGGCACACTTACATACGTGTAGGAACTTGCACAACCAGAACTGACTTTCTTCTTGCGTTACTCCACGTCTCAAAAGCTCCATAGACCAGCACTCACCTGAGGCACAATCATACAACTGTTGAGTTTCAAAGAGACCTTTCAGATCAATTCCAAACGCTTCCCTAGAGCCCCACTAAGTGGAGCTCCACCACTACTACTAAGCCTCTACCACTACACAGCGTCCCAAAGCAGCCTGTTCAGGCTTGACAGCCCTTTCCGAGAAGAAACTGGTCCTCATCTCCAACCTGAACCTTACCTTGCACAGCTTGAGGCCATTTCCTCTTGTGCTGTCGTTTGCTGCATGTGAGAAGACACTGACTCCCTTTCAGATAGCTGTAGAGGGCAATGAGGCCTCCCCTCAGCCTCCTCTTGTGAACACTGCAAACAACCCGTTTCCTCAGCCCTTCCTCATAGGACTTCTTGTTCAAGGCTCTTCACCAGCTTGGTTGCTCTTCTTTGGACAGCACCTCGATGTCTTTCTTATAGTGAGGGGCCCCAAGATGGGCAGACCTGCATTCACATCCAGCTTTTGGCCTGATTTTCACAGTAACATCACTACCCATTAAAAACTCAGGCATCACTTTAGCCTAATTTGGTGGTTTGTCACAGTGCTGAAGTGCCAGCATTCATTTTCACAGCATTTCAGAAGTGAAATAAAAGCTCACATATTATTAAGACACTAGTCTACTGCCAGTTAATACCCACCAAAGACTGGGAACTGCTGCCTTTCTACTTTCAGCTCTCCAAAGACGGGATGTCTTTTCCAGCTTTTTCAGTGACACAATTCCCTATGCTGCCAGGCAACTCTGCAGCCCAAATGCTGTGGACAAACCAACAGATAGGACTGAAATGCAGGACTTCAGAAATCAGTAACAGATGCTTTGAAAAACACTGTAAAGTGTTACGTTAGCTTTCACCTTCGTTCAAATCACAGAATAGTACAGATCGGATGAGATCCCTGAAGATAATGATCTTCATTGAGTCCAACTTCCCTGCCAAAGCAGGATCACCTAGGGCAGGCCACACAGGAACACATTCAGGTGGGTTTTGAGTCTCCAGAGGAGACTCCACATCCTCTGTGGGCAGCCTGCTTTAGTGCTCTGGCACTCTCAAGATAGGAAATTCTGCCTCAACACAAGGAAAAAACCTGCGTTCTAGTATGTGTCCACTGCTCGTCATCCAGTGGTGTCACTGAGCACCACTGAGAAGAGACTGGCCCCTTTTTCTTCATTCCCCCGTCAAGATATTTGTAAACACTGATCAGGTTCCCTCTCAACTTTCTCTTCTCCAGACCAAATAGCCCCAGGTCTCTCAGCCCTCCAAACCCGCTTTCTACAGAGAGCATTTGATCCTTCACCACCACCTGTAGCTACCTACAGTCTCTCAACAAACACCACAGCACATATTATCTGGTAAAGGAGATGTATATTTATTCACTTTACAAAGAGGGTGCTATTTAGTTGCAACAGCTCCGTTTATAGACAAATATATTGTACATCATAGTGGTGAATGGGTCAAACCTTTACCTTGTTTTGCTCTTAAAAATGTGTTTGCACCACTTCAGTTTCCATTAGCTGAGGAAACAGCTGTTCTTGGTTCTGCCACTGAGAGATTAAAAATCCCTAATAAGGGAAGCGCTCCCCTTCTCATTTCCCTGTGTTACTCCCCCTCTCCCCTCAGTTCAGCACAGTTTATCCTCTGGGTTAGCATTAAACTTATACACAGCCTCCCTTCAAACAACATTAGGAGCCACCGATAGTTCTAATGTCCTTTCGAAGCACAAGAAACATCATTGGTACATATAAAAGTCTTTGAGTCCAAATTTGTTATAAAAAAAAGAAGAAAAAGTCATTTTTGTAAGTCAGGTTGGCATTTATAGATGCCGAGGCATGGCTAAAACAGTGGAGGGTGCAGGCAAAGAAAAGGATTTCAGGAGACAATGTAAATATTACAAAAATATCATCTTTAGTTTTTTCCTTTTTTTTTTTTTTTTTTTTTTTTTTTTTTTTTTTGTGTTGTGGTTTTTTGTTTTTTTTTTTTTTTAGGGGGGAAGGGGGTTGTTGATTTTTTTAAAAAATCCAGCAGGATACCCACTTGCTACTGCTACCTGAAGCATGGAAAGGAGGGATAGATCCTTGAATACTGGAAACAAATTCAGTGTAAAGCTGAACCAAGTTTACCACACCAACAGTGGTGGCAGATTTATTTCACTTGAGATACAAATCCATGTCCACATGACAGGCAGAATCTGACCATGAGGTGGAAGAAATGTTTCTATAAGTAAGCGCAGGGAAATGGGGGGAGAAAAGGCTGGCATGGTTAAACACTCTGGATCCAGAAATGCACGGTGCCCCACAAGTGCCCCTGCACACAGGACGTGCATGGCTCTGCACTCCCTCTATGCAAATATGGCAACTCCCAGCAAGATGATCCAGAAGTAGTTTGGTGGCCCACTTGTTTGAACTGTTAAAAGTTCTTCTTTCATGTTGCTATTCTTCTTCACTTTCATTTTCTGGTTCCAAATCAGAATCACCATTGATTTCCTTTTCCATAGCCATTTCTTGTTCATCAGATTGTTCCTCTTTTTCTTCATCTTCATCCCAGTTTTCCTGGGGGGAAAAAAGATACACATGGATGTTTGAACCTTTGACAGTCACGTATTTTCTGTTACAAGTAAATGGGAGAAGATTCAATCCAGCTCCACTTACCTCAGACTCTTTATCTGCAATCATCTCATCATCTGAGCCTTCCTCCTCTGAGGACTCTGCAAAGAGGAAACAATTCTTCAGTCTGGAGAACAGACTTTGAAATATCATTGTGCAAACAAAGCCCAGCCCTACATGCTGCTAAGTCTCCAAACTGTGCTACTTCAACTTCAAAACTCAATCTACCTGAAGATGATGTTGATCAACATGGACAAGTCGCTTCTGTTACGATCATGCAGTATGGTGTTGCAGTGGAAAACAAAAGGTCAAATGGGCAGTGTACCTGCACACACTGACACTAGAGAAAAGAAGATTATCAGGAGTAGTCAGCACGAATTCAGAAGGGGAAATCATGCTTGGCCAATCTGATGGCATTCCATGATGGAGTCACCAGCTGGGTAGACAAGGGCACGAGGGGAGAGCAGTGTATGCTGTGTACCTTGACTTCTGCAAGGCTTTTGACGCTATCACCTATAATATCCTCCTAAGTAAACTCAGCAAGGGTAGGCTGAGCAGACAGTGAGGTGGATTGAGAACTAGCATTGATAAATGTCTGAATGACAGAGCTCAGAGGGTTGTGATCAATGATGCAGGCTCTAGTTGGGAGGCTTGTAGCTAGTGGTGTTCCACAAGCCTCACTACTGGATCTAGTGTTGTCCAATGACCTCGACTAGGGGACAGTGTACCCTCAGCAAGTTTGCTGATGAGGGTGGCTGACACACCCAGAGGGCTGTGCTGCCATCCAGTGAGACCTGGAGAGTTGGGCATAGGTGAACCTCATGAAGTCCAACAAGGACAAGTGTAGAGTCCTACACCTGTGCAATAGCCCCCTGCACCAGTACAGGTTAGGGGCTGTCCTGCTGGAAATCAGCTCTCTGAAGAAGGATCTGGGAGTCCTGGTGAACAAGTTCAACATGAGGCAGCAATGTGCCCTTACGGTCAGGAAGGCCAGCAGTATTCTGGTGTGCATTAAGAAGAGGATGCTCAGCAGGTAGAGAGAGGTTCTCCTGCCCCTCTACTCTGTCCTGGTGAGGCCACACCTGGAGTATTTTGTCCAGCCCTGGGTTCCCCAGTTCAAGGGGAACAGTGAACTACTGGAGACAGTCCACTGGAGTGCCACAAAGATGAAGACCTGGAGCGTCTCTCTGATGAGAAAAGGCTGAGAGACCTGGGGCTCTTTAGCCTGGAGAAGACTGAGAGGAGATCCTACCAATCCTAATCATCTAAAGGGTGGAGGCCAATAGGATGAGGCTGGGCTCTTTTCAGTGGTGCCCAGTGACAGGACAAGGGACAGCAGGTGCACAGGAAGTTTCACCTAAAGATGAGGAAAAACTTCTTTACTTTCCAGGTGCTGGAGGCTGTCTGAAGAGGTTGTAGGGTCTCCTCTGGAGACTTTCAAAACCCACCTGGACATGTTCCTGTGCAATCTGATCTATGTAAGCCTGCTTTACAGGGGGAGATAATGGAGAAGAACTACACGATCTCTGAATCCAACCCCCATCATTCTGTGTTCCACTACCTTGACATCCTGCTGACTCCAGTGCAGAAGTGCCTTGGCTGTATCTACTTTAGCAGAAGGGCAGCTCAGTAAGTTAAGCACCATAGTAACCTTCCAATTAACTCACTCCTTAATTTGTGAGACAGAGATGAGAGGAGTGTGAAAGAAGGAGCAACGAACTACAAGATATCCACATCATTAACGACTAACTTTACTGCCACAGACGTCCCACTGGCTGTCACATGCAGTCAGGAGCTGAGCTATACCTTGCATACACCACTTACCATCCTCATACACCAGCTTTGCAGTCTGATTCACCTCAGTTACATCCTGACCCGCTTCTGATGCTGCAACCTGGATGGAATTTGCAAATCAGACTTAGATACAACCATAGATACCAGTCTCAAAAGTCAACAAAACTCCTAACAACATAAATGATGTCTACATCAAGTCTGACACAGAGTTATAAGTTTAGGGTAGTAGCTTAACATATGAACATAAAGTAAAATTTCAGAGGTGTCTACAATAAAGTGGGGCTTGGCACCTCCTATCTATTCCCTTTTAGAAGTCCATGTGTTAGTAGACACAAAGAGAGGGAAAAAAATGTCTAAGATTTCCAGCAAGCAGGGACTGATGAGACAGTCATGAAGTGTACAGCTTTGAACCTTATCAGCCTAACTGTACAGCAGCTGTATTGAAGTACCCAATGAGGTCTCACCAGATGTAATCACAACAGAAGGTTAAGTCTGTAAACAATACTTCTTCTGCACAACCCATGTTCTTTAGTTGGAGCTCACCTGGGAGGCAAGAATGAAGAGTCTTCCATGCAGACGGGAAAGCTTTTGCAACGTTTTTACTCTGCTCTCCATTAACTGGTACAGCATCCCCAGCTGAGGAATAAGGTCTGGCAACTGGGGAGAAGAGAAGGATGAAGAAGAAATTAAGCTGTTGACACTAACGGCTTACTCTGAAAATTTCAAACTACCTCTGTATGTTTGGGACAAGCACTCCTTACCTTATTCCACAGAGAAGGGAGAGGTGACAGTTCACAGAAACTATCAGCAGCCTGATCAGTTAACATTTGGCCATGTTTAGAAACTGTCTACTTTCAAAAACATGGCAATTCTTACACGACTTTTCCAGTCACTGCTGTAAGCAGGTCATGAAGCACTACTTGGAAAGCTGTGTAGAAAGGAGCTGGATGTACACCAGTGTACAAATGCAGCCTCACTAACCTGTGCACATTCTGACACACAGTAATCCTGTAATAAATGGGAGAAAGGGCTAACAGCACCAAAATACCTTTTTCTTAACTAAGCAAGAGTGCTTTATCCATCACATGTAAGGCAAGGCCTGGTTTCAATCCAGAAGCTTGGATATTACTTACCACCCTGCCAACTCTGGCATACCTTTACCCTATAAATCTACCCATTTCTGAGAGTCTCAAGACAAGAGTTACAACAGCCAAGCAAATTTAGCTCTGCAAGATTTAGTAACACAGGCTAGATTACTCTTTGACAGTAATTTTGTTCACTAACTCTCACAGGTATATCATGACTTAGCTTAGTTTGACTTTGGGATGACTATAATTATGTCATGAATAACTAAGACAAATAATTTGTCACCAATGTGCAGCAGTTCTACAAAACTGACAGAGGTATAGCCCTCTGCACATTGATTTAGACCCTGCTGTATGTGGAAAGCAGAAGACAGAATCCTGAAGGAAGAACAGAGATGTAAGTAACATTTAAATCTAGTTTTAGTTACATGCATGAGTATGAATGCAAAACACTTACTGTGGAAAGGTAGGATGCATGTAGACTAAAAACAGACTTCAGCCATCGAACCATTAGTGAGGCACTGGAATAGAAAAATAAATCAAATCAAATTGACAGTATCTGAGAAACACCCATTTCACATTCTAGATGCTAAAGAGTTCTATACAAAAAGTTAAATGCAGATGGAAATTACTTTGACTGTCTAAATGAGATACCTATGTAAGTTATTTACTAGGAAAAGGACAGGCATTTCAGTGAAGCACTGAAGTTTCCAATGAATAAAAGATCAAAACATTCTACTTTTTTTCTCCACCTACAATGCAGGAATTTTTATTTTAAAATAAACAAATAAAAAACCACAGAGGGAATTTTTACTTAAAAATGAACAAACAAAAGACCAAAAAAAAAAAAAAAAAAAAAAGCAAACAGAAAAATCCCAACTGAACACCAAACACTGCAATTAAGGACAAGCTACTCTCAAGCAAAGCTATCCTTAGAGCCATATAACAAGATGAAGAGGAGGGGAGGCAACGGAACACAACACCAGGAGTTGTCTAAATGGATTTGCTAATCAAAGTGAAGAAGCTATGCATCATCTGATGGTTATTTTAGGTTACATATCGATTGAATCAACAGTGTCAGTATCTTCAGATAGAGGGTTCTGTGCTTATTTCAGGTAGCATTTTAATTTCACCTCAGCCACCCTGACAAAGCACTTCCTTACTAAAAGTTTCTTTTTGCACTCACTGTCATCAGGTGAGAATTTTTATCTCAAGATACTGCAGCGTAAGTACAGTTACTATGGAAATCAATCACATAGGTGGAGGGAGGAACCATAATGTACACACTAGTTTCAGCTGCGTCATGGTTTGAGACAGGGTGTCTTTTAGAAACCATAAAGAAGTCTTCCAAGAGGGTAGATAGGTCCAGGAGGTGTAATTTTTGTTATTTCATTCCCATGATGCCTGCATCTAGCCTTCATAAGGGGACAGCACAAGCTGCCTCAGGCCCTTCTCTCTGGCCACCGTATGGGGGAGGGTTTTGGCCTTGAGCAGCTTGCTAGCAGCCTGGGCAAAGCTGAGTTTCTAGCTTCCAGGCATGGTGTTGAGGGACAGTACCAGGGAGCTATGAGGAGGCATTTGGGCCTGGGATTTTGGCAGGAGGTGTGTTGAACCACAGTTTGGCAAACCGTGGCCTATGGATTTCTTTGTATTTTATATGCTTTCTACTGTTTAGTGTACGTTTCCATTTAAACTTTCTAATACTATCCAATCCTGATGTGGAGTTTTTCTGTAACTACTTTGAGAAGAGTTACAGAGCCTGTCCAGCTCCTAAAACCACAACAAGGTGAATTAAACTGTCCTTGGGTTGTCTCTTACCTGTATGGGTTGCCCTGCAATCTCTTCGTAAGCTAAAAGGACAAAAATAGTCAGCAGTAAGTAACAAACGTATCATGAGTTTAAACTTCAAATGTTATATCCCCATGACAGCCTCAATACTGGTGCAGAAATATCTCCAAGCACTTCAAGTCTGTTAGGTTTAACCACTGCCAGGCTCCAGAATATTACATTGCTGGCTACCATCCTGAATGCAGGCTTCCAGCTTGCAGAAGCTGAGCTTCATTACTACACTAAAGATAGAACTCTTGCTGGTAGAAGTGGAAGAAAATTTTCTTGCTTGTATGTCTGTTTAATAGAGCAGGTATTAAAGGTGGACAAGCTGTAGTCAAACACTTGCACTCTCACAAAGGGCCTAGACAGGACACACTGTATCTCATTAACCTAAGGTTAAGGAGGTGTCAAAACACATGCTTAAAGGAAGTCTAAAGTTTCAAAACCAGATCACCTGCATCATGCAAGTTAAGATCAGTACCACAAGTGCAAAATGAATCATACTTGTGACTGTCACATTAAAATACAAGAGAAATCTTAATGATTGCTTTGTTATGGAGTCACATTCACATCACAAGATCAACTATTTTATGTTCAGTTTAAAGAAAGTCAAGTCTAGAAAAGGCTAAGCCTTATAATTCCTCTGTCCAGATAGAGATTTTACTTCACATCACTGAAAAAGGTCAGAAGCCAAATCTCTCTTGGAATTATTAGAGGGATGTTACAAAGCTTAAATACAGCAACTGGGGTTCTGAGCCCAGCTTTCTAAAAAGGAAAGAAATTGCTCCCCAATTTCCAAGTGCTATCTAAACTCACTGCTCTAAGCACGTATTCTGTTTTTCTTTCTCTGACATGAACATCCAGCATATTTAAGCTCATATAGCTTGCCCTGGCTGACACTGCTATTTCCACTTTGCAAATGATCATTCGTTTTAATGGATCAAAAGAAGATGCAACGCTAACTGTTTGCCATGGACTCAGCCACCTTTAGCCTAACCTCTTTGTTTTCTCTTCCCACAGAGTCACCTAAGACAGTATTACAGTATTGCTCTTTCTAGCTTTGGCAATAGTATTCTGTCCTTTGGTTCAGCTTCAACTAGAGAACAGCATATCAGAGGTAAGTTCAGAAACATTTCTGTCTTGTAAAATTCACAAGACAGTTTCAGTGGTAAAATTAAAAAGAGACACATCCTGGATTTTCCCCAGCTAGGATGCTCACCAAATGAGGCTTGTGTGACAACACAAGAAACAGTCTCTCCTACCTCATGCAGCAGTGGAATGACAGCGTGGATAGGCATTCTGGCTACTGTGTTCTTTATTACACTTTCCTTTTTTGTGTTAAGCACTCTCTGTTAAAATGGAGAAATAGGATCAGAGAATTACTCAGGTTTAACATGTCTATGAGCAGTAAACACAAGAGAGACTCAACCCACCTAAAACAATATAGCATAGCCTCAAGCCCACCCACCACATTAGAAACCAAGCATCATGTGCACATGAAAATTTCCCTTGCCATTTTCTGTGCTCGACTTCTGTCAATAAATGCCTCTCACCAATATCTGTGACAACTAATTTCTATTCAGCACCAAACTATCCAGGTATTATTTCCCTGCCCCAGAACTACTGTTTCCTTCTAGTCCAAGTACAAGACTAAGCCTTTCAAGTAATACTGCTGTCATCAAGACTCAGCTTGACAGGGTGCTGGGCCAGCTCATTTAAACTATACTATCACCTAGAAAAGTTGGAGCAGATGATCCTTGGGGTCCCTTCCAACCTGGCACTCTGTGAATGCATTTTTCCAACAGTATCTGCTTGGAAACAGCACATCTAGATTAGGGTCCAGCTCAAGCTTAAGGGAAAAAGGCTGAATAAGCATCATCACCTGTCATAGTTTAGATCATAGGATCATGGAATGGTTTGGGGTGGAAGGGACCTTAAAGACCATCTAGCTCAGCCCCACTGCCATGGGCAGGGACAACTTCCACTAGCCCAGGTTGCTCAAGGCCCTGTCCAATACGGCCTTGAACACTTCCCAGGGAGTGGGCATCCACAGCTTCCCTGGGGAACCTGTTCTAGTGTCTCACCCCCCTCACAGTAAGGAATTTCTTCCTAATCTCCAGTCTAAAGCTGCCCTCCTCAAGCTTCAACCCAACCCCTCTCATCCTATCATTACGAGCCCTTGCAAAAAGACCCTCTGCAGCTTTTTACGTAGGTCACCTTCACACGTTTTACGTAACAAAAATTTATCATTAACAGAAGCTTCTCAAAGTTCGTGGATGGACTCAGAAAGCAGGGCAGATAACAACAAAGCATTACCACTGCTATCATTTATATTAACACTGCCTTGAGCAGCAAATCAGTAAAAAAGCAGCTGGAAGGAACAGCAGGTTCTCAACTTTCAGTCTTCCTGGCTCTCCCCAAGTCTCAGTGACAGTAACCAGCAGATAGTGACCATGGAACACTTACATTTAAGATTTCTGCATCGTTGCTTTCCAAGCCCTGAACCAAAAGCACTGCAAAGCTGTCTGTCTGTGGAAGGCCCCCTGGAGTTTTTACTTTCGTTACATCAATATCCAGTGCTCCTAGGCGCTCTTCAATGCTTTCCTGCACACAGGAAACAAGAGCAGTGATGCTTCATTGCAGTTTCTCAACAACATCAGCATTCCCCGATTCTGATGGAAAATGACACCAACTTTGCATCTTCTTTTAATGCACTGACAGAGAACAGACTGAGAAATGATGACAAAGCGCTACTATAACCTTAGCACAGAGAGACAGACACAAGTAGCTGAAAAGTTCTGCAGGAACACGGCAAAACTACAGGTGAGGGCCAGACAGTTTGAAGGGGTGAAAGGTTTTGAGCAGAGGGAAGTCTCTCTAACACAGGCAGTGTCATAAACCTTGCTTTCACACCAAACAAAGCAACTTTGAGTTCACCTACAGGAGGTGTAATGATGACGTACAACTTCAGCTTCTCCATTATTGTTGTTTCAAAGAGGAATCAGCACTTTACCTCTGTCTCTCCAGGTTTCCTCTTGGTTTTCTTTTTCTCCTTTCCTGAGGATGGAGTTTTGACAGTTGCACTGTGCCCAGGAACGCCAGGCACTAGAACTTTGCTGTCCGAGTTCACAACAGGCGTCTTTACCTAGCAAACAGAGGTCACCACATCTGCATGAATTGCTAATAGCTTGAACTTCCCTCCAATTTCAAATACTGATTTTATTCCAAGACTCTCGTATACACAGTAAATCCAGCCTGCCACCACCCATTTTTTTGGGCATACACATTACTAAAAGCCTACATTTTTAGTAGCAACTAACAGCCTCAAGCAACAGGCAGTTAGTTTTCATAACTAAAGCAACACTCTCTTTGGAATCACCTGTGAATCTTTTTACTTAAAAGCTTCTTCTGTTAACACTCAAGCAGTGTTTGTATCCAACAACAGTTAGATGTTTGCTAGTGTAACAGGTTATTAACCTGCCTGTTTCCCCCCCAACACAGAAGTGAAGGAAAAGTAACACACACACAACTCCCGTGGGCTGAGATAAAGAGTTGAGCTAAAGAGAGTTTAATACAAGAGGTAACTTAATGAATAACTAGCTAAGCCTACTTTCACAAAAAGTACAGCAGAAAGCAGAAGCCGGTGAGCTAAACCCCAAGCAAGGGAGCTAAACCCCTTATCCCTCCCCATCTGGCTATCATCCCAGCAGAAGAGAGCTCACACCCAAAAGCAGCAGCCTGAGCAGGAAGCCTCTCACGTTACATCTGAACTTCAAGCCCCATAATACTTTGCTCCAGCCAGCACTTTCATTTTGAAGCTGGCACAAGGCAGGATGCTTTTGAATAACAGCAGCAACTTAACCCATGACAGCCGGCAAAAGATAGCAGGTGGACTAATAGTCAGGCCCATAAACAGCACACCAATTAATGTTGCTCCCACTGGAAGGTTAAGAATTGATCACAAACAGCAGCACAATGTAAAAGGTAGTTACTATTCACTTCAAACCCACCAATTTTCTTCTAGGGATTGCTCAGATGCAGAACACAGTGGTCTGAATTGGGACTACAGTCACAATGACCAACAAAGCAACTGAGGTTACACCAAACAAGCTGTGGTGTTCACTTGCAATAAGCACAAAGGAGACTGCCTTTTAAAGGCAATATATTTCATAATCGAGTGCTCCCCTGACTCACAGAGGATGTAAGGGAGTATGCCACATCAGGAGCACTGTTACTCCCAGAACACTTCTTTAACCACGGTGCTTCTGTGCAGACCATATTTTCAAGTACCTGCCCAAATCTCTGTAATTTGTGGGAGCTCTGATGGGTGCCCACTGATGCAAATATAATGCAAATATAATCTACTACAGTATGCAAAGCAATTTCCATGTGCGGTGTAAGTAAAACATTTTGGTTTGTAGCTCAAGAATTTGACTAATGATTGGTGGCAGCGTTAAAATACTACCTCCTTTACTCATCATTGATCTTGTCCCCACAAGGCATGCTCAGACAGCCAAGAGAAAGGAGTCTTCACTGCAATTCAGCAAAAAGCGAAACCAAGGTAGGTATCATCACTGCATGCCAGTAAACTCCTACACTGCTCACTGCCTGACAGCTCTGCTACCCACCAGCCCCAGGACTCGAGAATCACCACAAAATCCCTCCTGGCTGATGGAGCACCAGATCCAGTAGCTAACTTGAGGATGAGAAAAGCAGCACTGTCTGCTCACTTCACTGAAACTGCAAGCACTTCAAATCTTCAAGGCCTAGAATGTGCACGTAAATTATTAACTTCACAGCCCGCTTCTAAAGTCTAAAGGATTCTGCATGAGAAAGTGGTGGTAAGTGGCCTCAGTGAGCACTACTGCCATCTAAGCGTCAAGCTCACATTCCTAGGTGCCATACGTGTCCCTGGGAGTAGGAACATGTGGTGGCCAACCTAAGAATGAGCCAAAAGGACATGTCCTTGAAGGCTTCATGGCATTTGATTGAGACTCTAAAACAAAGCTATCCCTACTTCACCCCAAATCATCAGGGTCAAAGAGGCTGTACAAACTGACAGACTCTAGGGGAAGGAAAAGAAACTACCAGCCAGCCCTGTTTGTCAAGCAGACCTTCTGAGAACAGGACTGACTCTGAGCACACAGGAGGCTGTGTGCAAGAGCACACTAGGTCACACAGTAGCCATGAAGCACACTTTACCCACAACTGACTGAATGTTATGAACATCTGTAGCGACCACTGCAGCTTTGAGTGGGTCCAGCCAGAAACCCAACCTCATTTTAGAAAAGAGCAGCAAATTCTACCATTTTGGAAGTAAAACAAGAAAAGCAACAAAACTGCACTTCATGCAAAGCTCACCTTTGTTACAGCAACATCTGTTTTAAGTGACAACACTTTCTGGATATCCCTTATCAAACACACGTGGGATTCAGTGGTGTTCAAAGACTAAAAAAAGGACAGGAAGACAACCAGTTAAGGACAGGAACAAAACCAGTTAATATACCTGAAATTCACTCCTGTGACTCATTATGCTACTGAAAGACAAGAACAAATTCCAGAGGTATGATTTTTATTTTTAATTTTAGCTGCTTTGCACATCTGCCTTATACAACCAGATCTCTGTCCTCTCCAAAGAGGTTCACACAGGTAAACTGAAACAGTATTAAAAAGCAGTTGCAGAACCTAACTTACAAACAGCTGAAATGGCAAGAAACAGTCAACAACAGCATCAAGTTTTATGTTAGTTTAAAGAAGAGAAGACTATAAATTGCCTTCCAAAATAGCTCAGGGGCAACTCCACCTGAGAGCAGTCTGCAGCCCAGTTTACAAAACCCCACACTTTCCCACTAAGTTTTACATACCACTTTCTCTATGATGGGCTGTAAAGTGTTTCCATACACAAGCAGCAGAGACTGTTTGTCTGTGCAAAATGCAGCTGCTAAAATAGGAACAGGTTTTGGTGTGGAGTCCTCATCATTTCCAGGCGTTGCTATCTGGATAGTACAGTTTGATGTTAAGGGTTTTTTGCAATAACTGGAAAAAAAGAAATGAAAAAATTCCAAGGGGCTTAGCTTTAACATTTCACTATCTTGCACATCTAAGCACGTTTCATTAGCAGCCCCTCAGCAAGTTTTACACTTCACAGATGGCTAAGGTGAAGCAAGTAGAGAGAGACGAAAACCTTGGCTAAAGCAACACTTCATACCAAAGCACAGCACAGGCCCAACAAGTAATCTCTCCAGGAACGTGTCCAATACTCAAGACAGAGCTAGAACTCAATTTATGAACAGATACAAGAGTTTAAACACAGCAGCAGGACAAGGTTGAACTTTGCCTTACAGAACTCTCAAAGACACCCTCAAGATGAATATTAACTTACCCATTTAAGATATGCTCAAATAAATGCACTTGCCCATCTCTGCACACAACTGCTAACTTCACAGGCTGAAAGAAGGAAGAGTAGAAGGTTTTAATTAGATCAAAGAATAAGACATCAAGAGACAGGAACTAAACAGTTTCAAGATTTAAATAAATCCATAAGGAAGATCAGACACTACCATCACAGGAACATTCAGAACAACTATTAAGAGACAAAAACACAACTGTACTTTATCACTAGTGACAAACCCAAATTTGAACAGTTTGCGCAGTAGCATACAGGTCATCACAAGCAGCAAGTTCCAACAATACGGCACCAAATACATCTAGAGGCTCAAGTCTACAAAAGCATTGACACTGTAAATATGCTTAGAGGAAAAAAACTGAGATGAGTGCTCCAAGCAGTGAAATGCCAGGTGTACAGTACAGAATATTCTTATCTCCAGTACATACACAACCGGAAACATTAGAAAATGTATCACAAAATACTGGGTTTAGGAAAGGAATCTAAAGGCAGGAGGAGAAAAATGTTTCAAATCATTACTGAAACAGTTTGTGAACATGTTTCACATGCAGATATTTTTCTGAAGAAAAATACATTGAGAGAGTTGTTGAAACTGAGAGCCCTGAAGAATGCACACTGCTACTTTAACTCATGAAAGGACAGTTAATTCCAAATGCAGTTACACTGCCAAAGCCACTTGCAATCATATCAACAAGGACCATACCCAAACTGGAATTTTAGAAAGTGTCTGCTTTTTCATCTTGGTTTGGTTCGGATGTTTTGCTACCAAGTTCAAACGACCATTTTGATCACTAACTTGTTTTTAATAGGAAGCTACTGACATTTTTACTCTCACAAGCAAAACTGATGAAGAAAACACTGAACTTGAACTTGGCAGCTTTGAAAAAAGAGGATCTGAATCTTGGAGCAGCTGTAGCAGATACCCTTACACCTGTGAATTGCAAATTGATATTCAGGTCAAGGAAGCTGGACAAAATGAACCTAATGCAATCTGTGAATCTGTGCGCAACAACCAAAATACAAACCAAGCTCCTTTCTTTCCACCCTTAGAAGGAAACTTATGTGGCAAATGAAAATTGTTGAACCCATCTGATTACAAAATTATTGCCCCTACCTCTTCTTTGACTTCTGATATGGTCAGGTCAACAAAGGTTGGTTCATCTGTTACAGAGAAAGCCATGACAGCATTCTTTTCTTTCCCATCTGATCTGATCTGCCTGGAAGACAAACAGGACATGTTATTTACAATTGCACAGACATTACCTCCTGCACCTGAAAAGCAGCATAAAGCCTATAAATCACCAGTGGCTGTGGCACTATCTACCCCACCCAAAAACATTCATGCTGTAATTTCAGCTTTCACAGAATCACAGAATATTAGGGGTTGGAAGGGAAGTCCAGAGCAGGACTGCCAGATCAGGATCACCTAGAATAGGCTGCACAGGAACACATCCAGATGGGTTATTGAAAGTCTCCAGAGAAGGAAACTTCATGACCTCTCTGGGTAGCCTGCTCCAGGGCTTTGTCACCCTCACCATAAGGAAGTGTCTCCTTATTTTGAGGTGGAACCTTCTGCATTCTAGCTTGTATCCACTACTTCTTGTCCTATCACTGGGCACCATTGTAAAGAGCCTGGCACCTTCATCTTGACACCCACCCCTCAGACATTTGTAGACATTAATAAGGTCCCCTCTCAGCCTTCTCAAGACAAAACAGCCCCAGGTCTTTTCTCACAGGAAAGATGAGTTCAAGTTCTGCAAGCATCCTCACAGCCTTCCATTGGACTTTCTCTAATAGATTCCTGTCTCTCTTGAATCAGGGAGCCCAAAACTGGACACAGTATTGCAGGAAAGAGTAGAGGAGGAGAAGAACCTCCCTAGACCTGCTGGACACACTTCTCTTGATGCGCTCCAGGAAGCCATTGGCCCTCTTGGCCACAAGGGCACGTTGCTGGCCCATGGATAACTTGCTGGCCACTAGAGGCCAAATGTCTCTCTCTCTGTGGAGCTGCCTTCCTGATCTCTACTGATGCCTGCTGTTATTCCTCCTCAGATGCAGGACTCTGCACTTGTCTTTATTGAACTTCATGAACTTCCAGCTTAGGAAGTTTTCTGAATTCCAAGGATAAAGTAACTCCCAAGGGAAACCAAACAAGAAAACTTAGCATAGACTGCACAGTAAGATCAAGGAAAAGCTTATTACACAGCATGTAATAAGCAGGTTCTTGGCACACACTGGTAATTCAACTGGCAACTGGAAGCATATTCAGACACAGCCAAGGAAATTCACATCTTCACTCAACAATCAGAGTAGTTGAAAGCACCACTTAAAAGATCATCACTGCATTTCTCCAGAGTGCCCTTTCTGCTTAACCTTCAGTTTAATCAGAGTTCAGAACAGACTTCTCCAGTCTATCCTCCATCCTGATGATAATCAAAGTTAGAAAAAGCTTACATACCATACGCTCAGTAATCGGTCATGTATAGCTCCAGACAAGAAATAAAGCCCTGTAATTCCATCAGAGGGATTATTTTCATTCATAGGTTTCACTGTGGTAAACATTAATGATGACACTGATGTAGCATGGCCTGTGAAATGCTAAGAGGAAAAGAACAACCTTTCAGTGAGTGCCCTAAGCAGCCATATGGCAAAAATTAAAACATTACTTAACAAAAGAAGGTAGGAAAGAGATTTGTGTTACTTAGTCATAAAGACATTTCAGTGTTTTATCACCAGTGATCACCTTCCATGCACTTCTGTATTTCAAAGAAACTTCCTCTGGCCCTCCAGATAATCATCAGGATATTAAAAGTGACATGGGGATGAAAAGCCAATTCACTGGCACCAAGTCCATGCAAAAGAAATCACATCCACCTGTCACTATCAAAAAGCACTTGCCACCCCCCTACAATTTCACACTTCAATTTTCACAATGAAACTAGATTCATAGTTTCACTCTCAACTGTCAGATGACCACACAAATCTGATGACACTCTGTTCAACCTCCCCACCCCTCACTCCAAGAACAATCAGTTCTGCAATCTACTTTCATAAATAGTGGGTTTGCTCATCACAGGATGTAAACATAAATAGTAGTTGCCATGTATCAACAAGCCCGCAGTAACAGCACATGTGTACACACTTACCTGACAGCAAGTATCAGGAGATTGAGACTAGCTGTGTCCTATCTGCTAGCAGGCAAGAAAACATGGCTGCATTCACAGAACAGCTAAAACATGGTAATTTGCTCACATCTCAGCCCTGCTNCATTTGTAGACATTAATAAGGTCCCCTCTCAGCCTTCTCAAGACAAAACAGCCCCAGGTCTTTTCTCACAGGAAAGATGAGTTCAAGTTCTGCAAGCATCCTCACAGCCTTCCATTGGACTTTCTCTAATAGATTCCTGTCTCTCTTGAATCAGGGAGCCCAAAACTGGACACAGTATTGCAGGAAAGAGTAGAGGAGGAGAAGAACCTCCCTAGACCTGCTGGACACACTTCTCTTGATGCGCTCCAGGAAGCCATTGGCCCTCTTGGCCACAAGGGCACGTTGCTGGCCCATGGATAACTTGCTGGCCACTAGAGGCCAAATGTCTCTCTCTCTGTGGAGCTGCCTTCCTGATCTCTACTGATGCCTGCTGTTATTCCTCCTCAGATGCAGGACTCTGCACTTGTCTTTATTGAACTTCATGAACTTCCAGCTTAGGAAGTTTTCTGAATTCCAAGGATAAAGTAACTCCCAAGGGAAACCAAACAAGAAAACTTAGCATAGACTGCACAGTAAGATCAAGGAAAAGCTTATTACACAGCATGTAATAAGCAGGTTCTTGGCACACACTGGTAATTCAACTGGCAACTGGAAGCATATTCAGACACAGCCAAGGAAATTCACATCTTCACTCAACAATCAGAGTAGTTGAAAGCACCACTTAAAAGATCATCACTGCATTTCTCCAGAGTGCCCTTTCTGCTTAACCTTCAGTTTAATCAGAGTTCAGAACAGACTTCTCCAGTCTATCCTCCATCCTGATGATAATCAAAGTTAGAAAAAGCTTACATACCATACGCTCAGTAATCGGTCATGTATAGCTCCAGACAAGAAATAAAGCCCTGTAATTCCATCAGAGGGATTATTTTCATTCATAGGTTTCACTGTGGTAAACATTAATGATGACACTGATGTAGCATGGCCTGTGAAATGCTAAGAGGAAAAGAACAACCTTTCAGTGAGTGCCCTAAGCAGCCATATGGCAAAAATTAAAACATTACTTAACAAAAGAAGGTAGGAAAGAGATTTGTGTTACTTAGTCATAAAGACATTTCAGTGTTTTATCACCAGTGATCACCTTCCATGCACTTCTGTATTTCAAAGAAACTTCCTCCGGCCCTCCAGATAATCATCAGGATATTAAAAGTGACATGGGGATGAAAAGCCAATTCACTGGCACCAAGTCCATGCAAAAGAAATCACATCCACCTGTCACTATCAAAAAGCACTTGCCACCCCCCTACAATTTCACACTTCAATTTTCACAATGAAACTAGATTCATAGTTTCACTCTCAACTGTCAGATGACCACACAAATCTGATGACACTCTGTTCAACCTCCCCACCCCTCACTCCAAGAACAATCAGTTCTGCAATCTACTTTCATAAATAGTGGGTTTGCTCATCACAGGATGTAAACATAAATAGTAGTTGCCATGTATCAACAAGCCCGCAGTAACAGCACATGTGTACACACTTACCTGACAGCAAGTATCAGGAGATTGAGACTAGCTGTGTCCTATCTGCTAGCAGGCAAGAAAACATGGCTGCATTCACAGAACAGCTAAAACATGGTAATTTGCTCACATCTCAGCCCTGCTCAGGGAACAACAAGGGATTTGCTCCTCTGCCTTCCAACTGTTTCAACAGCAAAACTGATAATGCCACTAGTTATATGAAGTTTAGCAAAGACACATGAAGGCTTCGAGGAGTCAGGGAGCTTATGCACAAACCCATGCTAGCAGTGCCTAATACCACAGCGAACCAAATTCTCCTGCTAGAAGGATATCCAAAAGAAACCCAGTGAAAAAGAGCAGCATCCATCTTTCTGCTACAGGCTTGAGAAAGTGTGCTGGTAGCGTGCTCAGACACAGCCAAGGAATTTAATGTCCTCATTAAATTCTCAGAAAGTTGAAACCACAGTTGAGAGCATCATCACAGCAACAGCTTCCAGCAATCCCCAAACCACCAACTGCCTCCTCACACCCAGTGACATTTTCAAATGTCCTCTCAGGAAATACTAGATACATAATGTCACCAATGAAGAAAGGGTTGGCTTTTTTGCACCTAGATTAACCAAGTTACTTACTCTGTAGACTTCTTTGGTCTCCAGGTCCCACAGTTTTATAGTTCTACCAGCTGAAAGCAGCATTTTCCCATCTGGACTGATGCACAGAGAGGTGACACTGCTATTGTCGCCTTTCCACTTGCTTGAATTTGTATGGAGGGGTTTGATACAGAAGGAGAAAGATGGAGAAAAAAAAAAACAACTTTGTTATCACAATCTCCAAACGCACAACTATGCTGGAAAATTTAAGGCAAAATATGTATTACAAAAAAAAAAAAAGGAAATTAAGGAGTCAAACACAAAGTGAAAGCTATTGTGTTTTTACTCCTCTCCTTCCAATTTATTAACGCAGAAATAAAGCAACTCAAAATTATTGAATGACTTATTTGCCCATTCTGTTCTGAATTCCTTTCTTAAAGCTCTCTAGTATTCAAAATAAGAGTAAGATTTCAAGGCTTCTTTGCACCATAATGCAAAAAGCTTACACCAGCCCATTCAGAAAGGCCTTCCTCTCAACACTAAAATTCAGAGTTTCAAGGCCTGTTCAGTTCCTGACCCTCCTCCCATAGGTATCACGAAACAAAAAGCTGCCTAAGTAGAGGTACAGAATGCCTATGAGTACTCCAAGTATGAGATACATAAAAAAGCTACAACCAGAGAAACAAGAAGTCATCCAGAATGTTTTAGACTTCCTCTTTCTGCAACACCTTGTCTTGCCTGTTCAGAAACTCTCTCTTCCCCAAGAGCTTGCCCCTCTGCCAGAGGTTTCAATATGTGCTGCAGACCTCCTGAAGTAGTTCCATGAAGTACTTCTAGAGTCATTAACAAAAAGTTAAGCCTAAAATAAAATCACGTTGTTTCAATTCCTTATCTAGAAGTCCAGATGTCTACAGGAAGATGTCTAGAAGCCTGCAAATCAAAAGAAGCTTAACACCATTTCTCTACCTATCCTGAATTCCCTGTGGGATGTGTAAAAATTCATTTCCAGGTCCTAATAAGTGTTAAGTAATGCAGACAATCTCACATGTACACTGAGCATGATTTTAGATAATTTGTTCTAGTCACATCAATTTCAGTAAGATTTACCTGAGGTACAACTCATAGTATCACAAGAAAAAAAGTATCAGGTAAAAAGCATCATAATTTTATTGCTGGTGTACTTTTGATGTATACACTTCCAGAATAATTTTCTTGGTAGCCATTTTTAACATTAAACAATACAATGTCTCTAATTAAGTCACTGACACAGTGGAGTAAATCCAGGGCAGGGACACAAAGGTGGCTTAGGGACTAGAGTGTGTAATGTAAGAGAAAAAGGTGAGGGAACTAGGGGTGTTCAATGCTAAGGTAAGATAAAGGAAGATTTTAAAGTCATATTCTGTTACTTTACATCAGGGTCTTAACTTCATACAACCCAAGGATAACACAAGAGTGAGAAATAGTACCAAAAATAAAATAATACTGCAAGAGAAGGGTCAAGATGCCATCACACACCAGGCTTTTATTGAATGAAGATAACCAGCATCATTAATACAAATGTTGGGTTCTTCAGAGTTTAAGAACAGTTTGACTGTATTGCAAAAGGAATTAAATACCTACAGCAGATATCTTCTTACTCTGCATTAAGCTCTATTTTCTCAACAGTAGTTTAAACAGTAGCAGCCTGCTCAGACAGCCAAGTGGAACTGTCCTCACTGCCTATCAGTAGTGAGCGAAACCAAGTGGGTTATCATCATAGCAAGGCCCTTTAAGCAAAGACACATGCATGCAACTTATTTAACTGGGATGAGATATTCCAGTATCTGCTCCCTCTTATTTCAATGGTATTTTCTAGAAATTGGATTTTTCAAACTGACTGGAAGCCCACATCCCACTAAAAGTTAGCATGGAGGGACTCAACTCCCTTGCAGAGCAGTTCTCATTTCATTGAGTTTTCCACCACACAGACACAAAGAAAAAAAAAACAAAAACCAACAATTATGAGAATCCTCTTTTATCCCTTAATAAAACCATTTCCAATCTCAGAAAAATAACAGAAAACAATCAATTCTGCACAGTGGGCATGAAGCCAGGATAGCAGAGAGCAGCATTTCCAACAGGGCCTCACTAAAACCTGTGAGGGAAGAAACAGACAAAAGCAAGTGTGATTTGTCCCCAAATCAGTGTAACTTACCACTTCACTTTGCAGGTCTGTGTGTTCCATTCCACTATGTGTTTGTCCTCTGAACAGCTATACAAGCAGCAGTTGTCTTGATGCCATCTCACACAATTTACTCTACTGTCATGACCACCATCCTACAAAAGGTACAAGATGGTCAACTCGTTAGTAAATCATAGAATCAATAGAATTGTTTTGGCTGGAAAAGAGCTCTAAAATCCTGGAGTTCAACCATTGACCTAACACCACCAAAGCCATTAAAGCACATTGTAAAGTGCCATGTCTACAGGTGTTTAGAATGAGAACTCTTGACTACTGAGTCTTCCCCACACCAACAGTGTGAAAAAGCTGCTCTTTTGAGAACTGCATGCAAAACACTGACAACCTGAAGCATGCTTTTGAAGACTTCTATACATATACAGTTGTGTACATTAAAATATTTTAATTAATTCCTTTCCTAGCACTCCACAGTTAGCAAAAATAATTGTCCTGCCCCTATTATTATACATATAGACAAAAAAGGCTAATAGTATGCAACTTATTCAGTGGAAAGGCTAGTAAAGAGGTCTTGTTGACAGTCAGGTAAGTGCCTGATTGCTTAAGGACACTCAGAGCTGAGCAGCCTTCCCTTTGAACTCGGCATTCAAGATTGAGCCATTATCAGATCTTACACAGGGCTATCATTCACCTCCATCAACAACCAAAATCTCCACAGCTAAAATATATCCTTTAATGCTCTGAGGAAATATTTTCTGGAGTTTATAAAATTTCACTATCTGAATTGGCACCAGTCAGCTCAGACAACTCCCTAATGTGCAAATCAGTCTTAGGCAAGAGAAAATACGTCCCAACAAAGGCATTCTGCTCTGTAAGAGCAGTTGAGAGTGAGAGCTCTTAATCTAGCAGCAATAACCCTTTAATTCAACCTACCTGTAAAACACAGTACTCACCAAAGCACATCTGCTATCCTGCTCCATGGAAGAGCAGCCAGTGTTTTCAAACTGACAGAAACAGTAAGTTTGAACCTCAGACTCCTTTATTTTATTCAGTTTTCAGGCATCAATACAGCTCATCCATGCAACAGCTGATATTCCTTTGCTAGTGTCACTTGCACATATGATTTTTAAGGAAGTCTGCCTTCTCTAAATCCACATACAGTTACTACCCTAAAAAGAACTTAACACTTTAGAATCAAAAGTATGTTCAGGTATATCAGATTTGCCCTTGCACTGTCATTCCCACAGATTTTGCTTGTTATGCAACCCAATACTAAAACCAAGGTATTCAGGAGTACGAAGAAAGTGATCAATGAGAAAGACAAAGTAAAATCCAACATTATCTCACTCAGGAATGGCCAAATACTCAAGAGCTTCCTCAAGGGAGCTAAGTTCACTAAAGCCACCCTTAACATGTTCCCAAGAGTGGATGAGCACTTCAATCCTGCCCTCCTCTCCCACAACACTGTGCAGGAACTGAAGGTAGGGTACTCTCACGGAGGACTTCACCCTCTAGTTAAGCATTTCATCCTTGCTGACATTTCTAGTGTTAAAGTACCAAATCCAGACACATGTTAAGATATTGCACTAACTTGGAAACCAAGATGTCTCCACTGCCGACAGGAGAAAAAGTGTCACTAAGTTTTCACCTGAATTACTGCACCTCTATGCACATGTGCAGTCACCAAGATAAAATCAAAAACAAAGAGACTCCCAACTGAGTAATTTGGGTTGGTTTATTCTATTTTTGAGGAGAAAAAAACAGAAACCATCAGTATATGGTAGCATGTGATGAAGGATGCATTACTTACTAGCTTACTCTGTAGTTCTCCTTTTACTGTGCTGTACAACAAAATGCTACCAACTGCTGTACCAATAGCCAGGATGTCTAACTGTGTGTTCACTTCTGCAACTTCAGACTTTCGTTTTTTCCTCTGGGGGCCATCCTGGAAAATTCAAAAAGAAAAAAAAAATTACGTAAGTTAGTAATCTCAAGCATTAAAGCAGAGGGGAAACACCTTCTGCTAAATGTAAGACCCAGTCAGTCAGAACCAACTCTGCTAAGACACAAAATGAAGACAAGGAAGTCCATAGCAACGTAGAGACTCATCTTGTACCCCCTTCTACAAGGTAACAAAGTTGCTGTGAATCACATGGAAACATTTGCTGGAGGCTATTTTGCTAGGAGGGAAAAAATCCCGCTTTTTTTTTTTCCACTGAGTTTGTGTCCCAAAGGTAGAAATTGATATAGTCGGAATACTTCACAAAACGGAAGCCCTTGATGAGGAATGATCAGGTTTGTTTTTTTTCTCAAAACCTCTTCAGAGGAGCCTTGCAAATATTAAAGATTTGGAAAGCCTCTTAAAAAGAAAAGAGTTACCCAACTCTGCAAAGGGAAGCAACTACAACTCCTAGCTAAGTGTTGTGTCCAAGTCCTGTCACCAGTAGCAGAGGTCTTCCTACGATCGGGCACTCCTTCTGTCGCAAGCGCTTTCTTCAAGAAGAAATTCTACTTCATCTTTCTTAACCAAAAATGAGAGAATGCTGCACATCACTGGGAAGAATGAATAAAAGCATCTCTTTAGCATGTCAAACCAAAGAAGGCAGAAGCAGCCACTACATTTATTCTCACCAGGTCAATCCTGGACTTCAGAACAAAAACAATCATCCCTAATACCACTGATTAGCTTTTAAAATGAACTTGGTAACTCTCCAGATATTTGTCAGGTCACAACAAACCATTCCCACCAATTTCAAAACCAATACAATATACACACAAGCTAATCCTTTCTCTACACAATATATAGATCTGCACTGATAAGCAGCCAGAAGAAGCCAAAGAAGCTGCTAAAATGTGAGCAAGCAGATGTGTGGAGCTCCACGTGGTGTAGCTCATCTATTATACAACAGAGGTCGCACAGCAAACATAAATAATTTTTACTCCTGTCCAGAGACAAAATGACAAATCAGGATTTGGGGAGTTTTCACCACCACTAAGATTCAAAGGTTTAAAAGTGCAGGACAAATATCTTAGCTCTTTGAAGCAGAATTTTAATTTCTTTTGCATTGAATACAACACATTCTTTAAGGAGAAGTGTTTTGCTTTAGGCCAGTAAATACCAAAATGCTATACAGGTATCTTTAAAACAAAAGCAGGATCTTGAGCAAAGACTGGGGTTTTCCAAGCATCTTTTTAGGTTTGGTCTTTACTGGGAAAGTCAATCTTTATGAAATAGTTTGAAAACGTAGCAGCTGAGAAACCATCACAGCCACAAAGCCCAATGAAGTAAATCAAACAGGTCTTCAAGACAGTGAATCAAGGGTCTCAACTGGTTAAATTTTTGCTGGCAATGCCACCTAAGAAATCTCAAAACTGTTGTATGACATGTGAAGAAGGGCCATGTGGCCAGTGAAAGATGCAAGTACAATTTATGTGTTTTCTGGTACTTCTTGATCTCTTCAGGAAGTTTTACCAATTACCCCACAGACTGTCACTGCAAACCAAAATCACAATTAAAGAAGAAAGACCTCATTGCTCTATACAACTACCTGAAGGGCCCAGCCTCTTCTTGGTGGCGACAGGAGTAGAGGCAATGGTTTCAAGCTGAGTTAGAGGAGGTTGAGGGTGGATGTTAGGAAGTATTTCTTCACTGAAAGAGTTCTCAAACATTGGAATGGTCTGCCCAGGGCAGTGCTGGAGTCACTACCCCTGGAGGTCTTTAAATACCTTGTGGGCCTGGCACTTAGGGACATGGTTTAGTGTTGACCCCTCAGTGCTGGGTTGAGGGTTGGACTGGGCAATCTTTGAGGTATCTTCAAACTGGATGTATCCTGTGATTCTGTGTGGTAGAACACTGGAAGATGTTGTCCAGGGAGGTAGTTGAGTCCCATCCCTGGAGATATTCCGTCAGGCTCGACAAGGCTCTCAGCAACCTAATCTAGTGGAGGATGCCCCTGCTCACTGCTGGGGGATTGGATTAGATGACCTCTGGAGGTCCTTTCCAACCCACACCATTCTATGATAAACAGATTTTACTCTCTTTCCTTGCACACATCTTTTAACTAGAATTTGTTCACTCTCTATTTCAGATGGCTACGACAAATCTCGAACAAAAAAACCCAAAAAACCAAAAACAAACAAAAAAAAACCCCCCAATAATTGGAAAAAAAAGAGGCAAATCCAAACCATCCAAACAAAAAAACTTAAACTTCTCTACACTCCATGAGATTAGTACATAGGCAGACTGCCACTTTGGAGTAGAGATCCATGTGGGATTCACTTACGGATCAGTCTTAAAATGTAAGAGCAGTCTGTTCTCATGGATAGGACAGAATAGGGGAGCTCACCGATAACAAGTATTGGTTTCCTTTTCATTTATTGTTGTTAGTGTTTTTTTCAGATTTATGGAAACTCAAAACTTGTTTAGAAACCCCTCAACTTTGCCTGAAAAAAACAGTGTTTTGATTAGTAGAGATGCTTAAAAGAAGTTATTTCAAATGGGATTGTGCATGTTTTTCCATAATGTTCTGATTTCCGTAGGTCAGCCACTGAGACTTTGTTTAAAAACAAATTCCTATCTCCAAAGGCAGCTCACATGTGAAGTAAAACATTAAAAACCTCAGCAGGAGGAAGCCTGAAGTCTTTAGAGTTGAGGATGAGAGCACAGTTGCAGTTTGTTAGTAAGCAAGTGGAAGAAGGCATTTTGAAAGTTGGTGATCCACATACCCTTGAGTAAGGCATCACTTCATGGAGCAGGAGCTGGTGAACACCACAAGCAGGAAGCATTGGCACTGTGAGAGCACATGTGCAAAGAACATCCCAAGAAGCCATCGCTGCATCAGCAATTCCAGAGCCTGCAGTTCACAACTTTCTAATGCTCCCCTATAACACATGGCCTTCATCAACATCGCGGCAGACCAAAACATAATTAGTGTTCAGACACTGGAATAGGTCGACCAGACAAGTTGTGGACACCTCAATCCTCAAACTGTTTAAGAGCTGGATGAGGCTTTGAGCAACCTGGTCTGGTGAGAGGTGTCCTTACCCAGGACAGGGCAGCTGGAATTAGAGGATCTTTAAATCCCTTTCAACTCAAGCTGTTTTGTATTCCTGTGAACTTGGCCAAACATCATTTAGATACTTACTGGCACAATTTTACTCCTGGACACCAGATCCTTGCACTACCTAGAAAGATGTCAACGCTCTTATTTAGCAAAACAATCACAGCTTTAGTTCTTCTGTTCAGTCTAAAGCCAAGTCAACAAATTCTAAAAGTTTATAGCATTCCCAGAAAAGGTGTGTTTTCCAGCTCTACTTTAAAACACATCCACTTTCAAACATAGGGAAGCATTCAAACTGCTGGAATCATTAGAAAGCACAGAGAGGTGGACAAATGCTGTCTGATTAAGTCTGTTTTCCAAACATTCATAAGCCACATTAAAATGGAGCATATGTGGGGTTTAGGGGTAGGTCTCTAGAAAGGGTTAAGTTTTAAAAGCCGCTTAGAAAACTCCTGTGCTTGTCTTATGGCACCATAGCAGTGCACTACATCAGATCAAGCCAGGTTGGACTAGATGACCTGCAGAAGTCCCTTCCAACAAACCTGCAGTGAACAGGGGCATCCTCAGCTAGAGCTGTTCGGAGCCCTCTGGAGACTTACCTTGAGGCCCCATCTCTGAACATACTTAAAAACCTCTCTGGGCAACCCGTTCCAGTGCTCAACCCCCCTCACTGTAAAGAACTTGTTACTAACATCCAATCTAAATCTAATCTCCTCTAATTTCAAACCACTGTCCCTCATCCTGTCACTGCAGGCCTTCATAAACAGTCCCTCTCCAGCCTTCTTGCACTCTCCCTTCAGGTACTGGAAGGTGGTGATTAGGTCTCCCCAGAGCCTTCTCTTCTCCAGGCTCAACAATCCCAACAGTTCTGTTTCACACAGCATAGACTAACCCCATTTTCACATGCCAGTTTCATTTTATCTTAAGAGTGAAAAAGTACCAACACGGCTCTGCAATTTATGCACCTACATCTTATGACAAAGGGGGGAGATTTCACATACTTTATTTAAGTGATTTTATTTTTCTTTCCCCAGGAAATCATAGAATGCCTTGAGTTGGGAAAAGTCTTAGAGATCATAGAGTTCCAACTCCCCTGCCATAGGCAGGGACACCTTCCACCAGACCACGTTGCTCAAAGCCTCATCCAGCCTGCTCTTAAACAGTTTGAGGAATGAGGCATCCACAACTTCTCCAGGCAACCTGGTATGTTCTGGCTAAAGAAACCAGGGTTCCTTCAACATAAAGAGGATGAAACAGTACCTTACTGTATATATTCCAGATACTTTCTGGTTGAGTGTCCACCTGAACTTAAATAAAAAAATTCAATGTGGTAACATGTGACTCCCCTGAAGTGTGCTCTGAATAAAGTTACCGAATACCTTCTCACACTATTCCTGAACCTGGGAAGATGCATCATAAGCAACAGCAGCTTGCACAGAAACACTTTCGTGGGGAAGTAAGCGTGCAGCGATACTGCCTTTACTGGAATGTGATCTGTACAGCAGCTGAGCAGCTCTGTAGTATCCCCTTCTCGATTAAGAGAGGATGTGCCGTTAAGTAACCTACCTTGTTACTTCAAGGAAGGCTTCTTTCGTGCAGGGTATATGAAAGGCAAGTGATTTGACACAGTCAGTGCTGCTTTTGAGAGTCTTTTGTCAAGTTGTTAAACAAGTAATCAAATCTTCAATGCCGGTCACCCCCCAACACTTAAGAGCTGACTTCTGAAGAGCAATCCTGCCATGCTAATCTGAGGGGAGTGGATTCCCCCCAAAGCCCCCAACCGCGGGAAACATCACGCGTGTGCATGCCACAAGCACCTGGGGAAGGGCAAACCGTGGGCAAATCCTGAGGAGCTCAGGTGACCCCCGTCCACAGGACTCTTATCTCGTACCCCACATCGGCATGCCGCGGCTTCGCTCCCCGGCCTGCCCGGCCACGCCGACCCCCGCCACATGGCGCCGGTAGGGCGGGGTGAAGCCAAGCAAGGCCGCGGCCACGCGTCAAGGCTACTCGCGGCATCGCAAACCCCATCCCGCTCCCTGCTTTCCCCCGGAATCATGCTCCTGTCCCTTCCCTCACACCCAGCCCATACCTTACTGGGGGGCGGCCGTCCCCCCGGCGGGGCCCAGGCCAGGCAAGTACATGGAGCGCTGAGATGGGCGGAGGGCACGTACTCGTGCTGCAACCGACTGCTGGCCGTCTCCCACACCCGCAGGCGCCCATCCGGACAGGAGATGGCGAAGAAACGACGGTCGCGAGGAGAGAAAGCGCAAAGGGCCCGCGCCGCTGCCACCGCCTCACCATCGCATGCCGCCGCCATGGCGCTTCTCGCCCGACCGTCCGCGCCGGCGCACGCACCCACCGCGTGCTCGCCCCGATGGCGCCGCCCGATTGCGTCATCCGTGCGCGTCGAGCGGCCGCTCAGCATCTCGCACCGGCTCGCTCTTCATGAGAGCCTGGCGCGAGCTGCAACGAGTTGCCGCCGCCGGCCTCTGCTCCGGCCATGGTGCAGGCCCCGGCAGCAGGCTACGGAAGCGGGCGTGGGAGACGTCGCTGTCACCGCTGGAACGGGTGAGGCGACTGTTGCCACCGGAGGAAGCAGCGGAGGTAGGACGGTGCGCAGCGGCCTCTCAGGCTACCCCAGAGGAGGAAAAGGTGCCTGCTCCCACTCAAGTGCCTTTGGTGGCGGCGGCGGGTCCTAGCCCTTTCCGTGCCGGGGAGCTGGCGCTGGCAGAGTTGCAGAGGAAACACAACACGACACTGAAGATGATGTGTCGACTCGAGGCGGGTTCGGTGTTGAGCGGCTCCAGCGGCAGCCTGCCCCACCGCGACATCATCGGACAGGTGCCCGGGCAGGTGCTACGCACTTCGTCCGGAGCAAGGCTGTTGTTGAGGCGACCCTCGCTGGACGAGTACGTGCTGCTGATGCCGCGGGGGCCCACCATCGCCTATCCTAAGGTATTGGCTGTTCCCCGTAGGTCACTAGCCGATTCTCGCCCTCAGTTTTGAGGCTAATGATGTGTTGTGGTTTTGTCACCCGCAGGATATAAGTGCTATTTTAACGATGATAGATATCCATCCAGGAGACACCATTTTGGAAACTGGTAGTGGATCAGGTGCTATGAGCTTGTTTCTGTCAAGAGCAGGTGAGAGTCTGGTTTTAGAAAACATGGAAGCAATGCCATTTGCTTATCATGTTGCCGTTCTTTTGGCCAAATGTTTACTGGTAGTTCTTGAAAGTTTAACTGTAGCTCAGACATTCATAAGTAGTTTGTTGACTTAAAGGAAAACGTGCTAGAGCTAGTACAGGGACTGCAAACCGTTCTGTTTTTGAGGGCTGTGGTACAGAGGGTTACCACTGGCCCCACAGAAAGCAGACTTTCAGCCGTGATTATTGTTGGCCTTTGCTTAACCATAGTCAACTCCTTGTCCAATCTCAGACCTTCCTCAGTTTCCTTTTTCCCTGTCTTGGTGGATAATCAGGTTGCTGGGTACCAGTGAAAATGCTTACGTGGATACACACTTGCTTGTTTATTTGTTTTTTGATGTTACAGCAATGTTTCATCTAAGTCTCAGTGCTCTGAAAGGTAGAAAGCCTTTGCACTCAGTAATGTAAGGGTGAAATCTCATCCTTCATCTCATCTATAGGCATGCTGTTAGTGGACCACATTTCAGAGTAATTTAATTTAGATGCTGCTAACAGAGTAGTGTCTTTAAGGAAAGGAAACAAAATGAAACATAGCTTTGAGGATTTTCTTAGCTTTTCCCTAACCCTTGGAAGGACAGGTGAAGAGAGAACTAAGTATGGAAAACGTCAAACTTTTACAAATTAAGCTTGTAAGAAAAACTTAAAAACAACAGTTTCAAATCCTACTAACAAGAGAAGCAGTCCCTGCCTGACAGCTTTAGAGCTTCTGTGAGTAGTGAACAGTTGAAGCTTTCTGGGCTACATCAGGAAAATCACAGATTGATGGTGCCACAGATGCTCTGGTCACGCTGCAGGAGTTACACTGGGAGTACATCTCAGGAACAGTTTGTACTACTCTAACTGCTTTATTTCATCTGAGGATTTCAGTCCATAAAAGAACTAACCCAGCAGTTCATCTCTGTATTGATGTTTTGTTGGGTTTTTTTTTCCCAATGTAAAGAAAATAGAAATTCTAATTTGTTGTTTCATATGTGATTATTTCCTAAGGTGAAGTTAAGATTTAAGGATGTATTATTACTGAGGTGTTCTTCTATTTATTGTGCTGCTTTCTTTGTAAATTCTTTTTATTACAGGGAGGTAAAGGCAGTAAGACTGGTATCTTTTGTTTGTTTTCAGTTGGGCCCAAAGGACACGTTATAAGTTACGAAATCAGAGAAGACCATCATAATTTAGCTAAAAAGAATTATAGGTGCTGGCGTACTGCATGGGAAATAGGGCATGTGGAAGAGTGGCCAGATAATGTGGATTTCATTCTTAAAGACATTTCAACAGCTGCTGCAGATATGAAATCTCTAACAGTTGATGCAGTAAGTAAAAAAAAAAATCTCCCCATTCAAGATTTATCTTCCTGCAGAAACCAAAACCTCTGATGCTCACACATGCAATGGGATTCCGTGTAGTAGGATCATAGAAGAGTTTGGGTTAGAAGAGACCTTAAAGATCCAACCTTCCTGCCATGGAATGGGACACCTCCTACTAGACCATTGTAGTGTAGTCTAATAAAAAACAATCAGATCTTTATCAATGAAAGAAAGATGGTGATTTATTTTTCTGTTGTCAGAGTACAACTGTTTTCAAGATTTTGGTTACAGTTAAATGAAAGAGCAATGTGGCTGTAGTACAGAAATAAAATTGATCCCTGCTGTCTTGTAAGCAGACAAGCTTATTTTCTTGTGTTTTGGGGAAATGGGTACTTTTGTATCTGACCAAGGAATAGATTTCAAACACTGAATTTAATATATAATTTATATAAGCTTACCGAAAATAGAAATACGTAAATACTTTGCTACCAGCTGTGTAGAACATACAATGTAATTTAAGCCTGGATTTGAGTAAGGAATGCTTTTGCTTGCCCTCCTGTCCTACTTTATATGCCCAGATGTTGTAAAGGGAGGTGTGCTGGGGAAAACAGCTGGATGTTAACCATTCTTCCATGTAAAGCAAACTACTTACATCAACAGTTCAAAAAACAGTTGCATTAAACAGTTTGAGCAAAGAGATAAATAGCATAAAAATACAATTTTTTTGAAAAAAACTTTAAAAGTAACAACCCTATCAGAAGGCTCAGATACTGCTTATTTTACAGTTTGAATAGCAGAAGGTGGATGAATTGCCAAAGAGAAGTTTTCTAAATCTTGAAACAAACAGCAAGTTAGATGTTGAGCCTGTAGTACAACTTTTCATGATCAAGATGCACTCAAACATGTATTGGTTTTACATTTGAAGACTAGATACCCAAATGTGTGAGCAAACATAGTTTTCTAAAAGTTTTTATTTGTGTCAACGTTATGGGATTTAATTACCAGAAGGTTTAATGTTAATATAGGTTTTCTGTGTTGGTGAAACACTACTTCCTGGCTTAATAGAAATTCACTTGGAAACAGAAAGGATTTTGGTTTTTTAATGCATAGGCCTCAGGTTTTGGGAGGCTATCACAAAACTGGTTTGTGATTACATACTGCTGTTGTATGCATTTGTTTTCTGTAAAGATTTTTCAAGCACTGATAGCTATATATTAATACTTACTCGGAAAACATAGGTATTTTTCTCCTGCAGATAGTTCTGGATATGCTTAACCCTCAGACAGCTCTATCTGTTGTACACCCGAGTCTGAAGCCAGGTGGTGTGTGCGCTGTGTATTTAGCCAAGTAAGTACTTCCTTCTGGCACTTAAACATTTATTCAGGCATCACCTACCATTGCTACAAAACCAAGTATCTTTTTAAATAGACAGACAGAATTCATTAAATGTTTAACATTTTTTTTTTTTGCTAGGTACTTTTTTTTTCTTCTTTTCAGGGGATTGTGGTCAATGTAAATTGGCTGAATCCTTTGGCCTTTAATTTGGGAACAGTGTCATTATGGTCTGTGAAAGTGTCACTTAATGACACCCTCTAACTGCACTATTTTCCAACTGAGTAGTCAGGTTGCTAGCTCCTTTACGCTAAAACTGTAGGACTGGTGTAAGCCCAAAGGGAAAGAATGTGACAAAGGCAGTAAAACTGAGGCTAACTGTATGATTTGATTTTTGAAATATTACTCTATCCTTTACATTTCTTCAATAGTATCACACAGGTTATTGACCTTTTAGACAGAATACGGACCTGCAAGCTCCCTTTTTTGTGTGAAACAATCATTGAGGTAACTCACAGAAACTGGATGGTAGTCCCTGCTAAAATCAAGAATTGCAAATCAAGCCAAATTGTGGAAACTCAAGAAAATACTGAAGAGCCTCCTCAAAAGGAATGTGAAGAAATTGACATTCACCATCAAGTAGTTCTTAAAGAAAGTGAATACAATGGTAATGGTAAGAGTGTGACTGCTGCTGAGACATTCTGTTACTGCAATTTGATAAGGCAAGGTTTGTAGGAAGAGGCAGTAATTTTTTTCCTTAGGTCAGCTGAGATTGTTGTGAAGAGCAAGTTTTTAGACAGCTTATACCTTCTTATAATGAAAAAGGATATCTGGATGGCAATTTAACTTTCAACATCTTATTAAAAATAGGTAACAAAATATTTTGCAGTCTGCAAGTACAGAATAGCTGCCTTTATACTACTGTTTATAAATTTTAATTAGATTTTTTTTAAATAACATTAAATCCTCTGTGTTTGTCCTGTAGCTGCTTTAGAGGACCCCTATGAGCTTAAAGATTCCATAGAAGAAATGTTACCAGCGTGCTCTCTTTTGTGATCTTGCTGTTCTGGCAACCCTCCAAAAAATGCCTCCTACTAGTATAGATTTGCAAAATCCATAGTAAAGCAAAGAGGTCTGAACATCCTGATAGGGGACAACACAGTGCTTCAACAGAAGCAAAAACAATAGGAAAATACGTCAGGCAAAAAAACTGCACATTGGCAGCTCTAGTCTGCATGTATGTTTTAAACTTGTTGGAAGGAATTAAAAACCGTATTTGCTTCTCACAGGGTCACTTTCCAAGGATCCTGAAGCATACTGCTCAGTGCCTTACATTGCTAGACCATCTTTTTGGCAGGAAGGTCATTCAGGTGAGACACTTGGAAAATGTTTGGGGTTTTTTAATCTTAAGTGTTCGGTGTTATTTTCAAAACTTTTTTTTTTTGTTGTACTAGCATTTGACATGTTACTATATCATGAAATGATAAAACTTAATAATAACTGTGGCATATTGAAATACTGAAGTAGTAACTTGTTTTGTTTTTAATTAGCATTCCTTACCAAGCTGAGAAAGCTTCAACCGCTGTGTTCCTGATGCTGCTGAGATGTTATCTGCTAATTTCAGTTTTGTATTGGAATAAAATAAAGTCCTACAAAGTAGCTGCTAAGCTTTGCAAGTTGTGTCACTGCTTTGACTTTACTGTATAAAACATTTTCAATACCATCTGCTATATAAAGGAAAAGGTTTTAGCAGAATGATCAGGTATGACACAGGTTGTTTTGCAAAGCACATTATCTCTGTTTCTCTCTCACCCAGTATGTTTCATTCTTCATTGCTTGTAAACCAGTCCATGGATTTGTCTTGGTTCAATCTGTTCTCTGGTCTCCTTTTGCTGGATGGGCTCTGACAGTCTACCAGAAATAAAGAGGAAAAAAATTATTAAGAAAATAATAGATCAAAGTCTGCTGTTTGAAATGCTGGTGCAGCAGCTTCTGCCTTCACTGGCTACCAGTTTGTCTAAGAACAACATTCTTAAAGCACAAGCCTGAAGAGAAACTGAAATTCACCAAATCCATTCTCTTGATAAAGCTATGCTTACTTCAACAAGACTGGTTGTTGAAAGTTGCCTGGTTATATGTTAACTTTATATAAAGTATTCTCAAACACTCAAGCTACTTTTTGTATGACTTGTGAGATAGGGAAAGTAAGATCTGTAATGTAAAAATAAGTCCTAGGATCTCATTCAAAACTCCATATAAGCATAGGGTGATGCTAAATACATTAAATTTATTAAATGACCTGCTGCAGACGCCTGATGTGCTCTGTATCGCAAGGAACTATTTTTTTTTATTTCAAATTTGAGGGATCTCTTGAGAAATCAGAGTTGCCCTGAAGTTGTCAAAAGCAGTAAGGTAATCCTCTAACAGTGAAAATTTGGATATTGGTGAGAATATATGCAAATAAAAATTAGAGTTGTAACTAACTGCAATCCTGTATTAAAAAATATACTAAGAACTCTGCAGTGGCTAAGTGTCTTTGCAGAACTGAGGCCTCGTATGGCTCCCTCAGTTTACATCTCAAGTGTGTTCCACTCTGGAATAAAAAAAATGAGTGTTTGCCTCATAACTGCTGTAAGTGATGGAGGCTTCTCATGTAAAGGCTTAGGATGTTATATTGAGTAGACTGATGTGCAAAGACTCAATTACATAAAACAATTTCCACAACACGCTCTTGTGTTTTCTACTTGTACCCCAGTTTTAAAAGCCAAACTGATGACAGCATCTAAGCAGCCTGCCCTGTCTAAAAGCAGTGCTTTCAATGAGACAGCACTGTAACTCAGGTAACACGCACACTTTTAACTCGTCTGCCACACACCAGCATTTTTACTCTTCCTTCTAGACAATCTTAAATATTTAAAATAGGATTTTCAGCATATTTTGTAACAGAAGAATAAATGCCTAAATAGACTGGCAGACAACCTAAAATCTACTGTAGCAAGTTAAGATAATTTGAGTGGACTCCAAATATAAAACTGTTGATAATTTCAGGAAGACAAGACACAAGGTGTGAAAATGAAACTATGGCAGTAAAAGCACGTTTCTGCCAAGGTAACTGCATTTGTCATAAGGGGGTCTGCTTACACAGAGATATCAGATCTTGCCCGATTGTGAAGAAAGCAGTAGTCCCTACAGTGGATGGGTGAATGTGGCCTCAGTTGTCTGAACTAGCTACAGATTATCTGCAATATCAAACCATACCTTGAACATAACAAAAAGAAGAGTCAGGAAGCACTTTTTCAGTTGGGAGGGTGTCCTTCAGATTCTGGCGTAATTCCATCATCTCCAGAGTGCCAGTAGATGAGGAGGAAGATGTTGATAATCCTAGTCGCACAAATCTTCCCTTCTTACCACACAGCCGGCAGGCTGTAGGAGTAGCGCTAGGGCCTCGGGGTACCTGCACTTCAGCATTGTTGTAGCTTCTCACAGCTCCGCTGTGGTGTGTAGAACGTTCGCGCTGCCACACATAATGTGTTGGAGCAATAGCCATCACCTAGCAGAATGAGCACAAAACCAGGAAAATGTACAGCTTTAAATAAGGGACCCAATTCGTGGCCGGGGGAGAATGAGTACTTAGCTGAAATGGGTATTGTCTACTATGTATCTCCTTTTGTTCCTCCAGAAACTTTGCTACCTCAGACACAAGCAAGTGAGACAGTTAACAAATCTGGTAGGGAAACAACAGTTTTCAGCCTTGTATATTCATGTGAACCATCAGCATGTACCAGCTGATGCTCTGTACTTGGACTGCAGACAGTGTCTTTTTACTAACTACTAAATGTCTAGATAGGTCTTCTGAGTCACAGTGTCACTGAACTAAGGACCCTCGGAAGCTGGGATAAAACATTCCACACTTGCCTCCTTCCTTGTACCTTTTCTATAAGCACCCAATCTCATTCCCAGCAATGAGATTCTAGAGTAAATGAGATTTTCTGTTCCATCAGATGTAGTAAATGCTGTTTTCTTACAACATGTTGGGGCTTTTCCAGAGAGATATATTCCACCTGAAAAGTGAGGAATGTCTTTTTTTTCCTCTCCTAAAATGTTTCCAAAGTGCAAGCTATAACACTGCATTAATAACAGAGAATGTCAAAAATGTGCCCTGATTTTTTTTTTTTTAATAGAGTGAAAAACTCTTACCTTAGAAAGTCGGTTAAGTTACTACTTTTCAAAGGATTAAAGTCTTACCTGAGGTGCTGGCATTTAAAACTGAAGGTTTTACTTGCATACAAACAGAATTTGTAAAGCAAACACACAAAATTATTTCTGAAATGAATGAAGTGAAATGTAAAGCACTTGCAGAAAGCAGAAAGGTAGTAGTCAATAAAAAACTTCACTTTTTACAGTAGTGCAATATAAAATATTCTAGAAAAGGAAATTATTATCATTGCTATAAAAGAAATTACTTGGATAGAGCTAGATTGTTTGTTGGTACTAATTATTGTTTCAGCATGCACATTAAGCCCCTTCCTACCTCTTCACAGCAGCGTCTGCTTACAATAGCCCTGTAGTCAATTCTACTCCACAGCTCATCTCTTAGCTTTAAGAAATCAGGGAAGAGCTTTTTCCAGGCTTTTCCTAAAGCCCATGGGAAAATTTCATACTTTGATTCTTCATCATCTTCTTCAACTGTATTGGCCAGATACCTTCAAATATATATATATATTTGTATCTCTAAATGTTGTTCAGGCTTAAATCACTTATCAGTATGATTTCTAACATTAAAAGACATTGAAGTAGTTCTTTTTCCAGTATTGTGAGAAAAACTGCTTAACAAAATAGAGCCTTCTGTAGTACAGTATTTTCTTAATCAGAAAGTTCTATATGTATCCTTTGCATGAATAAAAACTTAAGCTGTTATAAAAATTGCTTTTAGAGTCTCTTAAATTAGTAGATAAGCAAGAACTAATATCCTGACAGCTTTCTCCAAACTGGCAAGCTATCTCTGCATTAAAATAAACAGTTTCTGACTTAGAGTCTAAATAAAGTCCAAAACTACCTTATGAGGACTTAAACTTCATTATTTTCCACTTCATGGATTTTACCTATTCTTGAAAAATTATATTGCTTGCTTTAACTTAGCAGCAAACATCTACGTACAGCTCTAATGTAAAAATTAAAAATTTTAATGGTTTTCTTCATATTTCTTCTTTCCTTCACTATGTGCTGCCTTTGGTTCTGACTCATAGAATCATAGAATTGTCAGGGCTGGAAGGGACCCCGAGGATCATCTAGCTCCAACCCCCTGCCATGGCACCTCACAGTAGATCAGGTTACTCTGAGCCCCATCCAGCCTGGCCTTAAAAACATCCAGGGATGGGGCTTCTACCACCTCCCTGGGCAACCTGTTCCAGTATCTCACCACCCTCATGGTGAAGAGCTTCTTCCTAACATCCAATCTAAATCTACCCACTTCTAGTTTTGCTCCATTCCCCCTAATCCTATCACTACCTGACACCCTAAAATGTCCCTCCCCAGCTCTCTTGTAGGCCCCCTTAAGATACTGCGAGGCCACAATAAGGTCTCCTCAGAGCCTGCTTCTCTCCAGACTGAACAGCTCCAACTCTCTCTCTTCATAGGAGAGGAGCTCCAGTCCTCTGATTATCCCTGTGGCCCTTCTCTAGATGTGTTCCAGCATGCCTAGATCTTTCTTGTAATAGCAGTTCCAGAACTGGACACAGTACTCCAGGCAAGGTCTCACCATGGTGGAGTAGAGGGAAAGAATTGCCAGGCAAGGTCTCACCCCTGAGTCCCTTTCCTGAGTGCTGCTCTCAAGCCAGTTACCACCCAGCCTATATTGGTGCTTGGGATTGCCCTGACCCAGATGCAGGATCTTGTACTTGGTCTTGTTGAACCTCATGAGGCTGGCTTTGGCCCATTTCTCCAGCCTGTCAAGGTCCCCTCAGTACTAAATTGTAAATCACACCTGATAAAAGTATGGCTTCTAGCCTCCTCTACAATTTTCTCACTTCCTCCTAATCCAAATATTCCTTCTAGTCTCAGTCTCACCAGACCCTTTCATCCTTTCTTCTGGCCTGGGTTTTGTCCCTTCAGTGGAGCCAGATGACATCCTCCTCCCCGCTCTGTGGATGCTACCCAGAAGAGCATTTACAGAAGAAACAGCCCTATTTCTTCTACCACCAGTGTCCAAAGCAAAGCACCTGAGAAGCATGATTACAGAAAAAAATGTTCTGAGCACAAGAACACTATAAAAGAGAATACTGAATCACTTTGTAGGGATAGTCAAATATGGAGAGATTCTATGGGCTCAGTAAAGAGATTACTGAATGCACCTCTCTTTAAAAGTGCTGTTAGAGCTGTTCAAGTAAGATCTCAGAAATTCTCCAGTAGCATTTTTTACAGCTGATGTAAGTCATATTGACAGAAACTTTAATAAAAAGTCACTTTCAAGGTGCATATCATGACAAAACATTTTGGTACAAATGACTTACAGGCTGGGAAAGATACAAAATGAGGATCTTAAAACAGGAACTCTGAGCCACATCTATATTGCCATATATTGTTCTGCATACAGAATCAGAATAATTTTTGTTTCAAAAGACCTTTAAGATCATCAATTCCAACAGTTCTCTAACTCTGCCAAGTCTGGTGCTAAACCACATCCCTCAGCACCACATCTCTGCCTCTTAAAATAAAAACAAACAAAAAAACACCTTCCAGGGATGGGGATTCAACCACCTCCTTGGGAGGCCAGTGCTAGTGTCTGAGAACCCTTTCAGTGAAGAAGTTTCTCCTAATCTCCAACCTAAACATCCCCTGGTACAACCTCCTTTCAGGGATTTCCAGAGAGCAATGAGGTCTCCCCTCAGCCTCCTTGTTTATCCTCAGTTCTCTCAGCTGTTCTTCAGAAGACCTGTCCTCCAGATCCTTCACCTGCTTTGTTGCCCTTCTCTGGACATGCTCCAGCACCTCAATGTATTTCTTGTAGTGATGGCCCCTAAACTGAACCCAGTACTCAAGGTGTAGCCTCACCAGTGCTGAGTACAGGGAACAATCACTTCACCACTCCTGCTGGCCACGCTATTCCTGATGCAGGCTAGGAAGCTGTTTGCCTTCTTGGCCACCTGGGCACACACTGACCTATGTTCAGCCAGCATCCCCAGGCCCTCTTCTGATGGGTAGAATATGCTTCTCATAATGCCTAAAAAAGTTCACAGCTTTAGTTTAGCAGGCAGAATGCCATGCTGTGTATCATTGCATGAACACAAGCATCTCCTCACTCCTTAACCTTCTTCCAGACAGGTGTTGGTCTGCGAAAGAGTTGCATTGTTTATATACAGTATGTTTGTATGCTTCATATAGAACACAAACAACTACACAGTAGCTAAAGAAGTCTCATCACACATATAACAATCACCAGTGGCATAAACAAAGGAATAAAACAATGCAAAGTTTGTGCTAATAAAACCAGATAAATTAAATGTACTTACAGAGCGACAAAGAAATTGCTTCTGGTATGCTCATTTACTGTGAAGTTAGCCCTCTTGAAATAAACGAAAGTCATTGCCAAGAGATACTGTTTTAAAATGGAGTATGGATATATTATTTTAGTATATATTTTCCCAAAATGCTTTGCACATTTATCTGGCACAAAGACATTTTGATTATCAACGAGGAAAGCAGAAACTGAGTTTCTTGAAGCTTCCGTATGAATGCATTAGAAAAAAAATTACAGTCTGTATTTACAGTACATATCAAGTGATTAAGGGCAGATTTTTCGCTTAATATATGTTCTGTTAACTAAGAAGGAAATCCACTTACTTTGTCTGCAATTTTACAGCAACAGTCCATCCAAAGGAAATCTTGGATTAGATCATCATCTGCAATGAAAGAAAGCTGTAGCATTTCAAACATACACTTCTAACACTTTTGCTACAAAGTAGTTGCAAATAAGTAACAGACAGTACTTTTACCAACCAACAAAACCCCATCCAACAACAAAAAAAACCAAACACCAAAACCAAAAAAACCCAACAAACTAAACCAACCAAACAAACACAAACAGAAAGATGGCAAAAATAATTTAAAAATAAAACCAAAACACATAAAAGTGACAAAAGAAGAAAAACTATCAGAAGGGCAAGGTGGAAAAACTAATGACTGCATTTCTGTTTGTTCTCACTAACAGCAAGTGAAGGTGGAAAAACACCACTAATTTTTTTTATTTATGTAACTTTTCCTGCTTTAAGTGGTTCCATCTGATAGCATGCCATTATTTCTGAGGAACCATACTGTTGGGCACTCTGCACCTTGATTACCAGACAGCCTTTAGAAGGCAATACTTGCTTGATTATTTGTGGTCAGTGTTTCACTATCTGTGAACGGGTTCCGTATCTCTGATGCACTTCTGTATTAAAGGTTCAAATAAAAACAAAGTGTAATCTTCCACTATTAATCTTTTCACTAAATCAATACTAAACATGATAAGACATATAAATGCAAAAGAGGTGCTAAAACTCCTCAGATTTTCTTCCTATTCTACTTCTCCCTCTAAATGTTTAGACCCACCATAAATAATGTGTTTAAAAAATGGAGAATGCAGCCTTTTTAAGTCTTGTGTAAAACATTGTATGTACTTTTACACATATTTATGGAAATAAAAAGGAAAATGAAATAAAGGGGGAAAACTTTTAAAAAATATTTAACAATAATTTTTAAAAATATTTAAAAGGAAATAAAAAACACTATACCACCTTGATTTAATTTGTAATTCAAAAAGATACTTTTCATCGGGTTGTAGCCCTTCTTGTATTTCTAACTCAAGCATTAAATATTTATGTACTAAACTAAACCACAAAATATTGTTGTTCTAGCTCTCTGGACAAAGAGCTGTTTCTGCTCTCTGGACAAAGACATTGATCAATGTATTGACTGAATAGTGTAAAACTATTCTAAACTCAGTCATACTTGGGGAGTGCTTTTTATGTAGATACTAATGGTCATGTCTTTGTCATTCACCTACCAAACAGTTTAAAGAAAGCTGTCATTTCCTGACGCTGAATAACCAGACAGGGTCCCTTTGGACATTTATATTTATGACTAGGAATCTTTTTTTTACAACTTGCTTCATGGTCTTTAGAAGTAGGCCGCTTCAGTCTAATAAGGGTTTTTTGCTGATGTGATCTGGATGCACTTGATTTTACATGAACAGTGACAGTGGGAGGTGTCTGACACACCAGATTGTGCCTCATTTTGGTAAGTAAAGCTTCCTGTTAAAAAAGAAGATGACGTTAACTTAAAAAAAACAGTCAGTTTGAGCACAGTTATCTTATATTTTATTCAAATGCAGCATTTCAGTAGAGTTTGTATGCCAGGTAATACAAAAAATAACTATTCAGTACCAATTATCTAACTCTTGTGCCCTAGACCAACTATGTAGATTTATTTAATTTCAAACTTGATAAACCTTTTTTTTTTTTTTTTCCCCAGTGGAGACTTTCAATCTTTTTCTTCATTCAAAATTTTGAAAAGTCCTTTCCAGAGAAAGTTCCTGTTTGTCACATCCCTGTAGCCCAATACACTTAGACCTACTAAAAAAATCTCTATTCCTTCCCTCCAGTTTGTGATTGTGTATTTTACAATGACTTTTAACAGAATCAAGACGGCAGAACCATAATTGAGCCATATAACATTAAGGTCTTGAGTAAGACATACCCTGAAGATGTAACTAATTAAACAAACCCGAGGTGTTTGTAGCTGTAACAAACAAGAAGAGAGCAAATGGAGTATGAATGGAAGTTTTAGGTGGAGATTAGAATAAACTTCTCCACTGAAAGCATTCTCAAAGAGGGGCAATAGGCCACTCTATGAAGTGGCTCAGTCCCTATTCCCGGAGGCGGTTAAGAGGCAGAGATGTGGTGCTGAGAGACGTGGTTTAGCACCAGCCTTAAAAGATGAAGGTAATGGTTGGACTTCATGTTCTTAAAGATCTTCTCCAAACAAAACATTTTTATAATTCTATGAAAGGTATTTTCATATAGGAGCAAATTCATTTACTTCGGCAGTGGGCTTCCGGACAGCCCTTCCAGAGCACAGGGCTGTCTGAGGTTGGCTCACAGCAGCCTACCTGCTTTTCCAGCTCTCAGTTAGCTGCCACATAAACAATAAAGCACTTTAGCCAGGCGTGGATGTGATGACACACTTCCGATTGCCCACCGTCACCTTCGCAGCCCAGCACGGACACCCCTCTCCCCTCACCGACCTCCTCCCACACCATCGCATTCCCCCGCGCAGCTCGAGATGGCGCCTCTCGCAGCCAATCGGAGCGCGCGATGCAGCCGCTCCAGCCAATCAGGTGGCGGAGCGCTCTTAACCTCCCCTTCTCCTGCTGCCTTGGATAGTGGCGATTCCTGCGGAGCCCGCCCAGGCCCCGGCAGCCAATCAGAGAAGGGCACGGCGGTGCTCTGGGAGAAGACAGCTGGTGCGGGTTTTCTACTTATGGCGTTTCGCGCCTTTTGCCTTATGTCAGCGCCCTCAAAAGCGAGGTGAGCCCCGGAACCGACTTGGACAGGCGCTCCGGGTGTGCCTGCAGCCGCACACGGCTCTTTCCGCCATGGCCACTTCACCCTCGCGTCCCGAGCCTGTGTGTGCCGTGAGGAGGTGCGCTGCCGCGGCTTCGGTGCCGGGCGGCGCGAAGGACGGCGCTGTCGACACGGCGTGAGGCGAGTGAAGGGTGGTGCTCGCTCGGTCCCCAACCTGTGTTCTCAAACTTGAGCTTAATGTTTTCAACTGCCTAAAAACATTGTAAAAGCCCGCTTAAAGCATTTCCGAGAGCGGGCGTGAGGGAAAAGGCATAAAGGGTCATTTAAAGGTCATTCAAAATACAGGTACAATAAATATACTTTGCTATTACTTTTTCATGGAAGGCAATTAATGTGTGTATTGTTCAATTAGTCTAAAACAGGCTATTAAAATACAAAATAATTAAAACCTCCCTTTGCTAGCAAGATTTGGTGCAAAATCTTTTGCTGTAACAGCTAAAGACTTTAGGAAGAGGCAAGAAATACACTGGATTTCACTGTTTCCCCTTCTGCAGGCCAATTAAAGTGCAACTGCTCACATTTGTTAAGGTAATGAGAAACCTATTTACTCCTTCCTCATCTTTTATTAACCTGCAAGACATCTTTATTTACGTGCCTTGAGTTAGCCTATTCAGAAAGGTCACATGGGATATCCATGGTGTAGAGAGGAAAAAAACATCAAGTGGCAAATACACGAACTAACAACATCTCTGTATGGAATAGGCTGAAATCAGGGAACTTGGCAGTGAGGTGGAGATAACACAATTTACATCAGTTGGGCAAAAATCTTGTTTCTTTGAGGTTCTCTATTCCTATGCATGTCTTCGGGTTGACTTTGGCCAGTATGGGTCAGATGTCCTGGGTGTGTCCCCTCCCAGCTTCTTGTGCACACAGCCTGCTCTCTCGTGGATCAGCATAAGGAGCAAAAAAGGCCCTGATGCTCAGCAATAGGTAAAAAAATCAGTGTGTTATCAACTCTTTTAAGGTCATAAATCAAAACAAAGCATCATACAAGTTACTATTAAGAAAAATAACTATCCTAGCCAAAACCAGAAGTTCTTTACAATGAGAGCAGTGAAATACTGAAACAGTTGGGCAGAGATGTGGTTGAGGCCCCATCCCTGGAGACATTGAAGGGTAAACTTTTGATGTGGCTCTGAGCAACCTCATCTAGTTGGAGATGTCCCTGCTCACTGCAGGGAGATTGGAGAAGATGATCTTTGAGGGTCCCTGTGATTCTGTGAATCATTCTCCTTTATTTTGTTCTTTATTTTTTGCATAATACTTTTCATCAAAGGAACTTGAAGCACTCTTCAGTTAATTACCATTCAATAACCTTTTCCACAAAAAAATAAAAAAGATAGTAAGTTACAGAAACTTCCTCAAAGCCATCTAAATCATTCTGACTACATAACAAGCTTGTCATGTTTTTGCTCCACTGCAAAACATAAAACTGCAGTGATAATTGAGAAGTGCATTCTTTCTTATTCTCTACACCTTCACATTTGTATTCCTTTCCTTATCAATAGAAAGGAGCTTACAATGTAGATCTTTATCCACACAAAGTTTTCTAGGGTTTTTATGCTTTCTTTTCAGCAGCTCAAACCTTTTAAAATATTTTTTGAGCTGATAGTTCTGCAACAGGATATTCAAAATTATTTTTCCTTTTCACTCTCAAAAGTCTATTACAATCACATTTTTCAATAGATATTGTGACTCTCTAACTCCTACTGTACTGTCCCCTATCTCCCTGAACCCAGGGCTCCAATGGAGACCAGCTGCAGAACCTTGGGTCAGACTCTCAGGAAACTGAAGTTATGAGACAAAACTGTGAGAAAATCTGCAGCTTTACCCTTCTTCCCTTGCAGGGCTCTGCAGCCTGAGGCACAGCTGTTGAGATGGGGATGACTCAAGGATGCAACTCCGAAAGATCATGGAAAAACACCAATATGTAAAGTTTGGTGCCTGAACACAGTGACAGAAAACAGAACTTTACCTGACTCAAAATCCTCTGCATGATATAGTAGACTTAATGGGTTCTCAACCTGGCTTATCATTAACTACAGTTTCTAGAAAGTTGCTGGACAATTCATACAAGAATATGTGGCAGGATGTAGCTGATTTCCAAGTAGGCGGCTGGACATCAGGGGGCACTGTGTCACCACCACCGGGTTAAACGAGCATCATACACTTCATTTCATGTGTGCTTAATTCCAACTCCTTCCTCTAAGTGTATATTAAATCAGTTTAGCTACTCTTCATATCAGAGTTTGAACCGAGTATTTATTTATTTATTTTCATTCACTCATTTATCTACAGAGAGATACAGATATAGATAATGAATAAGCTCTGGGTTTGAAAGGCCTGAGGTTCTTACAAAACTTTTGGTTTTTTTTTTTTTTTTTTTTCTTTGGTTTTTTT
>WBNM01020235.1:6132-19388 GCA_013399055.1 Ramphastos sulfuratus
AAAAAAAAAAAAAAAAAAGGGAGGAGAGGGGTGGGGAAATTGCATTAAAAAGACCCCCAGGTCACAAAGTGGAGCTGCTTGGAGCCAGGTGGTGCCTTAGGATAGCTGCAGATGGAGGGCAGTGCTGCTGCACATCTGTCTGCCAGTGACTGGTGGACGTCACCTCCCTGGGGGTCTGGTAGAGACAGGCTACAGCTGATGCCTCACCTAGATGCTGCTGGGTGGAAGAAATCGCTTGGCAGGCACAAAAGGGAGGTTTGGGGGGCATGCAAAGCCCAGGGGTTGCTCTGCATGTTGTGGAGTGCCATCTCCTGGCTTGATAGGAATTAACTGGCAGCTCAGGCTCCCGCAGCTCTGGGTGCCCATAGGGAGCCTGAAGCAGCTGCTTTGGGCTGGCGTCCTGGCTCCAAGGAGACCTTATTGTGACCTTTCAGTATCTTAAGGGGGCTTACAAGAAAGCTGGGGAGGGACCTTTTAGGGTGTCAGGTAGTGATAGGACTGGGGGGGGTGGAACCAAGCAAGAAATGGGTAGATTCAGCCTGGATGTTAGGAAGAAGTTGTTCAGCATGAGGGTGGTGAGAGCCTGGATGGGGTTGCCCAGGGAGGTAGTGGAAGCCTCCCTGGAAGCCTCAGGGCATTATTCAGAGAGGTTGGAAGGAACAGGAGTTAGGAGCACTTACTCCAGAGCTGCTCTCCTGTGCTAGGCAGGGAGAGCTCATCTCCTACTAATGGCTTTATGTTAATTAGAGTAGCTGTGACCTCAGCAGCCCTGGCTGGAAGTGGTATCACTGGAAAGTCCTCTTAGCACCTTCCACCCTGTTTTGCAGCAGCAAAGGAGCAGCAGGGAGGTGTGGGATGTGATCCAGGGAGAGATTAGGCAGGAGAGTTCCCATGGGCATCAGGACATCCACTTGCTGTTGGCTGAAATTTGGTACCTAAATATCTTCCTGACCGTGCATGACGGTGACTGGAAAGACCACACTTAAATCATCTCAGTGTCAGCTTGTGTTTGTGTTTGGGGCTTTTGTAGCTGACTCTGGCTGCTGGACTGCAGACTTAGAAGGGCTGGAGCAGGAAATGTGAAGCCCTTCATTGTAGCAGTTCGTCCTGTCCCCCAGTGTGGTGAGAGCTGATGGTCCTCGTGGGGGAAATTGCTGTCCCACAGTGGTTTTGATCACTGCCTGTAGCCAACACATCTCCATCAGTCGATGTCAATACTGATAAATCTGACTGCAAAATAGGAAACCATTTATGTGACAAAGATTTAAACTCACTCCAGTGAGCTCACTTCTCATTCTTTGCATTCTCTGTACTTTTCCAGCAACTAAAAAAAAACTTGTTTGACAAAGCTGCTGGATCTATCCCTGGATTAGTTTACTAGGGAAAAAAAAAAAAAGGAATAAAAAGGAAAAAAAAAACCAGGAAAAAAATAAAAAATGGGAAAAAAATATTTGCAATGGTGAGAAAACAGCAATGATTCTGGGGGGGGAAAAAAAATCATCCACTTTCCACTGAAGTGCTTGGTGAAACCTGTGATTAAAATCCTGTGCAGTGTGTTGCAATAACATTTTATCTTTGATTGAAAGAAAAAAAAAAAGCCATTTAAATGTGTCAATCTTTAATCTCAAAAGCTGTGCTTTGAAAGTTGGCCATTGCCAAGGCTGTGTGGATAGCAATGTGATCCTGATGATGATGATGATGATTGTTTTGCCTGGTAACACAGCTCCAGAGTGGGGCAGCCCCATTGGTGCCTGCTTCTCTGCTTGCTCCTCCTCCTCTGAATGCATCTGTGAGAGCAGGCAAGCTCAGACAGCTCTCCAGTCTCTGAATAAAGGGGGTTTAATGGAGCCATCCAGGTATTTATAGCAACTACTGTTGCTTGCCTGTCTCACTAGACTGTCATTGCTGTCTAACAGCAAATCAGGCTCCAGGTGCAGTTCTGGGCACAGCTGCCAAATGGGTTGGATGCCCTTTGTTTACTGGAGCCAGACTCTGGTGGCTCTGGATTCTGGGCGTGGGGGTGGTTGGTGCGTGGGGTGCAGGGCAGGTTGGAAATTGGGCCCTGTGGGTTATCCAGAGGGTCTCTGAGAGGTGGCTAAGAACAGCCAGCATTGGGTACCCACCTCTGCTCAGAAAGCTTCTGAGGTGGCCAGTTGGAAGATGACAAGCTCCTTCTTGGAAGGAGCTCCTTCTTGAAATAGGTTTCCCAGGGAGATGGTGGAATCACCATCCCTGGAGGTGTTCAAGAAACGTGTGGCTGTGGTACTTGGGGGCATGGTTGTGTGGCCGTGGTGGTGTTGGGCTGGTGGTTGGACTTGATGACCTTAGAGGGCTTTTCCAACTAAAACAATTCTATGGTTCTGTGCTTCTGCCCATCTGGCTAATCCCAAAATAGCCCATGGAAACTGATTCTCCCTGGAGAAGGTGAAGATCCATTTCAGCATGAATGGTTTGAAAATCCCTGCCCTGGCTGGGCTCATCAGCCCACATCTGCCTGACTCACCTCGGTGATTTTGGGAGGCTGTTGCCCACATGGGCATCCTCCTTCACCTCCTTCAGAGAGCCAAGGTAAGGTGCCCTCCTTCTCAAGGGAGATCAGAGGAACCTCACAGCAGAATGAAATAGAAAGCAGATCCTTGAGCTCTGAAAATTTAGTGCTGAGTGTGATGAAAAGGGGGCAATAACTCTCTTAGATTCACTTAGTGTCCAACTTTTGGAGACAGGATTATTCACTCTGTCCCTGCAGAGAGGGCAAAAATGAGCATCAGATGCTCTGACACAGTTCAGGCAATTACCCAGCCCTGCTCTGGCTGTATGACACCAGTGAGCAGCTTTCTGCAGCCTCAGTTAGTTCTGATCTCCTCCTTGTAAAGAGATGGGAGAAAGCAGAGTGGAGCTGGGGGCTGAGCCCTGCACCTTCAGCAAGGGCTTTACCCACTTCCAACTCATCTCTTCCCTTAGTCCTTGACACCTCCCAACACCCTGCTTCAGTTTCTGTGAAAAAACCTGTCTGTTTATTCTGGGTGGGTGGAATCTGGTGGTGCTGCACTGTTTATTAGTCCAAACCTGAGGTCAGGCAGGTTGGGTTTCTTTCCCGAGTGCTTTTTACAATATTTGTGTTAGCTGGGCAGCTAAGTGCTGTCAGATGGAGCGGCAATGGAGCTTGCTGCTGTTGAAATTTTTATGGTTTCATGCATTTTACAGCATCACCTGTCAGACTCCAGCAATCATGATGTCACCTGCAGTGGAATATATAAATTTGAACAGGGGGAGAAGGGAGCTCAGGGAGTTCTTCGGTAATCCAGCCTCCTTTTTCTCCCCTCCTCCTCTGCTGGGGAGGCTGGGAGGTCTTCAGGCATGGCAAAAGAAAAGGAGCAGAGCTCCTGCTCCCCTGGGCTTTGCCCCAGCCGTTGTGCATGATCTGGGCAAAATCGCTGCCTCTGCTCTGGCTGCAGCTTCCATACAGCCTCTTTGTGTTACTGGCTGTGTCTCTGGGGATAAGGCCTCCTGCATCCATCGCCAGACAGGGGAAAGGCTCCGTCGGTGCTGGGCAGTCTCCAGCAGCTCTGCTATAGTCTGGTGCCCCACGTGTGTGGGGTGAAGACGTCAGATCTGGCAGCAGAAGCAGGTGCTGGGGCCGGGGGAGGGGCTGGCAGGGAAGGATGGGAGGATGGGTGGCTTAATGGGCAAGAGTTTAAGCGTTTATGGAATGAGTGATGGGAGAGGATTTGTTCCTTGTGAATAAGAAAGGAGTGCACATCTGGGGTGCCCTCTGCCTGGTGCACCTCTAGTCTGTGACCTGTGCCAATCTCACCCTGCTCAGCTCTCTCCTCACGGGTAGCATTTGGTCTCTGCCCAGTTTTAGTGTTGTGGTTTGGGTTTGCAACAGCAGCAGCAACACAGAGAGCCTCAGCGAAGGCTCTCAGGGAGCATGAGGGCTTGTGGAGTGTAGGTGATAGAATCTTCATGGAGCTTTGAGCTGCATGGCCAAGGCCAGACATGCCCTGCTCTAGTGAGATCACATATGGAATATTGTGTCCAGGTCTGGGCTCCCCAGTTCAAGAGGGATAGGGAACTACTGGAGAGAGTCCAACAGAAGCTACAAAAAAGGTGAAGGACTGAAACATCTCTTTTATGAGGAAAGAGTGAGAGACCTGGGGCTGTTTAGCCTGGAAAAGAGAAGACTGAAAGGAGATCTTTTTAATGTTTATAAATACCTGAGGAGTGAGTGTCAAGAAGAAGTGGAGAGGCTCTCTTCAGTGGTGACCTGCAATAGGGATGATGGACATAAACTGGAACCCAGGCAGCTCCACCTCAACGTGAGGAGAAAATTCTTTACAGTGAGAGTGCCGAAGCCCTGGAGCAGGCTGCCCAGAGAAGTTGTGGAGTCTCCTTCTCTGGAGACTTTCAAGACCAGTCTGGATAAGCTCCTGTGTGACCTGCCCTAGATGACCCTGCTAAGGCAGGAGGGGTTGGACTGGATGATCTCCAGAGGTCCCTTCCAACCCTTAACATTCTGTGATTCCATGACACACTCTGCTTGTGGCATCAGGCACAAGACATAATCAGGCAGTGAGATGCTCTCCTATGAGGACAGGCTGAGAGAGTGGGGGCTCTGCAGCCTGCAGAAGAGAAGGCTTCCAGGAGACCTTCGAGCAGCCTTCCAACATATGAAGGGGGCTCCAGGAAGGCTGGGGAGGGACTCTTGACAAGGGCTTGCACTGCCAGGACACGGGGCAACGAGTTTCACCTGGCAGAGGGGAGATTTAGACTAGATGTCAGGAGGAAGTTGTTTGCAGTGAGGATGGTGAGACACTGGCACAGGCTGCCCAGGGAGGTTGTGGCTGCTCCCTCCCTGGAGGGGTTCAAGGCCAGGTTGGGTTGGGTAAGGGCTTGAGGGACCTGTGCTAGTGGGAGGTGTCCCTGCCTATGGCAGGGAGTTGGAACTAGATGATCCTTGGGTCCCTTCCAACCTTCCCATTCTATGATTCTATGGATGCAGTGCTCCCATCCTCAGCTCAGCCATGGTCCATGTGTTCCACCAAAAGGAAGGTTCAGAGGTTAATGAAAGGGCTGGATAGAGGTCAGCTCACAGCTCTGATCCACGCCTTCGGATGCAGGAGGACGATTGTGTCGTTCCCTGCTTCTGCTTGGTTGCTGCAGTCTCTCCCCTGCAAACACTACCTTAATTAAGTATCAAATGAGCATTAGGATGAAATTCCATGTGGCTTAACAACCCTAAATGAAGACATGGAGGCCTACTGCTGAGCTATAAACCCTCAGCAGAAATGGCTTTAAGAACTCGCTGGTGGGGTTTGAAGAGCTCTGTAACCGATACGAGCCTTACAGTGGCGTGGGCCTGGATTGAATCTGGTTCTAATCATTGCTATTTACTGAGGTTTCACAACTCTGCCAGAGGTATGGATCTGTTACCTTGTGGCCCTGCCTCAGTAAATGTGTTTTTAATAATCAATTGGTACTTCAATAATAAACAATAATTGCTTTATTAAATATGAATCCAAACGTGTTCTGCAATTCGGTCGCACTGGAGTTGTAGAAGGTATTTAAGTTGGAAAAAGACCTCCAGGAGTCGTAGATTTGTAGGATGGTTTGGGTTGGAAAGGATCTTAAAGATCATCCAGTTCCAACCCCCCTGCCATGGACAGGGACACCTTCCATTAGATCAGGTTATTCAAGGCCTCATCCAACCTCGCCTTGCACACCTCCATGCAGGGGGCATCCACAGCTTCCCTGGGCAACCTGTGCCAGTGTCTCACCACCCTCACCGTGAAGAATTTCCTCCTAATCTCTAGTCTAAATCTCTCCTCTTCCAGCTTCAATCCATTCCCTCTCGTCCTATCACTACAAGCCCTTGTAAAAAGCCTCTCCCCAGCTCTTCTATAACCCCCTACAGGTACTGGAAGGCTGCTCTAAGGTTTCCCCATAGACTTTCCTTCTCCAGGCTGAAGAGCCCCAACTCTCTCAGCCTGTCCCCTTAGGAGAGGTTCTCCAGCCCTCTGGTGATCTTTGTGGCTCTCCTCTGGACCCACTCCAGCAGTTCCATGTTGTCGTGGTAGGCCTAAACAGGCCTCTTGGGCTTGTACATGTCCTGGCTTGTGCAGACATGTTTTTCTGATGTTTTGGGGAGAGAGCAACCGCGGGAAAAGGGACAAAGGACCTGGCGCCACTAAGTCTGGGGTCCGGGGCCTGTCCATCACCTGTGGTTGCTAGGGGGCACATGATTGCCTTGTGCAGGGCCCATGATCTACCCAAAAAAGGATAAAGCAAGCCTATGGCTTCACCCAATATGGCAAAATCTTGGGTAACTGCCATTTGATTGGCTATCTCGTGTCCAAAGGTCCAATTGATCTTTGGGCTGTGTTATAAAGGAGCAGGGAACACGGGGTGCGTGCCTTCCACCATTACAGATGCCTGCTTGCATCCTGCCTGCTGCCTCCACGCATTCGCCAGCGTGATACAGTGAGACATCCTGCCTGTAAGAGCCTGCTTCCAGAGCCAGCCAGGATCAGGTCAGAGATTGTCTCCTCTTCCCCAGCGCTCAGGAGCCTGGAGAAACTTTAAAGCCTCCGGCAACTTTCAGCCCGGCAACACGGGAAACCCCGCCACGTGCTTAGGGTATTATTTTCCTGTGATATATTTTTGTGAATAAATACCAAGCCTCTTGTAATCATTGATTGCCTTCTGCCATAAGCAGAAAGCTGCTTCTCGGGTCCATCTAGTGAACAAGCGGCGTACTGGCCGCAGGTGGTACATTGACCACAAACCTTCTCTTTTCCAGTTTGGTTCGAGTTCTGTTAATATATATATTTAACAGTTATTTCCAGATCCTGTTATAACCTGTATATAGTTTCCTAACGTTGCAAAGAGCCTGTTACTATTGTTATTATTAAATGGTGGTAGGGGGTGGTGCGAGTTCCGATTGTTTAATATTAATAAATTATATATTAATATTTTTATAATATCGTCTCGCAGTACCTAATTACCCCTCCCCGACACATGTCCCTCCTATGCTGGGGGCACCAGAACTGGATGCAGTACTCCAGTTGAGGCTTCACAAGAGCAGAGGACATCAAGTCCAACCATTAACCCCACTCTACTGAGCACCACATCTACATGGCTTTTAAATAAAATCACTCTCTGGTTTGTTATTGTTGGTTTTTGGTGTTTTTTTTTTTTTTGTTTGGTTGGTTTTGGGTTTTTTGTTTGCTTGTTTGGTTTTGGTTTAGTTTGGTTTGTTTCACTCTGAAAGAGTTCTTAGTGACCAGTTATTGGTACCAGTGTGCAGCAGACACTGCTGTTCCTTGCAGAACACTGCTGACTTTGCCTGGTTTATAACTCATGACAATATTTCAGTGCTTTTTGTTTCCTCCCCAGCCTGAGCAGTCTATCAATTGGCTCAGAGAAGCACTGCAGTTCCTCTTATGGATCATTAACTGGAAATGAACTTGGGACCTTTGGATGTAAACAACCCTCCTGCTGCTGCACAACTGAGCAGGCCAACACTTGTAGCTGACAGTACAAGTAACAGTGCTATGGGACTCTAATCTTAGAGAAAAAAAAAAAACAATAACTGAAGAGGAGAAGTTGATTTTTTGCCATGCCACTGAGAAAGCTTTACTGTTTTTCAGGGCCTGTGTCTCAAACCAGGTCTTCAGAGCCAGGAGCTTCCATGGCATAGACATCCAACCTCACCTGCCCCTGATGACCCTCCAGCGTGCTGTGAGTGCTCAGCTGGGCTGGGGAGGGGGCTGCAGAGGTGGTCCAGCCATGCTAAGCTGCATCCCTCACTGGGGTGCTCTGGAGACAATGAGGCTTTTGCTTTTGAAGTATGAAGGATGTTTGACTCCTTCTCATCAGTGTCTAAAAGAAGTTTTATTCTCAAGGCTGGAGCGGGTCCAGAGGAGGCCACCAAGATGCTCAGAGGGCTGCAGCAGCTCTCCTATGAGGACAGGCTGAGAGAGTTGGGGCTCTGCAGCCTGCAGAAGAGAAGGACCCCAGGAGACCTTAGAGTAGCCTNTGGTGATATATCCCTGGACTTCAAGAGTTCAGTCCTGGATAGGAGGTAAGGAATACAAGGATAATATCCACAATTCACATCAGGCTATTCAAATACCCAGGTGGTTCATATTGCACCTTAAATCTTCTCTAAGTTGAGGTCTTTACAATCTTTACCATCATGTTTGGAAATATTCTGCATCCCCAGGACAGAGCCTTGGTCATTCCTATTCCTGCATGGATATTGCCCATTCAGCACTTTCCACTTTCTTTTCACTTGAGGAAAGCTTCAAATCTCAGTTCCATCACCACCTCCTCAATCAACCTTTCAGTGTTGGGTCAGATCACTCTGAAATGGGACCTTCTAGAATCATAGAATCAGTCAGGGTTGGAAGAGACCATAAGGATCATCCAGCTCCAACCCCCCTGCCCTGGGCAGAGACACCTCACACTAGATCAGGCTGGCCACAGTCTCATCCAGCCTGAACTTAAACACCTCCAGGGGTAAGGTTTCCACCCCCTCCCAGGGCAACCCCTTCCAGGCTCTCACCACCCTCATGCTGAACAACTTCTTCCTAACATCCAGGCTGAATCTACCCATTTCTAGCTTTGTTCCATTCCCCCCAGTCCTATCACTACCTGACAGCCTAAAAAGTCCCTCCCCAGCTTTCTTGTAGCCCCCTTAAGATACTGAAAGGCAACAATAAGGTCTCCTGAGAGACGACTTCTCTCCAGACTGCACAGCCCCAACTCCCTCAGTCTCTCCTCACAGCAGAGCATCTCCAGCCCTCTGCTCATCCTCATGGCCCTTCTCTGGACACCTTCCAGCACATCCATAGCCCTCTTGTAACAGAGGCTCCAGAATTGGATGCAGTACTCCAGGTGGAGCCTCAGAAGTCCAGAGAAGAGAGGGAGGATCATTTCCCTCACACTCCTGCCCACACTTCTCTTGATGCAGCCCAGGCTCTGGTTGCTCTCTGGGCTGCCAGAGCACACTGACAGCTCATGTTGAGCTTCTCCTTCACCAGCACCCCCAAGTCCCTCTCCTCAGAGCTGCTGTTCAGCCAGTCCCTGCTCAGCCTATATTGGTGCTTGGAATTGTCTTCACATGGCTGCAGGACCTTCTGCAGAATGCGTAGCCAGCAGGGCTGTTAGTGACTGTGAGGCAGTGCAAGCAGTCATCTCCCACTTGGCCACCCCACACAGCTCACCCTGCAGGGTGGAGAAAGCCTGCAGCTCTGACCCACCCCCACGGATGCCAGGCCCCTGTGAGCAATGAGAACCGTGTGTGCCTCTGCGCTCCTCGCGCCCGCCGAGTGTCACATCGGATTAGGGCACATCAAGCCATAACGGGTGCAGAGTTCCATGCCTTTAATTAGCCCAGTCAAAGGCAGGAATTCCCTTCTGCTGGGTGAGTCTGCTCCCATGACAAGAAGATTAGTGGCCTCAGCTTGTGATAGTCCAGCTCGGAGTTTTCCATCCTCCTTTAAGTCATTTGCAATTTTCTCTTCCTCCTGTTGGTAGTTGTGAGGGGCTGGTTTCGTTCCAGGAGGGCAGGGGTCAAAGCATTTTGGTGAATGGCAGGGTGAAGGGTCCTGTCCCTAGTGTGGGCTTGGATAAGTCTATTCCCTCCTGGGCTACCTCTGGGCTAGGCATTTAGAATCATAGGATAGTTTGAGTTGGAAGGGGCCTTAAAGATCATCTTGTTCCAACCGCCCTGCCATGGGCAGGGACACCTCCTACCTAAACTGGGTTGCTCAGGGCCCTGTCTGTTTGTGTGTACCAGGACCTCTCTGGAGAATGCTAGCACCAAGATTGGGGTCTAGTGGACATCATCTGCCCTGTAGCATTGAGAGGTGCAAGAAGGAACACACTGAGGAATAGAAATCCTCCTGTCTGGCAGCAGATGCTCAGCAGGAGGTGCTTGGCAGGCCATGTGTGTCACTGTCCTTCACTTAGCTGCAGGAGGGTTGCTTGTTAGGAAGGCAGCAAGGAGGTGGCTGTGCTTGAGCATCACCTTGTTGCAGTTTCTCCCTGCACCTCTGTCCTCAAGGTTATAAATACCTGCAGGCAGTGTTGGGGGTCAGAGGCTCACCCAGACCTGCTCCCAGGTTCCTGATGCCTGCTGCTGGTGCCTGACAGCTTGTAATGGCTGTGGTGAGTGTGGATTGAGTCTTGGATACCTGTGGTGTGGTCTAAACAGTCTAAAGTGTTCATTTCTGGGATGTTATGAAAACCCCCAACCTGTATGTGTTTCTAGTTTATTTTTCCTGATGGACATTAAGGTTTTTCCTACCATTATATGTCACTCCATTACTGTAGTTAGTATTGAGAGAGGGGAAATACCTTAATTCCTTATTTTGTCTCCTTTTTCTATCCTTTGGGTTTAAGCTAAGCTCTACAGGAGCTTGAGTTTATTGTTTCTTTGTCACAGCTGTAGAAAGGCTTTTGTGTCTGACTGCTTGACCATTTTCTCAGCTGAGTACAATATTCCTCCCTTGACTCTTTGATGTCCTGAGATTTTTCTCTTGCTACAGCAAAACCATTAAACTTCTGACTTACATGGATCTTTATTTTGGTAACTTAATGCTGCCTGCTCTGAAAAATGAGTTCTGGGCTTGCAAACAGCTCTAGAGTATCTCATGGGGAAAGGTGGAAGAGAGGCAAAGGTCCTGACATCTGTAAATCCTAGAATCCTAGCACGATGGAGGTTGGAAGGGACCTCTGATGATCACCCAGTCCAAGCCCCCTCCTAAAGCAGGGTCACCCTCAGCAGCTTGCTGAGTATCACAATGGCCAGCTGGGGTTGGAGTCTCTCCAGAGAAGGAGACTGCAACCTTTCTGGGCAGCCTGTTTCAGGTCTTCATCCTTCTCACACCAAAGAAGTTTCTCCTTATGTTCAGATGGAACCTCCTGGGTTCCAGTTTGTGCCCATTGCCCCTTGTCCTGCTGCTGGGCACCACTGCCAAGAGTCTAGCCCCATGCTCTTGCCCTCCCATCCTTTAGCTGCTGCTGAGCATTGATCAGATCCCTTTAGGGCTGCTGTTCTCCAGGCTCAACAGCCTCAGGGCTCTCAGCCTTTGCTCCTCACAGAGATGCCCTTCAGTATTTTTGTAACCTCCCTTGGACTCTCTCCAGTCTTCCCTGTCTCTCTTGGACTGGGGAGCCCAGAACTGGACTCACAACTCCAGCTGTGGCCTCACTAGGGCAGAGCAGAGGAGCAGGAGAACCTTCCTCTACCTGCTGGCCACACTCTTTTCCATGCACCCAGCAGAGGAGCTGGGCTTAGGACTCCAGAGCTGCCTTCACAAGGAGTCATGATGCTGCTCTTCCTGCTTGGTGCTGGCTCTCCACCCTCCCTTCCAGCAGCAGCAAATCACTGGAAGAGCCTGAGAAAGAAGGAATTTAGTAGTGGTTAGCCTGGGAGGCTTTGAAGGGGCTCTCAGCCTTTCCTTCTCACAGATATGCTCCAGGCCCTTCAGCATCCTCACAGCTCTCTCTGGGCTGTCTGAAGTAGTTTCCTGTCTCTCCTGAACTGGGAAGCCTGGAACGGGACTCAGGACTCCACCTGTGGCCTCATTTGGGCAGAGAAGAGAGGGAAGAGAACCTCCCTTGATCTGCTGGTCATGGGACCCCAGGAAACCATTTGCCTTCTTGGCCACAGGGGTATGTAAGAATAAGTTGTTTGGGAGTGTACTGGACACTGTGAAGTGTGAGAACCGAAGACTGTCACTGGCTTCAGAGCAGCAAACTGACATCTGAGTAGAATTCTACACTGGCAATACAATGATCAATTGGTAGACCACAAGGGTTAACATTTCAGAAGTCTTGGAGTTTTGGGGCCCAGATCTCAGCTGATAGAAGCATAAATCACTGAGGCCAGTAAAATAATTCTCAAACCCATGCAACTGAGCTAGACACAGGTTGCAGCTTTTCATGAAGCACAGGAAGCAAAATGCTAGGCCTGGCTCTGTGCCCATTGAAAATGACACTTCTTGAGATCCACATTTGGGGTATTTTAGGGTAGTGATCAACACCAGGTTCTCAGTCTGGGGGCTGCCATGACTTATTTTAAAAGGGCTTGTAGTAGGATGAGGGGCAATGGCTTTAAGCTGGAAGAGGGGAGACAACTGAAGATTAGGAAGAGGGTGGGGAGACACTGGAATAGAATCATAGAATCATAGAATGGGAAGGTTGGAAGGGACCTCAAAGATCATCCAGTTTCAACCCCCTGCCATAGGCAGGGACACCTCCCACTAGCACAGGTCACTCAAGGCCTCCTCCAACCTGGCCTTGAACACCTCCAGGGAGGGAGCAGCCACAACCTCCCTGGGCAACCTGTGCCAGTGTCTCACCACCCTCACTGCAAACAACTTCCTCCTAACATCCACTTTCAATCTCCCCTCTGCCACTTCAAACCCATTGCCCCTTGTCCTGGCATTACAAGACCTTGTCAATAGTCCCTCCCCAGCCTTCCTGGAGCCCCCTTCAGATCCTGGAAGGCTACTCTAAGGTCTCCTGGAAGCCTTCTCTTCTGCAGGCTGCAGAGCCCCAACTCTCTCAGCCTGTCCTCATAGGAGAGCTGCTGCAGCCCTCTGAGCATCTTGGTGGCCTCCTCTGGACCTGCTCCAACACTTCCATGTCCTTCCTGTGCTGGGGGCTCCAGAACTGCACACAGGACTCCAGATGGGGTTGCCCAGAATAGGTTGCCCAGGGAGGCTGTGGATGCCCCCTCCCAAGCTGGACATTCAGCAACCCGATCTAGACAAAGGTATCCCTGCCCATGGCAGAAGGGTTGGAACCAGATGATCTTTAGGATCCCTTCCAACCCAAGCCATTCTATGATTCTGTATCCCCCTGGGGCACTGTAGCCAGGAGCAGGGAGGGGATGTGCACGTGGCCGTGACTGATGCTTCCTGCCTGTGAAGGCAGCTCTGGCTGCAACAGTCAACATCCAAGATTTAAGGTCAGGCAGGACGAATCATTTTTGGAGACTGGCAGCTTTCCAAGTCACCCCTATGCCGAGTATTACCTCTCATAAAGACCTCTGTGGTATGCTGGGTCCTTTGCTTGGAGCAGGATTTTCCTAGCAAATTACTCTGTGGTGCACCTGGGATGCAATGATTTATGAGACAGATTTTGCATGAAGGATCTACGCTGCATGTAGAAGGCGAAATCACACACAGGCTGTTCTGCTGCGAGCTGGAAGGGGCTGTGCTGGACATGGAGGGGAAGGGAGG
>WBNM01020235.1:19582-35454 GCA_013399055.1 Ramphastos sulfuratus
GGAGGGTGAGATTAGAAGGGAGGAGGAAGCAGGCGTGGAGAGGAGAGGAGAGGAGAGGTGAAATCCTGCTGGAGCCATCCAGCCATCGCTGATGGGCTCTGTTTAGTCAGGTGCAGCCCAGCTTGTGTGCACAGCCCTCATGTTATCTTACCTTCAATAAAACCTTACTGGGACCTGCTAGAAAGAAAGGCCTTGGCTCAGACACCATGGAAAGGGAAGTTTATTTAAGTAATTACCAATGAGGCAGTGGGTGCTTCCTGAGAATTAATGAGCGGTAGCCTCGGGGGCCTTTGCATGGTCCTCAAGATGAGTCCCAGGCTGACAGCTTGACAGCCCTGAGGAAAGAGCATGTAGGGGTGTGATGGGTGGGTGACACTTGGTTTGCTGACTGCCTGGACACTGGCCCTGAAGAGCAGAGCAGAGGTCCCTGCGCAGCCTCAGGGGAATTCCTCGGCTCATTTAATTGTGGTGACTTCAAGCTGACTTCCCAAAATGGCTTTGGAAAGCTCAGCTTTAATATCCTCTGCCCTGGTCAGGGGGATGTAGCCTTGGTTCTTTCCCAGCCCCTGACCTCCAGGGGACCTCTACTAGTTTACTGAAACAGAGAACTTGGCTTGGTTGTTGTGAGACTGACCTTGCTTGGTTTCCACAGCTCATTTCTGCTTCTCTTGCATTCTCCTAGAGGTTGCCTTGTTTTGCTTCTCTTCCTTTTTCAGCCCTGTGTGGAAAACCACTGAGCTTTCTAGGAGTGTAATTGCATCATTAATAATGATACCTTCACCTTACTCCAGTCAGCCTTTCTCAGATGTTTTCCTGACTATCTTCTTTGCTAATTGCCTTCCTTCAGTGTCCTGAGGAACCTTGCATTTTCTAGAAGCTATGCCAAGGGACGAAGAGTTGGGTCTGTTTTTTTACATACTTCTCCTAAGCAGCCTTTACCAAATGGTGGGGAAAAGACCTAATTTTGATGGGCTTTCTTGTTCCCAGCCTGGGGTGGGGCTAAAGACCCCAGAACACCAGTACCTGACCAAGTCAGGATGTATCTAGTCTGAGACAGGAGAATGGAGACAGCTCCTGGTGTAAGTCAGCCTCACTTTTACTCATAGAGAAAGAGGTCAAAATGGAGTAGAAGGTGATGAAGGATTCCCCACATAATTGCACTTTGCTGTGCTTCCGTTGTGCAGAAGGATCTTGGAACCACAATTCCCAAGGCTGGGCATTGCATAGGCACATGGGAAAGAAAAGACTTCTTTTGGGCTTGGGATGTGTGAACCCTGCAGGTGTGGGTGAAGGAGCACTGGTAGATGCAGAGCCAAGGAAGTGGGGGCATGGGAATGGTGAGAGGTCCTGTAAGCTTCATTCTTAGCCAAGATGGAGCAGGAGAATTTGGAGAAGTCCTTCCTGGTGCCCCCAGATAAGTATGAATCCCCATTCACCTCCTCACAGGTAGTGGCTGTTCCAGCTGCTCATCCAGTGGCTTTTTAACCCAGGTGTAAAGTGGCTTAGGAACTCCTTGCTCCTGTGTCCCTCTCATCTGTCCCAGTCACAAGAAATGGCAAATTATTTCAGGCTTTTCAGACCATCAAAAAGGCATCTGCTGGTCTGCCTTGTCCCAGGCTGCCTTGAGGCTAAACAGCTTCCCACCAGCTGGGTTAATGATGATAATGTCAAGAAGTGGCCGAGATGAGTGTGAATAGCCATGAATTGGTGGTGGGAGGGGGGGAGGTTACATACAGCTCAAGGTCTGTCTGAGCCTCACAGTGCTGCTGAAGGACACCAGCGCTGTTCAGAAGTCAACTCCAGAAGAGTTTATCCAAAGCCCTGTTTTCTGTGAAGCCCAGGATGCCAAATCTGGACACCTGAGGTGAGGTGGCACACAGAGAGGCAGGTAGGGCATGTCCCAGGCAGGCAGAGCTTTGCTAGTGGAGCCCAGCTTATGTTTCACTAGCAGGTGATCGAAACTGAGGCATTTCTGTGGCACTCAGAGTGAAAACTGATCATTTTCTGTTGAACTGTAATGAAAATTTCCAAGCAGCTCTAAAGCTAAGCTTTCCTTTCAACTAGACCCTTTCTTCTCACCCTCTTGCTCCCCTTGGCTCTGCCCAGCCAGCAGCCTGCAGGGTCCCAAGCGCTGGAGCCGAGGAGTTGTTAGCGATTGGGGTGCCCTAAATGCCAACAGCAGATGCAATAAAGGACTGTTCCTTTCCACTTGAAATGCCTGTTGCCTTTGCCAGGCAGCCAACACTGTAAATTCATTCTGACTATTTAAAAAGACCTTTTAAAGCTTTTGAATGGTTTTTGGCTCCTTCTGCAGCAATAAAACCCTAGTGCCTGAGAGCCAGACGCTCAGGACCTTACCAAGTAACTAAATACAAGATACTTGGAAGCACTGTCGAGTGCTTAGGAACAAGATAATTGTGCTGGCCCTCACAATGCTGTTTGCATGCTTGTGATCACTGGCCTGGGCTCTGTCTAGTGACATTTGGGGTTACTACGAGACAAAGAAGTAAGGTGGAGATTGCAAAATGGGAATCCCACCTGCTGAGGGGTGGTGGAAGAGTTGCGTGAAGAAAACAGGCAAAGGCAGCAGGCAAGGTGTGAGTTTTCCTTCTCATCCTGCTGCACAGGGCTAGGAGACCAAGCACTGCTTGCCTTGCTGGCTTTGCAGGGATAGATTTCATCCTGACCCTTCAGATGATTCTTCTGAAGAAGACAACACTCTGTTACCTGTTTTCTCTCCTGCAGACATGCTTCCTGATCTTCCTACAACAGTTGTTGAGGTCTGAAGGTGTTAAGCTCATCCATTAGGGGAATGCACTTCTTTGGAAGGGTAAGAAAAGGCTCTGGGGAGACTTCATTCAATGCTGATGAGGAAGTTTGGGACAGACTTTTGAGCAGGGCCTGTTGTGACAGGACAAGTGGTGATGGTCTAAAACTAAAAGAGGGAGATTCAGACTGGAGAGAAGGAAGAAATGTTAGACACTGAGGGTGGTGAGACTCTGGCCCAGGTTGCCCAGAGAAATGGTAGAAGCCCCATCCCTGGAACCACTTCAGGTGAGCTTGGATGTGACTCTGATCTACCTGCTCTAGTTGCAAATGACCCTGCTGACTGGAGGGGAGTTGGACCAGGCTTTAAATGTCCCATCCAGCCCAAACCAGTCTATAGTTCTATGATATGTACTATGCCAACGTTGCTTTCTCTAGGCATCTGCTCTTGGATAAAGGATAATGAGCAAGGTAGACCTTCAATGTGACCGTTTGGTCATCCTTCTGATCCTGGATTGAGTTGAAAAGCTCAGTGGTGACCTCATTGCTCTCTACAGCTACCTGAAAGGAGGTTGTAGCCAGGCAGGAGTTGGTCTATTCTCCCAGGCACTCAGGGACAGAACAAGAGCACACAGCCCCAGACTGCACCAGGGCAGGTTCAGGCTGGATGTTAGGGAGGAGTTATTCACACAAAGAGTGATTGGCATTGGAATGGGCTGGCTGGGAAGGTGGTGAAATCATCATCCCTGGAGGTGTTTAAGAGGAGACTGGATGAGGCACTTAGTGCCATGGTTTAGTTAATTAGAAGGCTTAGGTGATAGGTTGGACTTGATAATCTCAGAGGTCTTTTCCAACCTGGTCAACTCTGTGATTCTGTCATATTGACTGTCAGGCTGCAGCAGAGTGAGATGCAGAGCATCCAGCTTATTCTGTCTGGAAGCTGTGGCTACCCAGCACGATTGGGCCATCAGGGTGAGCTGCTGCAGGGCTCATCAGACCCACAGGCTTGGTCTGGTGCTGCTTGGAACCAGTGCCCTATGTGTGGGAGGGGCTGTCAGCCCAGGGCACCACCATACTTCCTTGTGCTTGTTTTCCTACACCTGGCCTCCACACCTTCCTTGCACACAGGAACCCATGACAGTTTGGGCTTTCACCATCTTGGGTCCTTGACCTGGGAATCCTGAGGAGTCCAACCACAAGACTTTGAAGAAAGTAGAGCTTAGCAGCTTTAGTTAGACTGAAAGACTGCATTTAGGCTCCCATTCCCCAGCATGGTTCTGCCTTTCTTTGACATCCATCATCATGGGAGTGCTGGGGATAGGCTGTTGGTCACAGAGGTCATCGAAGTGGCTTGCTGGAAGGTGGTTTTCCACCAAGTGATTGAGCACACAGTGTGCATGCTTCCATGGTACCCAGGTTGCCAGATGGCTCCCTGGCATCTGATCAGGGCTTTTGCATGCAGCAGGGAAGAATCTAGCTGAGAAGGCTGATAAATGGTCTGTGAAGATTTGTCTGGTACCATTTTGGTCTTCTGGGAACGAGGACCTCATTGCAGATCAAGTGTTTGATCTTTTGCTGGCATAAATCAGCATAACTCTAGCAAAGTTAATGGAGTTGTGCTGATTTACACCAGCTGAACTTACACCATCAGAAATCATTCATTTGCTCTGTCTCTTCTCCATTTCCCCCTTTCTCCTCAGCTTCAACACGAAGTCTATAAAGCTAATACGGTCCCTGCAGCAGCGTAACTTCCACGGAGTGTTTGCTTGAAGAGGTTAAAAGCCCTATAAACTGCTTTACATTCTCTAATAATAGAATGCAGATGCAAAGGGGAAGGATTTGATGGTCAATTAATGCAGAAACTCACCAGTGCTTTGCATAGATCCTACTGCCTGGCTTTGAAATACAATGCCCAATTAAAACCTTGCCCAGAACTACACCGAGATTTAGGAAAGAAGTCCTAACAATCTGCAGCACTTTAGGCAGGCTGGTGCAGTTTCCAGGGTGCCTCTGAGCTTTTTTTTTTTTTTTTTTTTTTTCCCCCTCATAAACGCTTGGATAAGATTTGTCTGGGTGTTTCCAACTGCAAGTGCTCCTGGAGAAAAGCTGCCGAGCAGCGTTCAGCTGGCGAAGGCAGAGAGAGGGTCACTTAATGGAGGAAAAGAGGAGGGAGGGAGGGAGGAAAGTGTTGAGAATCCCTCGTGCATTCCTCTGAGAGGAAAAGAAAATGGTGATTACTGTAAATGTTCTACCCTCCAGCTGCCTTATCCAGAGGCCTCACTGCTGGGCTGGGCCAGGCAGTGCCCACAGCGTGGCTTTGGGGCTGGGCTGGGCTGACACAGCTTCAGCAGATTCCAGTAAGCCACAGTTAGGTTGAGTATCACTTTGCTCCAGCTCCTAGGGGTGGGTGGTATTGATGACCTGTCAGGGAGTCTCTGCATGTGATGGTGGCTCCAAAGGAGCTTGACTGGCAGAATGAAAGAGGGTGGGGCTGGATGTGTGAGGATGGGATCTGGATTTAGTAGTCCAGAGGTTGGATTTCTGCCCTTCTCTTTCAGTAGCCCACAGCACAAGCAGGAGCTGCAAGGGGAGAAGGCAGTTTGGGCACCAAGGAGCACCAGCAGAAATTAATCAAGGTAATAGCCAAGCCCTTCTTGGCTCTACAGCTCACTCACTGGCAAAAGACACCAATGTGGAAATACATCACCTCCTTTTAAGGGCTCAGGTAATTCTCTTACTTGCTATACAGAGCGAGACGAAGGTGGAAAAGCAGAACTCTGCATCTCTGAGGCACCTCAGGTCTGAGCCTAAGGGCACAGACTGCCTTAGCCAGAGATCTTCCCCTGGGCTGCTGGCCTGTGTGGATCTAGCTTGCTCCTTGGGCAGCTGTTGCTGGCTAATGAGTCTCCCTTGTATTAATCAAAAGGAAAGGATGGGGATCACCTCACCAACCTTCACCATTTGGACCCTGGGTAGCTCACAGAGCCCTTTGTTCATCTGCCTGTGTGATCAGTGCTCAGAGACTTCTTCAAGGAAAACTGCATTTCACAGAATCAGAGAATCACAGAATCATAGAACCACAGAATCATAGAATGGTAAGGTTGGANCACAGACTGGTTTAGGTTAGAAAAGATCTTTAAACGTTATCCAGTCCAACTCCCTGCAGTTATTATCAGGGACAGCTGCAACTAGAACAGATTGTGCAGAGCCCCAAGAAACCTAACCTAGAAAGGTTCCAGGCATGGGACATCTACCATCTCTCTGGGCTACCTGAGCCAGTATCTCAGCAACCTCAGTGTGAAATATTTAATAGCAGAAATTCAAGGAAGGGCAGCTCCTTTCTCATGAGGGTCTCCTTCAGTGTGCACAGAGCAAACTGGGAAGTGAGCAAAGCCAGTGCCTTGGGCAGGGATGTGTCACGGTGCCTACCCCTGGGCCAGAGCAGGAAGCATGGCAAGTCCATCTGTGAGGCATCAAAACCCTGATGGCAATCCAGTATGTCTTGCTATTTTTGTTCTCTGCTTCTATTTTCTCCCTTTCATGGTTGTGCAAAGAGGATTGGAATCACAGAATCACAGAATTGCTTCATTTGGAAAAGACCATCAAACCCAATGCTGTGGAATATACAAGGAAGTCTTTGAAACAACTAATATGAAGAATAAATCCATCACAGGTGGTCTAGAACCCATTTGGGATGAGAAGTCTTCCAGGGGAGTCTTCAAGTCCCTTTGAGATTGAAGGTTTTATAGAATCATAGAATCAGAGAATGGTAAGGTTGGAAGGGACCTCAAAGCTCATCCAGTTCCAACCCCCTGCCATAGGCAGGGACACCTCCCACTAGCACAGGTCACTCAAGGCCTCCTCCAACCTGGCCTTGAACACCTCCAGGGAGGGAGCAGCCACAACCTCCCTGGGCAACCTGTGCCAGTGTCTCACCACCCTCACTGCAAACAACTTCCTCCTAACATCCACTNCCTCTAGCAAGTCGAGGACAAGTTTTGATGTGTTCCTGTCTGTTGCACACCTTCTTCAGCCACTGTTTTTAATCCCAGATGTGTAAAACCCCCACAGAGATTGCTGAGATCAAGGGGAACTGCCCAGGTTTGGGGAAGCTAGAACTCAGTGAATGGAGCATGATATGAAAGCAGAATGGGGTTGATTTTTTTTTTCTTCTTCTTCTTTTTTTGTTTTGACTGCAGGAAGGCCTCTCGCCACTGCTCTGACAGCATAAAGGGTCATTTACATCTATTTTAAGCCCTGCTAAAGCTTGATCCTCACTTACACACGTTGAAAAGAAAATATAATATGTAGAGAGACTGAACCCCTTCCTACTGCCAAAGTGATGGAAAGAGACTGTAGTGTAAATAAGGTCCAGGGCTGTTTTCAGTTCCAGTGCCGCGAACGTGCCGGTGCAGGCACAGGAAAGATGCCAAATGTATTTATTTTGGCCCAGCAGGGTGCTTCTCCAGTTTTCTGTCTGCAAAAGAAAGTGACTGCACACGTGTTGGCTCTGCCTTCCATGACAGCCACTGGAAGTGTCACTTCCCCCCCCGCCCCCTCCACCTCAGGCAAGGACCTAGGATGTCACCCCAAAGGCCACCGCACAGTGGATGCTCCTGTTGGGTAGGACCTGGGGGACTGGTGGCTGCTGAATGGGCACCTTTGTGGTGTGGGTTGGGAGTTCTCTGTTTCCAGCTGCTCAGCTGCTCCCAAGGACTCTGCAGCAACGTTAAGCCAGGCAGAAAGCAAGGATGCACAAGCTGACAAACTCTGTTTGTGTCAGCTGAAGAAAAGCAGCTCGCTGCTGGCTACCGGAAATGTGGTCCAGACCTTCTCCTGGGGTGGAGGAGACACAGAGGAGTTGCTCAGAGATGGGAGCAATTCCCTAAACAGGATGATGATGATGACAATTACAGGCTGATAGGGGATCAGTATTTACATCTCCTTAACTAGTCAGAGTTTAAACCAAATCAGAGTGTGGGATAACATTGCTCTTCCCCGAGAGCACTGAAGGAGACTGTGATTTATCATGGGGCACAGGGGCAAGTGGCTGATACTCCACAGAGGTTCAATAATGTGGACCATCTGCACACAAATTGTGATGCAGCCTCTCCCCATCCTTTCTTCTCTCCATGTAAGACAAGGGGCAGCCCAGATCTGAAGGGAGGTGCAATTTTAAGCAGGGCTGACGTGCCTTGGTGCCAGCGTGGGACGGATTAGAATTAGTTTCTGCTAATTTGCTCCACATGGAGCCTTCAGTTTGAATTCTGTCTCCTGAATTAACAGGCAGACCACCCTCTCAGTATCCTGACTGCTGTATTTCCCCTTGTGAGGGAAGCATTTCTCATCCATCCTGCTTTTCCAGTGGTTCAGGCAGTGTTATCCTGGTTGCTCCAAGAGAAGGGGTATCTGTACCTGTGTGTATGCAGCCTCCAGGGTCCCTGAGCTCACCCAAACCTGGGCAGATGTTTCAGAAAACAGCCAAAGCTTACAGTTTGGGAGCAGGAAGGATGCACAGACCAGTGACTATTATTTCCAAATATTTCCTTCCTGTTCAGGAAGCAGTTCTTAGTAGTCTTACTGCTCTTAGCAGAGAAGCCAAAGTAAAGACCCAGGGGCTTGCCAGTAAAGATCCAGGACCTCTGATTTCTTGCAGGTACTCAGGAAGCCAACTGTTTATTTGCAGAATGGCATGAGAAAATGTGCAGAAGCTCCTCTGCCAGTCCTCCTTCTACTGGAGAAGACCACAGCTTCTCCAGCTGGACCAGGCCAATAGGGCTGGAAGAGCTGAACACCACAGTTTGGCTTAGTTTGGCTGAGGGTGTTGCACCTGCTCTGCAGAAACACCAAAGCTTCATAGTGAGGCATGGAAGATACCTTCCCAGCCCATGAATTGATGGGACCCATCTACCTCCCCATGCAAAGGGTTGCACAAGGTGTGTCTGGTGAGGTTGCACTCAGTGCCAGGAGAATACCCTAAATTAGATGGTTCCTTTAGGGAGTTGTTCAACTAGACCTGCATGGAGGAGATTCTCCCTGAAGTTCAGCCTCCATATTACATTTCTCAGACCCATCCAGCCAAATTATTTATCCCTGTGTCACCTGCTGAGGTTTTCTGTTGACCATCACAAGGAAGAGCAAGTCACTGGGCTTGCCTTGGCCAAACCTGGATGGATTTTTTCCTCTTTCTCAGGATGTATTGACAGCCTGTGTCTTTGTGTGGGTTGTTCCAGTCTCCCTGTGGCTGGGTTCCAACTGGAAAACAGTGTTATTGTAACAGCAGTCCCACTCATGTCCCCAGCAGCTTGGGTAATTATCATAGAATCATAGAATGGTAAAGGTTGGAAGGGACCTCAAGGATCATCTCATTCCAACCCCCTGCCATAGGCAGGGACACCTCCCACTAGCACAGGTCACTCAAGGCCTCATCCATCCTGGCCTTGAACACCTCCAGGGAGGGAGCAGCCACAACCTCCCTGGGCAACCTGTGCCAGTGTCTCACCACCCTCACTGCAAACAACTTCCTCCTAACATCCACTTCCAATCTCCCCTCTGCCAGTTCAAACCCATTGCCCCTTGTCCTGTCATTGCAAGACTTTGCCAATTATCCCTCCCCAGCATCTTTAAAGCCTGTTTTTATTTCAAGTGGGGTGGATTAATCTCTCCTTTTGTGTGTGTCTGTTCAGGGCAATCTGAAATCATCTACCAGAGGATTTAAGGAATCATTTATTCCCCTAGTTCTGAGCTTTACCTCTTTCCCCGGGCCCAACAGCAACTCAGTCTAACCTTCAATTCTTTCACCTCTCTTTGCCCTTCCTACTAATTTTTATTGCATGCTCTTGAAGTCACCAAAAGAGACTTTCTCAGTGAGGGAGTGCCTGAGCCTGGGTGTTTATAGCTCTGTCATGACTGGCAGCAGGGTTTGCCATACCAAGGGTGCAGCACGGAGGTGTCTTGGCAGTTAGCTGCTTCCCCTGTGGTTTTCTCTTTTTTCCTGCCTGCTGGAAATGGGAGCAAAATACATCTCTTGTGTACTTTGTTCTATGCCATATGCAAGAGATGGGAATGCTCCTTGGGAAGAGAAAGGTATCATAGAATGGCTTGAGTTGGAAGGGACCTTAAAGATCATCTAGTTCCAACCCCTCAGACATGGGCAGGGACACCTCCTGCTAAACCAGGCTGCTTGAGGGCTCATCCAGCTTGGTCTCAAATTCTTCCAGGGATGAAGCATCCACAGCTTCTCTAGAAAACTCATTCCAGTGTCTCCTCATCCTCACAGTAAAGAATTTTTTCCTAATGTCCAATCTAAATCTACCTTGCTCTAGTTTCAAACTATTGCCCTTTGTCCCAGGCAACCAGCAACAGAACGAGGGGACAGAGTCTCAAGCTGTGCCAGGGGAGGTCTAGGCTGGATGTTAGGAGGAAGTTCTTCACAGCAAGAGTGATTGGCATTGGAATGAGCTGCCCAGGGAGGTGGTGGAGTTGCTGTCCTTGGAGATGTTCAAGAAAAGCCTGGATGGGGCACTTAGTGCCATGGTCTGGTTGATTGGCTAGGGCTGGATGATAGACTGGGCTGGATGAGCTTGGAGGTCTCTTCCAACCTGGTTGATTTTATTATTCTACTATTCTATGATCACAGGCCCTTGTCAGAAGTGCCCCTCCATCTCTCCCCCTTCAGGTACTGGAAGTCTGCTCTAAGGTCTCCCTGGAGCCTTCTCTTCTCCAGGCAGAACAGCCCCAACTCTCTCAACTTATCCTTGTAGGAGAGGTGTTCCAGCTTTCTGATCATCTTCATGACCTCCTCTGGACCCTCTCCAGCAGATCCATACCCTTCTTGTGCTGGGGGGTCCAGAGCTGGATGCAGTATTCTAGGTGGGGTCTCCCAAGAACAGAAGTCATCTGCAGAGCACCCATCCATAGTATGTGGGTGTATGCTTGAGGGCTCTGTGAGCAGCACCATGTTAGACAAAGGGCATGGAGAGAGATGAGTCCTGGCAGACTGGTACTGGGGAAGGCACACACTGGGAACAAAGAGAGCTCAGCAAAACCATAATTCACCTACATGTCCTGTTCTGCTCAGCTGTCTTGTGTGGAGCAGCTTTGGAGGTGTTGCTGGAGGTGCTCCCAGCAGGTGTGCTTGGATGCTGTGGTCTGTTCTTTGGCTCTCATCTGGACATGGCCTTGTAACTCAGAGTTTACTTGCTGGTGTCACCCAGCTGAGGATGCTGCCAGGAAAATGCAGGCTGCTTGGGGGTCATGGGCAGCTCCAGGGTGGGCAATAGTAGTGTTGAAATGATCAGAGTCCTGTCCCTAACACTGCCACTGCCTGCTTAAAGTCACTCTGCCTCCCTTCTCCATCTTTAACTGAGCAGCACAATGCTTTTGTTTGTTGTTTGGTTTTGGTTTTGTTTTCTTTCCTTCTTTTCTAGAGCACAAACAACTCCTGCAAGCTGGAAAGCCTTCACCAATAGTTCCCAAACACAGAAATACAGGCCTGCAATGTGGCCTCTTTTTTAGAACAGCACCCACTCAGATGGTGGAGAATCCATCACAGCCTGGGGTGAGTAATTCCAATGGCTCATTACTCTTTCAATTACAAACTGGCATCATCCCTGCAGTTTGAATTTGTCTAATTTTGGCTTCCAACCATTGGATGCTGATATGGCTTCGTTAGATTAAAGAGAGTTCTGCTAGAAGAGATCTCCTCTTCAGTAAGTGCTCTTCATTGTTAATAAGGTACTTCTTCCTCTTCTTTTTGATAAGCTGAATTATTAAGCACCTCAAATATCTCAGTGAGAGCAGCTCCCTTCCAGGCTTGAAATTGCAGTTCCCTCATGAATTCCTGCTCAGGTATCATCCAGTACCTGATAAGCTCATTGTGCCCTTCGAGATATATGTGTGGCCCTGCCCACACCTGCAGTGGCACTAGACACAGGTACCTGCATGTGGGCACCTGAATCAAGCCCTCACATTGCAGAAGAAGGCTGCAAGACACATCTCATCTAACATGAACCACCTCCAGGTTTAGTAGTGAGACTCAACTTATCACCCTGGGTACATCTTGCTTAGCCAAAGTGCTTCTGTGGTTTTCTGGTCACTAAGCTTCACTTGCCAGAAGGTGACTCAGGCATAATGTGATTGTTCTGCTCTGCAGTGCAGCAGCTCTGGAGCCCCTGGCATGACTGTGAGATCCTCCTGGAGGGCAGGTTGGCAAGCTTGGAACTGTTGGAGTGGGTCCAGAGGAGGGCCACGAAGATGCTCAGAGGGCTGCAGCAGCTCTCCTATGAGCACAGGCTGAGAGAGTTGGGGCTCTGCAGCCTGCAGAAGAGAAGGCTTCCAGGAGACCTTAGAGTAGCCTTCCAGGATCTGAAGGGGGCTCCAGGAAGGCTCGGGAGGGACTATTGACAAGGTCTTGTAATGCCAGGACAAGGGGCANAGCTGGGGATGGTTAGTGTGAAAAGGAGGAGACTGAGGGCAGATCTCATCACTGTTTACAGTTGCCTGAAAGGACATTGTGGAGAGGCTGCTGCTGGGCTCTGCTTACAGACAATTAGTGATAGAACAAGAGGGAATGGCCTCAAGCTGCAACTGGGTACGTTTAGACTGGATATTAGGAAACACTTTTTCATGTAAAAAGTGGTCAAGCATTGGAAGGGAGATGCCCAGGGAGATGTTGGAGTCACCAACCTTGGATGTGTTTAAAAGTCATTTGGCTGTGGTGCTTGGGGCTATGGTTTAGGGCGAGCCTTATAGAGCAGGGATATTGGTTGGACTTGGTGATCCTGAGGGGCTTTGCCAACCTGAATGTTTCTGTGATTCTGTGTAGAAAGTGCCCCAGTCTTTGTGTTGTGATGTGGGGAACTTTCAAGGAGAGGTCTCAGCCATGTTCTCCACCCTCAGCCGTGTTCTCCACCCTCACGTCTCTCTGAACCGAATCTGAAGAACACCACCAGTTTCCTGATGGCCCTTTGAAATGTGTTGCCTGGGGACAGCCTCTGTTTTACTGATGTTCTGGGGCTGCCTGACAGCACCCTGGCTTTTCTTTGTTTGATTTGGGTTTGCACACAATCACTGATCCCATGCCAGGAGCCTCCTTTATTTTTTTTTATGGACAACAAATCTCATTCAACCGACAGCAGAAACCCAACAGCCATTGTTTAACCTCACTACTTCCAACAACATTGGATGGCTCCAAATGTGCCAGATGGGACCTACCAGCCTCACTCTGCTCTGCCTGGGTAATCAGCAAGTGGATGGATGGGCTGCAGATTTCCCTGTTGACTGTGCTGTGCAGAAACTTGCTTCAGGCCCAGCTGGAGAGCTCTGCTGCTCAACAATGGATGGGAGCGTGGGAGGTCCTTGGGGTGGCCTCCAATGAGTTGGCCAAGGTGGGACTTCACATCAAGTCTTTGCCACCACGCAGCTGTTAGAGTGCTGCAGCTGAGAAGAGTAATTTGCTGTTCCATGAGACCACATTTTACTTTGTGCCAAAGGTGTTTTCAATTGATTCAGCCGTAGAGAGGTAGTTAGTCCTCTGGGCCCTGTGAATCAAAAGCTCCAGGAGATCTCTCCCTTGGGCACTGTTGATAAACTAGGTCTGTCTTCACCACCTTAGCCCAAGGCTCAGAAATGTTTTGGAGATGCCCTGCTTGCAGACTCCCATTTCACGAGCAGCCAAGCTCCGTGGAGCGTATTTAGCGCAGGCACAGCTAAATGAGACATGAACAGCCTGATCATGGCAGGGTAGAACACACAGATTCATTGCTCAGGTGAGAAGGAAGCGTGGCAGAGCACTGAGAGAGCCTGGAAGAACAAGCATGAGTGTGTATAATGCATGGTGTGAAACCAATGCTATAAATAACAGCCTGATGGAAACCAGATCTGCTCTGCTTATGCTTCCCATTTCTACTCCAAAGCAAGGAACTGGTTTGCAGTGCAGCTCTCCTACATGGCTTCAGCCTCTGTTCCTTCCCCCAAGGCATGTGCTGGTCCTCCTGAGACCTTTAAAAGGAGGTTCTGGGTGTGATTTGGGAAAGGAATGTGCAGATCTCCTGAAAGACTTCCAACCAGCCACTACACGTGAGGGTTGGCTTGTAAGAGAAATTATCTTCCTCACTTCTCTGTCCCTGCCCCCATTTTTCCATAGGAAATGTTGGGATCCAAGTGACCTCTCTGAGGGCAGAATCACAGAGTCACAGTATGTTAGGGGCTGGAAGGGACCTCCAAAGCTCATCCAGTCCAGCCCCCCTGCCAGAGCAGGATCACCCAGAGCAGGTCACACAGGAAAGCATCCAAGTGGGTCTTGAATACCTCCAGAGAGGGAGACTCCACAACCCCCCTGGGCAGCCTGTTCCAGAAGACAGCTGTCAAAGTACCTCCTGCTGATACCAACATCCAGGCTCCCCTGTTAACATTTGATATTTTATTCTCTCCAAGCTGTCAGTCAAGGAAAGCAGGGAAGGTAAGAACTGCCCTGTATGAATGTCCTCAGGGCTAAACCCAGCTGTGAGCCAGCAGAGCCCAGGAGTTTGCTCCTCCCTTGCCTTTCACTTGTGGAAATCACAAGCACCAGTGGAATGAAGCCTGCAGAAAGCTGAGGTGAGTGGAAAGCAGAGGCACCACTGGCTTCCAGGAGGGCAAGGGGGAGCCAAACTTTGGCTACCAGTTTCCAGGGAGTTAAAGAGAAGGAAGAATATTCCCCAAGGCAAAGAGCAGAGACCCATTTGGAACAAAAGTGTGAGCTGGCTCACTCCTCACTCTGGCAGGCAGCTCATTTATGATTCAGGCCAAGTTCTTCACTATGGTCAGCTCTAACTAATAAAGACCTAGCATGGTACCTTGCTAATCTCATTAGATGCAGAGGTACATTTTGGTCGAGGTTTCTGGGGGAGGACAAAGACAGAAATACCTTCAGCAACTCCAGCTCAAGCCATTTCTGTCACATTTTTTTTAGAAGAATATATATATATATATATGCACAGATATAGATACATTTATATATGTACATTTCTGCTAACTGCTTCTACTTAAAACTCCCACTAAAAATAGTGGTACCTGAAGCCCCAATTACCAGTCCCAAGAGATAACTGCATTCCAATCTGCAGCCACTTAGAAACTCCATAATGTCCTTGCTGGTGGCTGGGTACTAATCTACAGAGGTCTTGAGCTCCTTACAGTACCTGAAGTGGGGCTAGAAGGAAGCTGGGCACAAACCTGACCTAGTGTGAGGTGTTCCTGCCCATGGCAGGGGGGTTGGAACTGGATGATCCTTGAGGTCCCTTCCAACCCTGACAATTCTGTGATTCTGTGACTTCCTACAATGGTTTGTAGAGACAGACTGAGAGAATAGGCTCTGCAGCCTGCAGAAGAGAAGGCTTCCAGGAGACCTTAGAGTAGCCTTCCAGGATCTGAAGGGGGCTGCAGGAAGGCTGAGGAGGGACTATTGACAAGGTCTTGCAATGACAGGACAAGGGGCAATGGGTTTGAACTGGCAGAGGGGAGATTTAGACTGGATGTTAGGAGGAAGTTGTTTGGAGTGAGGGTGGTGAGACACTGGCACAGGTTGCCCAGGGAGGTTGTGGCTGCTCCCTCCCTGGAGNAAAGAAATTCTTTACACCCAGGGTGGGGAGACACTGGAACAGGTGGTCCAGGAAGGTGTTGAAGGCCAGGCTAGATGGAGCCTTGAGCAGCTTGGGCTAGTGGGAGGTGTCCTTGCCTATGGCAGGGGGGTTGGAACTGGATGAGCTTTAAAGTTCATTCCAAGCCAAACTATGATTCTGTGATTCTTCTGCCTTGCTTGGAGTTAGACAGACTGACCCTCTGCCATCAAGGTCCAGAAGAAGCTGTGGTGATAAAAAACTTGCTGATCTCAGTGCCTTGCCCAGTGGCTCATTGTCAGGTTTATTTTCAGTGACACCAATGGATATTTCCTTCCTCTTCTGAACCAGGCTTTAAAATAGCAGGAATTGGGTCAGTGCTAATAAATGGCAGCACATTCACCTGGAGCAGGAGGCATCTCATAGGCTCATAGAATGGTAAGGTTGAAAGGGACCTCAAAGATCATCCAGTTCCAACCCCTTGCCATAGGCAGGGACACCTCCCACTAG
>WBNM01020235.1:38026-62358 GCA_013399055.1 Ramphastos sulfuratus
CCTATGGCAGGGGGTTGGAACTGGATGAGCTTTGAGTTCCCTTCCAACCTTACCATTCTATGATTCTATGAGCCTGGACAGACAAGCTGGGCAGAGAGCTGTTAATAAGAGCTGTCAGCAGCCACCATGCCACTGCTATCCTCACACCACACTCATTGCTTTACAAAGCATTTTGGAATCACCTGGAGCATGAGAGACACTCCATAAAATCAACCTCCATCTCATTTTGTCTTGCAGCCTTTCCCCCTGCTCTGAGAGCAGCAATAAATTCAGCTGGGCTGGTAACAACCAGTTGTACCACTTCAGAAATGTGCCTTGAAAGAGAACCCCTCAAATCCTGGTTGCTTTATTAAGCATAGCCTACATCTGAAATGTCAATTGACTTAAGGCACGCAGGAAAAGACACAGCAAATATCCTCACAACCTTTCCCAGTTTTGAAGCCACATTTACCTGCAGTGGGGCTGCTGCCAATAAATATTTCACAACGTGTTTCTCCTTCCACAAGTGGGCTTACAACTTGGGAAGCAAACACAAATGCTTTAATTCTGACAAAAAAAAAAAAAACAAAACAAACAAATGAGCAGCTCTCAGCCACCAGCCTCTCTCCTCAGTTGCATGGCTTTGTGGCTAAATGGCTTTGTGATTATTGTGTCCCAGGATATTACTTCAACTGAAGTGATGTGAAATGTCATTAAAAAGTAATGTTCCTCTGCTGTGACAATCATATTAGTAAACATTGGAGGCTCTGCAGGTTATATGTCAGGCAAGCTGACACTAATGGCTTTATTAACATATACAGGAGCACTTTGTCAAGCCTCCTTGTTAATCTAAATTTGCAGGTGACAAAAAAAAAAAAAATGAAGGAGGAAAGAGAGGGAGGGAGCAAGGAGATGGTATTTAAGTGTTGGTGAGGTTGGACCACTGGCTAAAGAGTCACAGAAGGCATCAGGTTGGAAGGGATGCTGGGTGGGTGGCCTGCCCAACCCCCCCTGCAGTGAGCAGGGACATCTCCTGCTAGATCAGGTTGCTCAGGGCCTCATCAGGTTTGACCTTGGATATCTCCAGGGATGTGGCTCAAATACCTGCTTCCAGCTCTGTTTGTTTGGCACCATCAGCTCTTTTTTGTCCATTTTTGTCTTTTTTTTTCTGTTGTCCTTTTTTGTCTTTGTCCCTCCTGATTGCAGTGGGGCCAGACTAGATGACCTGTAGAGGTCCCTTCTGGCCATGGACCATTCTGTGATGCTATGATTCCAGCAAGTACCAGGCAGAGATGGCTGAAGGTGCAGTGAAACAGGACCTGAGGGTGCTGGAGTTCTGGAGCAGGCTGCCCAAAGAGTTTGTGGAGTCTCCTTCTCAGAAGAGATTCCAAATCCTCCTGGATATTGTGATCCTGGGCAAACTGCTGTGGGTGCCCTGCTTGAGCAAGGGGATTGGACAGGATGATCCTCAGAGGTCCCTGCCAATCCCCACCATGCTGGGATTCTGGAATTTAGAGATGTCAGGACTTTGCTAACCAGACCTTTGCCCCTATTCCATGTTGATCCACCTCCAGAAGCCACTTCCAACCCCCATCACGTTGGGATCTTTGGGGAAAGCTGGTTTCCATGTGGGAAATGATTTGCATCCCTGCACTCACTGTGTCCTCTTGGCTGGACAGACTTTGGAAAGGGTGAGAACCAGTGGTGGAATTTTGTGTAGTGCAGATTTTGGGACTGCATAGACACTTGCTTTGCTCCAGCACTGGGGAGGTGGAACTGTGCCATATCCCAAGCCCTAGTGGGGTTCTGGAGGTGGTCCAGGCTTGCCATGCATGTAGGGAATAGCTCCGTGTCCTCGGGCAACCCTACAGTAGCAAAGTGGTGTGAGCAGGTTTGGCTGCAGCACACAGCCCTGCCCAAGCCCACACAGTGAGGAAGGAGCATTACAGACCCCACTGGGTTTGGGGAACAAGAGGCATCTGAGGTTTCAAGTTCTTGTAAAGACAAACCCACCTCTCTCTCCTCAGATACCCTGGTTTGGAGAACCAGGAGCTGTTTAAAATCATCTCTCAAGCTAGCTGAGAAGAAGGGAAATCAAATGCTGCAATGTGAGCCCATGGCCAGACTTCAGTCCTGAGGGACTGGAGGGACCTGCTGGCACCTCTAAGCCCCCCAGCACACACTGAGTCTTGGCCATTGGGATCTCTCCTGTATTTTTTCCCCACTGAGCGGGATGATATAGGTCTATACATGGCTGAGCATGTCTGCAAGGATGCTCTGAAGCAGCATCCTTACCCTCTGCTAAATAACCAGGCTTGATAAGGCTGCTCAAAGGGACTGTCAACTGTGGGGGTCCCAGGGCTGTGCTGATCATTGGGTGCTGCATTAGGAGGAGAGAGCAGCTGAGTCAGGTGTTTCCTCACACCAGCTCTCTGCTCACTCTGGGGTAGCTGGAGTCGATGACTTGCTGTGGGTTTTATTTTGGGAGCTGGGAAGTGTCAGTACAGTGGGAACTATTCTTGTCCCAGTGACTAAGCCTCCAGCAGCCCAGAGCTTTTCATCTTGGCAAGCAGATGGTGCGTGGAGGAGAAGCGATGCTATTCACTGTGCTCAGAGGCCTTTTCTTTCTGGAGCACAACCTTAAAGCTACAAGGGTTTGGTTTATGGGGCTGAGCAGTACTGGGCCTGCAGCTGCCTTGCAGGGGGTGACATTGAATAGGGCAGAGTCACAACCACAGCATCTGAGGGTCTGGGGGCATTCGTCTTTCACCGGCATAAGTTAGGCTCATGTGGATGCAGGGAGCTTGGCTACAGGGCAGAGCAGTGGGGTTCAGGCATCCTTTGGAACGTGCTGAGCATCATTCCTTGGTCCAAGAGAATCAAACTTGGAGGGGTTGAGTGGGATCCATCCTTCACTGGTATAATCTGGGCTCATGTGGATGCAGGGAGCTTGGCTACAGGGCAGAGCAGTGGGGTTCAGGCATCCTTTGGAACGTGCTGAGCATCATTCCTTGGTCCAAGAGAATCAAACTTGGAGGGGCTAGGGGGAGTCCATCCTCCATTGGTATAATCTGGGCTCATGTGGATGCAGGGAGCTTGGCTATGGGGCAGAGCAGTGGGGTTCAGGCACACTAAGGAGCTTCATTCCTTGGTTCAGTAGGAAACCTCCAGTCCTGGAGCCACTCGAAGCCCCATGTGCCCCAAAGCTCAGCAAGATGCACATTCTCAGTGTGCAGATGCACCAGCCATGCTTGCTGTCTCTCACCAACTCTCATCACTTTGAGAATTGGGAGCCTGAGGTTGAATTTCCAAGCTGAGATAGCAGGTGGTTCTGTGGCACAAGCACCCTTTGCAGACAGGCACTGAGGTGATAATGCCCAGACAACCACAGGCAGCAACTTCCCTCAGGGCTGACAAACTCATCCATTCCTTCCTCTGCCTGGCAGGAGCACTTTGGGATCTGCAGGCACTGTCTTCACCCTTTGAGCAGATAAAGCAGAGGTTCCAGGCAAGCTGGTGCCCCTGCTGCTGGGAGTAGCACAGACAAATTCAGGACTGGAGTGGAAAACCTCATCCCAAAGAGCATCTCCTCTCTTGCTCCTCTCCCTCCAGCTCACAACCTCCACCCACACTCATCTTTTCTCTGTGCCTTCTCTCATGACTCCAAAAATAGGCTGCTTCTGCTGCTGTGACACTTGTACCTGTGACAGAGGGAAGGGTCTTATAGCCCCAGGAGTGGATCCTGCCAGTCTGCTGGTTTCTGCTTCGTTGGCAGATAATTACAGCACTGAAAGAAAAAGTATTTGCTGAAAGCAGGAACTTAATGGGCTTTATAAAGGATGCTTTGTCCAGGCAGCTACTGGAGTTAATAAAACTCAGCTTGGGCTCCATAAAGGTCTGCAGAGCTTAAAGTCTGAGTTCTGCTGAGTGTTGCCAGGCTGGGAATTTGGGGCTGGCATTCATGAACACTCTCCAAAACTCCACGGAGAGCTGTGGGGCTGCAAAGGGTAATGAGGACTCAGGGTTGTGAGGGAACACCTCCCGAGCACCCTGGTTGATGTGGGAGTCAGGGCCAAATGGGCACAACCCTTCTTGTGTGCCAGCCAAGGAGTTTGGTTGTTGGCAAGCAGCAGGATTTCACACCAGCCAGGTCCATGCTTTGTGACAGCAAGCTCCCAAGGGTTTTCTCTTCTGGGGACTTGTTGTTAAGTGCTTGAAACACTTGTCTTCATTTGATTTCTTCTAGCTTAAAAGGTCAGCAAGACTCAGCAGCAAAGGAGACGAAGAGAGGGGATGGATTTTTAATGCGGTGCTGTCATCTCTGCTTGTGCAAACCCATTCCCAGTGACCAGTTGGGATGTGGGTGCTGACCTGCACCCACCCAACCCAGAACAGCTGTGGTCCAGAAGGTGCTCACTAAAGTGCACCAGGAACACCAGCTCCTTCACTAAGTGCACCAGGAACATNCATGTCCCTCACTAAGAGCACCAGGAACATCATCTCCCTCACTAAGAGCACCAGGACCAGCTCCCTCACAGCTCGAGGTCATATCTGATGCTTGTGGGCTTTGGATTTCCCAGCATAACGTAAACTGAAGAGCTGCTGAATCGATTGTTTATTTGAGAGAGGGAGGTTTTCCTCTTTGCTTGTCTTTTTCTTTTTTCCAGTAGCTGCAGTAGAGAAGAAAAAAAAACAACACAGAAAGGTTTAAAAAAATGGAGGAAGGGCCTGAGGGCAACAGGTTAGAAAACAAACAGCGGAAGAATGAGAAGTGGAGTTATTTGGAGAGCAGAATTATTGGCTTTGAGCTCCAACTTGTAGGTTTTTTTTTTCCCCTCTGCATTTTATTTTTATTTTTTTCACAAGAAAACAGAAACAAAAAATAATTTCTCTCAAAATCTGTCTCTTTTTTGGGGGTTTATTTTGTTTAAAAGCTTCAGACAAACTTTCGGTGCTGCCTGCGCTGAGGGTCGAGTTTGCAGCTGATGAAGGTTGTTGTGTTACAAATCCTGAGACTTTGTGACTCCTGAGCTCGTCCATCTGCCAAGCAAAGAGCATTTCTTGACCTTTTAAAGAAAGCCAGAGATAATGAACCATTTGGACTGTAGGATGCCCTTAGCTGCTTGGAATAGAGTCAGCGTGGCTGTGAATTTTGGAGAGGAACAAATGTGTAGCTCCGAGCCAGCAGTGCAGCCTGAGAGTTTACAGGGATCTCTGGCTGCAGAAACAGCCATAAACTGCTTGAAAATAGTTAATCAATCAGAGGACAGAGGCAGAGGGAGATCTGGGCTTCATGAGGGCTTTAGAAAGTGTCTTGCAAGGTCTAGAGAGGGGAGGATTCCAACTGGGTGCCACTGAGGTTGAGCCTGTGACTCCTTTAAAAGCCATAGAAACATTGAACGGTTTGGGTTGGAAGGAGCTTTTAAAGCACATCCAGACCAACCCCCTGCAGTCAGTAGGGACATCTGCAACTGCAGCAGGTTGCTCACAGCCCCAAACAACCTGACCTGCAATGGTTTCAGGGATGAGGCCTCTACCTCTCTGCACAACCTGGGATGGGCTCTCACCACCCTCACCGTCAAACATTTCTCTCTTCTCTCCAGTCTGAATCTCCCTTTTTCAGTTTCAAACCATTCCCCCTTGTCTTGTCACAACAGGCTCTGCTTAAAAGTCTGTCCTCAGCTTTCTGATCAGTCCCTTTAAGACCTGAAAGGTCACCTGAAGGTCTCCCTGGAAACTTCTCTTCTGCAGGCTAAACTACACCAATTCTCCCAGCCTGGCCTCTCAGCAGAGAGCTTCCAGCACTCCCAGCATTGCTGCTCCTCCAACTCTCTCACCATGCCCTGACAACAGAGGGCTTCCAGCACTCATATCGTCTGTGGTCCTTCTCTGGACCTGTTCCAACAGGTCCATGATTTTCTTCTGAGGCACTCACAGATGTTCATGGATGGTCCTTCTGCATTCCTTCATGGATAGTCTTTGCTGTGCTTGGCTCCTCAGGGAGCCTGAAGGATTGCACCAGGGCTGTGATTTTCCTGCCTCCTGCATGGCTCATGCCAGTGCTCTCTGCCAGCCCAAGTAGTTATCCTCTCTTCAGCCACTGGCTGAGTTACTCTGTCCCTTTTCCTGGCATTTCCCCTAACATTTCCTTCCCTGCAGCAAGCTCAGCACAGAAGCAACAAGCCCCTGCCTGGCTCTTCTGTTGCTCTGCCTGCTGAGGCTGGGTGATGTTCCCAACTCCACAGTGCAGACACTGACACACAGAGAGTTACAGAATCATTAAGGTGGGGAAAGACCTCCAAGACCCTCAACTCCAACCATTAACCCAGCTCTGCCAAGTTCACCACTAAACTATGTCCCCCAGCACCACACCTACACTTTTTTTTTTTAACCCCTCCAAGGATGGGGACTCCCCCAGTGCCCTGGGCAGCCTGTCCCAGGCTTAATCACTTTTTTTCAGTGAAGAAATTGTTCCAAGTTCCCAATCTAAGCCTCCCACGGTGCAACCTGAGGTTGTTTCTTCTCATCCTGTTGCTTGGTACCTGGAAAAAGAGACCAAACTCCACCTTTCAGCTAGTTGTAGAGGTGTCCATGACCATGCAGATGAACAGGGACACATGGACACACAGATGTGCACACCTCTCCAAACGTGTGCATAGGCTTGCTCTGGCAGACTGGCACAGACTTTTCTTCCATGACCTCCTTTCCATCACATCCAGCTCCCTCTGTGGTTCCAGCAGGAAGGATGCAGGGAGATTTTGAGTGGAGCAGGAGAAGGGATGGTTAATGTGCTCCAGCCCTCGCCTCGCTGGTGCCACAGAGAAATGCAGGATTAATTTGTTTGAAGTGTCACTGAGGAGGACATCTGTGTTCTTCCTCTGCTGTGAAACCAGAGCCAGAGCCTTGGTCTGTAATTCCTGTAGGGAAAGATGACATAGTTGGTCCTGATTAAACCATGAGTTTGATGTTGATTAAACCATGGCTGAATTATTCATGTCTAGCTATTCATCCAATGCATAAGGAATTTATTGTAGTTAGTTGGGTGGGTTCCCATGCCCAGTATGGAAGCCTGCTGCAACCTCACTAGCAACTGGCATGGCAAAAGCCAAACAGGATGGGAGGAGAAGGACTTCCTACGTTACTACTGTAGGGTAAATGGAACTGTCACTGAAACTGAAATAGCTTTAGGTTTATGGTGAATTTTAGCCACAGAGCTCATGTCATAGCTTGCTTTCCTGCCAAGGAAACATGGGCAGGCCTGCTCTGCTCTAATGGGGGAACCCAAAGCACTGCAGAGTGTGGCCACCGCTGTGGTGGTGGCGAAAAGCCAGGTTGGGAGGTTGCTTAGTGCCATAATAAGCAATCGTTGAGCTAAGGGAAACCTCCACAGGAAAATCCCAGGACTTTTTTGGTGTCTGGCAGCAAAGATGAAACTCTAGGCTGAAGGGGTTTCTCCAAGAGGTCTTCTACTCCCCCTACAGCATTTCATCATAGGATCATAGAATCATAGAATGGTAAGGTTGGAAGGGACCTCAGAGATCATCCAGTTCCNTGCTTCCTTCCAAGCTGAAGAGCTTGGCACACCTATAAGGCACCACATGCTACTGGAGGTCGCTAGACACTGGAGTCCATTCTTCTTGTCTTCATCTCCAGGAACAGAATGTGAGCATTGGAAATGGATGTGTATGAGTCTACCTTGATAGTCAGATCCTGTTTCAGGTCAAGGGTTGATGGATCAGAGCAGCATCCTTGTGCTGGTGACCTGTGGAACAGCACAGTGATGGAGCACTCCCTTTGCATTCACCTACCTCTGCCTCCTTTGCCATGCAAAGCTGAGGGTGGGGAAGGAAGGAAGCAATATCCTGTTGGGGATGGCCATGGCCTGCTCCACTCTGTGACTGCATGCAAAGCTGGTGCTGGGAAGGTGGGTGGTGAAGTGTTGAGGACAGGGGGAACTGGCATGGAGGAGGAGCAGGCAGGTGGAGAGGGACCATTTACATCTGCTAAGGAGCTGAGGTGGAGACTGCTCCCAGCTGGAGGAGTCCAGGCACATTTTAGAGAAAATTAAAACTGGTTTGGAGCATGATAGCTTGAAGGGTGTTTTGGTGTGTTGGACCCAGCTCTGACTCCATGGCTCCCCCGGGTACTGGTTTCTAGTGCTCTTCTTCAGGGCACCAAGGCAGGTTGGGCATTGTTATGTGCCTTTATGCTATGTGTCTAATACACCTTCATTATTTGTCTACAGATCAGAAGCTCCTGCTGGCTGGGTGAAGGTCTGCATCTGCTGGCTGGGTGAAGATCTCAGAGGCTGAGGGACCTGAGGCTTTTTAGTCAGGAAAAGTGAAGGCTGAGAGGGGATTTAATCAATGTTTGTAACTGTCTGAGGGCTGGGGGTCAGGAGGGGAGGGACAGGCTCTGCTCACTTGCTCCCTGCAATAGGACAAGGAGCAATGGATGGAAGCTGCAGCACAGGAGGTTCCAGCTCAACTTCTTGACTGGAAGGGTCCCAGAGCACTGGCACAGGCTGCCCAGAGAGGTTGTGGAGTCTCCTTCTCTGGAGCCTTTCAAGGGCTGTCTGGATGTGTTCCTGTGTGCCCTGAGCTGGATTGTCTGGTCCTGCTCTGACAGGGGGGTTGGACTGGATGATCTCTTTGAGCCCCATCCAACCCCTGCCATCCTGTGATCCTGAGAGATGTATGGGCCATGGCTTGATTTCACCCTGGGTGGACTTTCTGGGCAAGAGGTATTTCCTAAAGTCTGTGCTACTAAAAGGGTTTGAAAGGCCAGAGTGCCACAAATACATATTCTTTTAATGCCTCCAGGGATGGTCCTCTACTCTGCCCTGGTGAGGCCTCATCTGGAGTATTGTGTCCAGTTCTGCCCCCACCCCAGTTCAAGAAGCACAGAGAGCTGCTTGAGAGAGTCCAGTGCAGAGGCACAAAAATGATTAAGGAAGTTGAACATCTTCCTTATGAGGAGAGCCTGAGGGAGCTGGGGCTTGGAGCTTGGAGAGGAGGAGACTAAGGACTGACCTCAGTCATGTTTATAAATATGTAAGAAGTGAGTGCCAGGAGGCTGGAGCCAGCCTCTTCTCAGTGATGCCCAGTGACAGGACAAGGGGCAATGGGTGGAAGTTGAGGCATAGGAAGGTCCATGGAAACATGAGAAAAAGGTTTTTTTTTTCCCTGTCAAGGTGACAGAGCACTGGAACAGGCTGCCCAAGGGGTGTGTGGAGTCTCCCTCTCTGGATATATTCAAGAACTGTCTGGATGCATTCCAGTGCAGTCTGCTGTAGGTGCTCCTGCTCTGGCAGGAGGGCTGGACCAGATGATCTTTTGTGGTCCCTTCCAGCCCCTGACATTCTATGATTCTCTGGTGACTCCACCACCTCCTTGGGCAGCCTGTTCCAATGCCTGACTACTCTTGCAGGAAAGAGATTTTTCCTATATCCAACCTAAAACTCCCCTGGTGCACCTTGAGGTAATTTCCTCTTATTTTATCACTAGGGAGAAGAGACCAACCCCCAGCTGGCTCCAGCCTCCTTTCAGGAGGTTGTAGAAGAGATTGAGAAGGTTTCTTCTCAGCCTTCTCATCTCCAGGCTAAACAACCTCATTTCTCTCAGCTGCTCATCATACAATTTGTTCTCCAAGTGTTCTCTCTTCACCTAGATCAGGTTGCTCAGAATCCTGCCTGACCTGCCCTTGATGCCCAAGCAAGCAGCATCCAACCTGATCTCATACCCAAATGCATCAGGAGCTACAATCCCCTGGGGGCCTGACACTGGGCTCTACACAGCCCCATGCCTCCCTTCAGCCATCACTGGTGGCTGGGGGGAGGTTGAAGCAGCTCCTGTGTGGATGATGGTAATAGGAGCAGTGCCTGGGGAGGCATTTGGTCCTCATTAGCAGGCCCTCAGTAGCTCTTTTGTCATTTTTCTTGTTTGTCATAAAAAATAAATACAGTTTAATAGATGATCCTCCAGAGCAGGTTTTGGCAACAGGATAGCCTGTGTCCCCTTCTGAACGTGCTGTGGGTAATTTAAAGCACCCTGGAATATAAAACCATTTCCAGCTTGGATGAGGGGGGAGAGGGAGACTCAGATTTAGGTCCTGATTGTGCTGAAATGAAACCCAGCCCATTCCCAGATAGTGCATTAAATCAGGCATTCTGCTTTGTGCAGCCCAAACTATAAACAGTCTTCTTCAGAGTAATTAATCCCCTCATTTATTTTCTGATTGGAGAAGCCTGGAGAGGGCTTTCCTTTCCTTTCTATGAGTGTGTTGAGAGGTTTTGTGTGCAAAAGAACAGCTCTGAGTCCTGCAGAAGATTGTTCCTAGGGTGCATTAAGGAGAGTGTGGTCAGCAAGTCAAGACAGATTCTTCTCCCCCTCTATTCTGCCCTGGTGAGACCACACCTGGAGTATTGTGTCCAGTTCTGGGNAGGGAGGTAGACTCAATGATCCATTGAGGTCCCTTCCAGCCCCTACCATTCTATGATTCTGTGAATGGTAGACCAGGGAGGGCTTTAAGGAGGTCTTCCTCTCAGAATCCCATCTGTTAGCAAAGATTGGAGGAATGCCCCTAGGTGCCCTTGGAATGTCACTTGTAATGGGGAAAGCTCTCTGGAGCTGAGAGCAGGAGTGTGTTGTGGTGGGGGGGAGGTGAGTGGAAGAGGCAGTGGTGCTGGTGGTGGTGTGCTGACTGCCTCTGCTTTTCCAGACCTGCACTGAGAGTGTGTTGGTGGGGACTGGAACACCCATCCTGTGAGGACAGGCTGACACAGTTGGAGTTGTTCAGCCTGAACAAGAGATAGCTCTGGGGAGACCTTAGAGCTGCATTTCAATGTCTGAACTGGGCTACAGGAAGATTGGGAAGGGACTGTTTAGAAGGGCCTGTGGTGATAGGATGAGAGGCAATGGTTTGAACCTGGAGCAGGGGAGATTTGGGTTGGACAATAGGAGGAACTTCTTTGCTAGGAGGGTAGCACTGGTTGCTCAGAGATGTATGGTTGAGGGCCCATGCTTGGAAACATTCAAAGTCAAACTTGATGTGGCCCTGAGCAACATGACCTAGCTGGAGGTGTCTCTGCTCATTGCAGGGCAATTGGACAAGATGACCTTCAAGGGTCCCTTTCAACCCAATGCACTCCATGATTCTGTGGTTGTTTGGCTGGAGGCCTGGGGGGTGTCTGTTAGTGGAGGATCCTCCTTGTCTGACTCACTGTCTGGTGGTGTGTTCACCTTCCATTCAATTTGGACAAACCTACCTATTGCTCTTGCTTAAACTGAGCAGTTAATTCTTAGAATCATAGAATCATAGAATGGTAAGGTTGGAAGGGACCGCAAAGATCATCCAGCTCCAACCCCCTGCCATAGGCAGGGACACCTCCCACTAGCACAGGTCACTCAAGGCCTCCTCCAACCTGGCCTTGAACACCTCCAGGGAGGGAGCAGCCACAACCTCCCTGGGCAACCTGTGCCAGTGTCTCACCACCCTCACTGCAAATAACTTCCTCCTAACATCCACTTTCAATCTCCCCTCTGCCACTTCAAACCCATTGCCCCTTGTCTGTCATTGCAAGACCTTGTCAATTGTCCCTCCCCAGCCTTCCTGTAGCCCCCTTCAGATACTGGAAGGCTACTCTAAGGTCTGGGATCTTACTGGGATTAGGAATGGCTCTCTGCCATCAGCACTGTCTCCATCACCCCACAGAGCAAGGAGCAGGGCACCCACTGCCCCCTACCATAAATCATCACAGCTCTGCTCAAGCTGGATGAAGAATGTGGATTTCAGCCAAAGGAAGATCCAAAGCTCTTTTCCTCCATCCTCTTGTGTAAAGCAACAAGGATTCTCTGCTCTGGAAGCAGGCTTCCCTTGGTCTGTTCTGGCCATTCCATTCTGATTTCAGCAGAGCAAATCCAAAACAGCTTGAGGGAGGTCAACCAAGTTCATGGAGACTCAAACTAAAGGAGATAGGAAACTACTCCCAGCTTGTGTGTGGCTGTTGGCATCACATGCAGAAAGCTGGCTGAAGGCACCAGCAATGTGCTACAGGCAGGCTGCTAATCTCTGCTGCTATCAAGCTCCCTGACATTTCCCATTAGCAGAGCTTCTCCCCACGTGTTTATAGGACTGCAAAGCTCTGATCTTCCAGGTTGAAATGCATCAACCATGTGCCCCCTGTGACACAGGCAGTGCCACCAGGTGAAATCTTGATTCTGTTACAGCCAAGGAAGCTGCACAACCCCTCAGCTGTGTTAGAGGTAGCAGTTGGTAAAGCTGCAAAGTCTCACACCCTGGAGGAGTTCAAGCCAGCATTCTTCCTGCCCCAGCAACCTCCACTGGTGCTGTGCTGCACACATGGGGATGAGTCTGAATGTGTGTTCAGGATGTTTTCCCTGCAGGACTCCACCACTTGTCTTGGTCAGTGGGAGCTGCATAAGGTACAGAATCCCAGAATCCCAGAATGGTGGGGTTGGAAGTGACCCGTGGGGGATCATCTAGTCCAACCCTCTGCTAAAGCAGCTTGCCCAGAATCACAATATCTAGGTGGGTTTGCAATCTCTTCAGAGAAGGAGTCTCCACAACCTCTCTGGGCAGCCTGCTCCAGGCCTCCAGCACCCTCACAACAAAGAGTTTTCTCCTTCTGTTCAGATGGAATCTCCTGGGTTGCATTTTGTGCCCATTGCACCATTGACAAGAGCCTGGCCCTATCCTCTTGCCCCCCACCCTTTTGCTCTTGCTAAGCATTGATCAGATCCCCTCTCAGATTGCTCTTCTCTGGGCTCAACAGCCCCAGGACTCTCAGCCTTTCTTCCTCTCAGAGATGCTCCAGGCCCCTCAGCATCTTCATAGTCTTTTCTGGGCTGACTGCAGTAGTTCCCTCTCATTCTTGAACTGGAAAGCCCAGAACTGGACTCAATCTTCCAGCTGTGGCCTCACTGTGTCAAAGTAGAGGGGGAGGAGACCCAGTCCTGGCCCCTGGGGAACTCCATAAATGACAGACCTCCAACTAGACTCTGTGTTGCTTATTACAACCCTCTGAGCTCTATCCTTCAGCCAGTTCTCAACTGCTCATTCATCTGCCCCACACTTCCTAAGCTTCCCTACGAGGATGTCATGGGTGAGATGATGCTGGAGTGCAGGCACCTGTGGGAGATGGAGCAGCAGAGGCAGGACCTCATGCCCTAGGGCCCTGCAGCAGCTTGTCTTAACCATGCTGTGTGGAATCATCTGCTCATCCCTGGCAGCAGCCAACCCACCAATTTCTGTGGAAGCTGCTGTGGGAACTCTGCCCCTCTTCTGCAGCAGAGGGGCTACTCACTGACATGCATGGACAAGCAGAGAAGCCAACCTCTTTTATTTTGAGCTGGAAAGTGGCATGTTTTACTGGAACACCAACCCAGTTTGCTTTGGCTGGGCTGCCTCTCCTCATGCCAGCTGCTGCTCCCTGGTTGGGGTACTTAATGCTGGAGGTGTTGGGGCAATATGTTGGAGCTGAAACACGTCGGCTTCGTGCCAAAATAATTCACTCAGGGTTGTTTGGCTTTTATTTTTTTTTTCCCTTTTGTTTTTCCCCCCCCAATGAAAAAAAATCAAAATTTCCTCAGCAAGATGAGACATGATTTCAGCAGGGGGTGGGGGGGAGAATTGAGTGGTGGTGTTGGAGGAAGAGGAAATAACTTGGTTTAAAAATCAAAAAAAAAAAAAAAAGAAAAAAAAGAAAAAAGAAAAAAAAAGAAAAAAGAAAAAAGAGAAAAGAGAAAAGAAAAATAAAAAAAAAATTTAAAAAGATAACAGAAAAAAGAAAAAAGAAAAAAGAAAATAGAAAAAGATAAAAGAAAATAGAAAATAGGAAAAAAGATAAAAGGAAATAGAAAAAAATGAAACAAAAAAGAAAAAAGAAAAAAGAAAAAAAGAAAAAAGAAAAAGGAAAAAAGAAGACTTTTCCTTTGCAAAATAAAACTTCTGACACATGTTTCCACCAGGCCTAATTCTGAGCAGTATTAGAAGCTCCAAGCTCCAAGGAGTGCTGGAGCAGCTATGTTCCTGCAGGAGCTCGTGTAGGAAAGAGGTAGAAATATCCTAGCACCACATCAGAGGCTGGCAATGGCCATGGTGCCTCCTGTGCGAAGCCAGGGGAGGAGACCATCTCAGTGGGTGCACAGAGCCATGGTCTTCTCACAGCTGTCTGACAAACACAAATCCTGCAACCAGTTAGTCAAGCTCAAGGATCAGATTTTGGGCTCTCAAATGTGGCTGCCTTTTGGTGGATGGCACTTTGGGACATGGTTTAATGGCCACAGTGGTCTTAGGTTGATGATTGGACTTGATGATCTTGAATGATCTGGAGAGGAGAAGGCTCCCCAGGTGACCTTATTGTGACCTTTCAGTATCTTAAGGGGGCTACAAGAAAACTGGGGAGGGACTTTTTAGGCTGTCAGGTAGTGATAGGACTGGGGGGAATGGAACAAAGCTAGAAATGGATAGATTCAGACTGGATGTTAGGAAGAAGTTGCTCAGCATGAGGGTGGTGAGACCCTGGCACAGGTTGCCCAGGGAGGTGGTTGAAGCCCCATCCCTGGAGGTGTTTAAGGCCAGGCTGGATGAGGCTGTGGTCAGCCTGATCTAGTGTGAGGTGTCCCTGCCCATGGCAGGGTGTTGGGACTGGATGATCCTTGTGGTCCCTTCCAACCCTGACTGGTTCTATGGTTCTATGAGTCTATGATTCTATGGTTCTATGATTCTATGGTTCTATGGTTCTATGATTCTATGATTCTATGATTCTATGAGTCTATGATTCTATGGTTCTATGATTCTATGATGTCTTTTCCAACCAAAACAATTCTATGATTCCCTCTAGACACTTTCTTGGTGTGATGGAGCCTCTATTCTCCACCTCCCTGACTAGCAGGACAATTGTGGCTCAGCTTTGTCCCTGGACACTGTCTCTGTGTTGTCTCCACCTCACCAGTGCCATGCTGAGAGAGGTCAGAAGGGAGCTGAGCACGATGATGGATCTCTCATGTTTGTTGTCCCTTCTCACTGGCAAGCTGTGTGGGTCTCCTGAGGAGCAAACAGCTGGTGGGAACCAAATGGTTGTGCTGAAGTAACGACAATTTGCAGCGCAGGAGCATCTCTGCTTTGTGCTCTGCCCCCAGAAGGAGTAAATAAAAGCCTCCTCATTTATTCATGATGCAAACAGCAACTGTGCCTTCAGCTCTGGGAGGTGTCCATTATTTATTTAGAACCCCTTGTCTGCTTGCGTGCAGCAGGCATCTGTCTGGCTTGATTACCCACAAACAGACATTTTGGTTCCTAGGCTGTGGCTGTTGATGCTCTGCAATCCTGCTGTGGAAGTGGAAATCCTTTCAGGAAGACACAGAATCATAGAACCATAGAATGGTAAGGTTGGAAGGGACCTCAAGGATCATCCAGTTCCAATCCCCTGCCATAGGCAGGGACACCTCCCACTAGCACAGGTCACTCAAGGCCTCCTCCAGCCTGGCCTTGAACACCTCCAGGGAGGGAGCAGCCACAACCTCCCTGGGCGACCTGTGCCAGTGTCTCACCACCCTCACTGCAAACAACTTCCTCCTAACCTCCACTTTCAATCTTCCCTCTGCCAGTTCAAACCCATTGCCCCTTGTCCTGGCATTGCAAGACCTTGTCAATAGTCCCTCCCCAGCCTTCTTGTAGCCCCCTTCAGATCCTGGAAGGCTACTCTAAGGTCTATAAGATCTCCTGGCCCTTCCTTTTCAGACTGGGCAGAAGCAGCTCATGGTCCCACCAGCCTCTCTACACGTCTCAGCCGCACCATATCCTGCTCATATAGGCATGAAGGTTTCCACTGTGACAGCACCAAAGAGTGATGACTAAAATCCAGGTTCTGTAGGTCCTCAGCCTCAAAAGGCTGAAGGGAAGATTGGTTGGAGATGGACACAGGTAGGTACAAAAGCAATGAGGTAATATTGGAGCTAATATCCTCAGAATGGGTTCTTGGGACCCCATTCCTCTTCCCCCCAGGATGAGAGACAGAGTGCTAATGCTCATGGCAGTTGGGCTATGGTTTGGCTCAATGATCTTAAAGGTCTTCCAACCTGAGGCCTTGAGCAGCCAAGTCTAGTTGAGAGGCATCCCTGGCCATGGCAGGGAGGTTGGAGTGGATGACCTCCAGAGTCCCTTCCAACCTGAGCCGTTCCATGACTCTATGATAAGTGTGTGCCACAAGTGTTGGATTTTTCTTATCCCACAAGCAGACACAAAAATGAGCTTTACTGAGTTCTGGAAGATGTGGGGAGTGAATCAGTGCTGCCTTGTGACTGTTAGCCCAAGGTGCCTTTAAATACCCTGGTTCTTCTCAGGTTGGTGCCTGACAAAGTTTTGGCATTTGGCTTTAGGAAGCTAATAACACTCATTTGGCATTTCCTTCTTAGCTCCTGAGAGCTGATGGAGCACAAGTGTTTGTGCAGTGAATGTGCTGTTAGCATTCCATGGCACTACTGCCAGGCAGAGATGCTCAAATGGGGACTTGGTGCCTGTCAGTGTCTCACCTGAAGCATGGCCTGGGCTGTGATGCTGGCTGGGGAGCCTATGATGCACAGCTGGAAGATCCCTGCCCTCTGACACTACCAGCCATGGGCTGGGGTGGGTTCTCCAGGAACTTCTGTCTCTGGGCTTGGACTTGTGCCAGAGGGAATCTCATCAAGGGGCTGGGACTGGGAGGTGGGTAATGAACTGTTTAGAGGTCCATGAATAGCAGTTTTCATCAGCTGTCATTTCCCATTACAACTGACTCAATGTGGAAATGCAGTCCTGAGTGCCAGCCAGTTCCACCCACAATCTCCTCTGGCTCTTTGGAGACTGAACCTTTCAGCTTGAACCTGCTACAGGGACTGCTAAAGGGCTGAATGGACCCACCAGTGTAACTCTTGCTTGACAGCATGGAGAGGGCATCAGTCACCAGGACCTAGATGTGCCTGATGTGAGTTGATGTGCTCAACATCATAGTCAGTGACCTGGATGAAGAGACAGAATGGACTCAGCAAGTTTGCTGTTGATGTTCTCTACTTCATCCTAGTGAGGCCACATCTAGAGCATTGGGTCCACTTCTGGGCTCCCCAGTTCAAGAAAGACAGGGAACTACTGAACAGAGTCCAGTGGAGGCCACAGAGATACTGAGGGGCTTGGAGCATCTCTGTGAGGAACAAAGGCTGGGAGCCCTGGGGCTGTTGAGTCTGGAGCAGAGCAGCCCCAGAGGGGATCTGAGCAAATCTCAGCAAGAGCTAAAGGGTAGGGAACAAGAGAATGGGGCCAGACTCTTGTCAGTGGTGCAATGGGCACAAAATGCAACCCAGGAGATTCCATCTGAACAGAAGGAGAAAACTCTTTGTTGTGAGGGTGGCAGAGCCCTGGAGCAGGCTGCCCAGAAAGATTGTGGAGACTCCCTCTCTGGAGAGAATGCAAACCCACCTAGATATTGTGATTCTGGGCAAGCTGCTTTAGCTGTGTGTGTGTGTCCCTGCTTCATCAAGGGGGTTGGATTGGATGACCTCCAAAGGTCTCTTCTGACCTCCACCAATGCTGGGATTCTGTGAACGACTCACAAATACAAACCCTTGCAGACCCCAAGAGTTCTGCAGTACCTAACCTGAGCAGAAGGATGCCAAGTGCACGAATCCTCAAACAAGACCTCATGTATAGTGAGCCTTCTGCCAAAAGGTAGCAGGGAATTTGATTTAAAAACAGAAACATGCTTCAGTTGCCTTGGAATGCAATATCCTCCTGAGCTGGCTCGCCTATCGCTGCAGAGATCAGCTGTCCACCAAGCTACCAGTACCTCCCCAACTTGGCTGCAGTTCAGTGCTTGTGGGCTGTGGTATAAAAAGCAAAAGGAAGATGATTGAGTGTCTCTGTTTCAAATTGACCATGGTGCAGAGTGCTTAAAGCTGAGCTTGAGGATGGAGCTACATCCCGTGTGGATGGATGGTCGCAGGAGCTCTCGGTGTCTTTTCTGGTTGGAGCTGGGTGTGGTGGGGCTGAAAAGGAAGGAGAGCTGGGGAAAGGACTTTTCAACAGGGAGCAGCCAAGGGAAACTGGCAGTTCTTGTGCTGGGAAATTGGATCTGGGATTGCAAAGGCAGGGAGTCATTGTTGGGCTCTGAGGATCATTCGTCTAATTCTGGGGTTGGGTGGGTGGCACAGGAAGGGATGGTGGCCAAGGGCTGAGCATGGACATCTCCAAACCCCATATCTGGCAGAATTGTTCACTTCTCTTTACTGAGCAGTTTGTGTAGGCAGCTCTAAGCCTGATGGCTGGTGCCTGCCAGTGCCTAGAGACATCAGGGAGGTGGGGGGAGGGTTGTGGGCAGAAAGGTTGGGGAAAGGAGGGTGGAAAAACCACATTGCTCCAAAACCAAACAGGGCATGGAGCACAGGAGGGGTGTAAGGGACAAGTAACACTTCTGCTACAAGAGTAAGCCTTGTAGAAATAGTTGCTGCACTCCAGTTACCCGCAGTCTCCCCACCTGCAGCTCCCTTCAACCTTCCCTTTCATCCCTCCAATCTTTATTTCATCTGATTAATAAAAAACCTCCTTTCCTCCTCTCAGCAGAGACACTGGAGCACAGCCCACAGACTGGGAGAGGAGGAAGGGGAGGGAATAGCTGCAGCTTGGCTTCTTCTCTCTGACCACCAGCCAGCTTCCCTATCTCGGGATGGATCCAGCGGGAGCACAGCAGCTCACATCCAAGAAGCCTCAGTGCTCTGCCAGGGCCACACAGGTAGCAAAGAGCCTGATAGAAAGTCAAGTGCAACATCTGGGAGTCTTTTTTTCCCCACTTGCCTCCCCTCTGTTTCAGAGCAGCAACTCTCTGAGGGCTATCTGAAGCTCAGAATGCTTCAGCCTCCCACATGGACACCCCTGTGCTTGCTCAAACACAAGCCTGTGTCTGCCCAGGAAACCTGGATCAGAGAACAACAACTGTAATTCCTAAGTAGTATGTTGCCTGTGAGACCCTGAGGTTCTTTGTAGGAGAACAAGTAGTAGGAGGCTGTTCTGTTTTGTTCTTCTCTGTTCAGCCTCAACGCTGCTGCTTCAGGGCAGAATGGGCCAGGGACAACTGCTTCAGAGATCTTGTCCTGTTTCTCCTGCACCCTCCCCTAAGAGCCCAAAACTGCAGCTAGCAGATGAAGGAAGATGAACCCAACCACCCCTGTGAGCAGGAAACAGGTGTAGGCCAAGGGAAAAGGGTTTCCTTTGCTGTTAATCAGACTGACAGCTAATTTACTTTCCCATCTTCATCCTGGATGGGTTTGGGCAGTGGACAGCTTTGGGAAGCTTGGGCATCTGCAATCCTGCTCTGCCTGTGAGCAGCATGGTTCTGGTCTGGAAGCAGTCAGCACTGAGAAAGGGCTGTGCAGTCTAACAGCTTGTTCAGAGGGGGTGCTCCTGGTGTGTGTGCAAGCTGTGGAGAACCTTGGAGGGATGGAGATGAGCAGAAACCTTCATACTCAATGCTCAGGCAGAGAAGCAGGATGCTGCTAGGAAACAAATTGGAAAAGAGACCTTGGGAAAGGAAGGAAAAAGCCAAGCAGGTTCAAGACTTGAAGCATATGTAGGGCAACAGTGTTGGCCAGCATGGTCAAGGAGAGAGCACAGGTTGGCTTCCTGAGCCTAGGGAGCTCCATTCCCGTAACTGGGGCCTTATTTTCCCCCTACATAGCAGCAAAAGGTGGCTGAGTTCCCACTTGTTCTGTGTTGGAAGTTAAGTACCTTAATAAGAGCCAGAAGCTTAGAGAAGAGCTTTAACTCTTCCTTTCTTGCCCAAAGGATGGTCTGATGCTGAAAGTGTTGGTGGAGCCTTCCTTAGCCAAGCAGGGATGGGGCTGCCTCATGCAGGGCTCCCTCACAGCCTCCTCAGTGGTTTGCAGCAGAGTGAGTGCCCAGGTTTGTTGGCTTTTGGGGCTTCCAGGATCCCTTCTATGTGCATTCGGAGTGCAAGGATTCGATGCCAAAGATGAGCTCATAAAATCCTTGGCTTCAGTTTTGGTCATGGTCCCTGATTTCTACTCCCATTGGTAACGAGTGAGCCTCTGCCACCAGGCAAACACAGCCATGGGCTTCATCAGTGGGTGTGAGGCAAACAGTTGTAAACCTCTGCCTGGATGCTGCATAGACTCATCATGAGTTATTGGAGTTGTTTTGGTTGGAAAAGACCTTTGAGATCATTAAGTCCAACCATTAACCCAGCACTGCCAGGTTACCACTAAAACATGTCCCTCAGCACCACATCTATACAGCTTTTCAGTCCCTCCAGGAATGGGGACTCCACTGACTTGGGCAACTTGAGCTAGGCCTTGGCAACCCTTTTGGGGAAGAAATTGTCCCTCATATCCAGCCTGAATCTCCCCTGGTGCAACTTGAGGCCATTTCCTCTCGTTCTATCATTTGGTACTTGGGAAGAGACTGACTCCACCTGGCTCCAGCCTCCTTCCAGAGAGCTGCAGAGAGCCAGAAGGTCTCCATTCAGCCTCATTTTCTCCAGGTTGAACAATCCCAGCTCCCACAGCTGCAGCATCTCTTGCTGCTGCTCTTCCTGGCCTTGCTTTGTGTTATTCATCCCAGTGCTTGGTGGCTATGCCTAGGAAGGGTTACAGAGGTGACTTTGACAGCTCAAGCAGTCTAGATCTGCAGATATTTTCATGAGTGCCACCACAAAGGAGTTTGGTGACTGCAAGAACTTTTAACTGGGAGTGCTGCTGGATNATCACTTCAGGAAATGATCACATGCTCCAGATCTGATGTATTTTTAGGAAGGGTAGTGAAACATCCAAAATGTTCATCAGGAATTATTTCCTGCTTCTTTTCTTTTTGAGAGATGCCTTCTCAAGCCTGGCAATGGCAGTGCTGCCATGGAGTTTGGCTGGGTAATCACTAATACCAACAAATAGCTTAAACAGATAATTTCCTAACAACAGAGCCAGCAAATGATGTTCCTGCGAGCTGTCCAGCTGAGAGACAGTGACAGGAATGGAAAAAAATGATTTCAGGAATTAATTGTGAGGAGAGAAAAAGTCCAGGGTCAGTGGTGCAGGAAAGGAACAAGAAAAGAAGGGGAAAAAAAAACCAAACAAACCACCAAAAACCAAACCAACCAACCCACCCCCCCCCCCAATCCTTACAGGAAAATATAATTTAAACATCCAGAGAAGACATGCAAATGCAGACATTTGCTCAATGAGGGGCCTCTGGATTTTTCCTAATGAGCTCTAATGCAAAGAGGAAATTAAAGAACTCTGCTTTCCACCCTGCCCAGCTGTAAAGCGTCTGCGCGGGGAGCGGGGGCTGGTGCCAGGGAGGAAGGAAGGCTCGGTGAGAGCTGAGGGGTGCAGAGCACCAGGCTGAGGAGGACCATTCCTGCTCTCAGGCTGACAAATGGTACTTGTCAGGATGGCTTTTTTTATTCTTTTTTTTTTTTGTTTGGTTTTTTTTTTTTTTTAATGACAAGACATTCTTGTTTGCTAAGCAAAGCAAACAACTGATTCTACAGAGCTGAAACTTCCAAGTGGGCAAAAGATCAGCCTGGGTAAACTTCTCAAGTGAGTGGTTTTGGTGTTTTTTCTTTTTTCTTCCTGAAAGGGTTATCCAAGAATCATTTTGGTTGGAAAATGACCTTACAGGTCAGGTCCAACCATTATCTAATCCTACCAAGCCTGGTGTTAAACCATGTCCCTCATCTTTGCATCTTTTAAACACCTCCAGGGATGGGGATTCAACCCTCACCCTGAGGAGTCTGTTCCAGTTGGAGAACTTGAATATTGCATCCCCTTCTGGGCTCCCCAGTTCAAGAGGGACAGAGATCTAGTTGAGAGAGTCCAAAGTTGGGTTACAAGGATGCTGAAGGGACTGGAGCACTGCCTGGTGAGGAAAGGCTGAGAGCCCTGGGGCTGTTTATTCTGGAGAGAAGACAACTGATAGGGGATTTAATCAATGTCCATAAATATCTGAGGGCTAGGGGTCAGGAAGGAATGGACAGAGACAGCCTCTGCTCACTTGTGCCCTGTGACAGGACAAGGAGCAGTGGTTGGAAACTACAGCACAGGAGGTTCCACCTCAACACGAGGAGGAACTTCTTAACACCAAGGATCACAGACCACTGGCACAGGCTGCCCAGAGAGGTTGTGGAGTCTCCTTCTCTGGAGACTTTCCAGCCCTGCCTGGATGTGTTCCTGTGCAACCTGTGCTGGATTCTCTGGTCCTGCTCTGGCAGGGGCAGGGTTGGACTCGAAGATCTCCGGAGGTCCCTTCCAACCCCTGAGATGCTGTGATCCTGTGAGCTCTTTCAGTGAATATCTGAGACCATTGCTGTTTTTCGGGTCGAACCCCCTCCTTTTTCTAGCCCATCATACTTTTCCTTTGAAATTGTGCAGCATGAATGGGGCTTCTTTGCTGAAGGTTTGGGAGAATTGAAACCAAATGTTTAACAATTATCTATCCGAAGCACTTGGCTTGCCTGAACTCCAACAACTGTTGGGTTTTGGTTTGTTTTTTTTTTTTTCTTTCCTACCCTCCCCAAGTATAAACAACATTGAAATTCTGTCTGTTTATCCCCAGATGACTTGAGAATTGTTTACAATTTGTAGACATTTTTCAGGAACTAAAAACCTGTTTCTCGAGTATATTTACGCTGGCAGCTGCTATGCAAAGGACAACTCAGCTCCTTGAAAAGTAGAAGCATATGACAATTTTTCTCTTCAGTAAAAATATGAGGTGTCAAAGCAGAGTGAATTTCTCCAGCCAGTTTGGCTGGCTAGGGAGTGGCTGTGTCCAGGCAGTGGTTGTGGTCCAGGCAGGCTCCTCTGTGGCATTTCCCTCTGGAGTGCTGGTGCTGAGTGTCTGACGTGCTCCATGCACCTCATGCTCTCACTGTGAGCCTCCCATGAGCTCCTCAGCTCTGGGTGTGTAGCTATGAGGGGTTTAGGTGGTCAAAACGTGAGACTTGGGACTGGCTGAGGGAGCTGAGGCTCTTTGGCTTGGAGAAAAGGAGCCTAAGGAGTGACCTCATTGATGTTTATAAATACATAAAGGGTGAGGGCCAGGAGGATGGAGCCAGGCTCTGCTTGGGGATGCCCAATGACAGGGCAAGGGGCAATGGGTGGGAGTTGAGGCNTTGCAGTATTAAAGGACTGACCAGAAAGCTGGGGACAGAGTTTTGAGCAGGACCTGTTGTGCCAGAACAAGTGGTTTGAAACTAACAGAGGGAGAATCAGAGTGGAGAGAAGGAAGAAATGTTTCATCCCTGAGAGTGGTGAGAGCCTGTCCCAGGTTGCCCAGAGAGATGGGAGCTGCCCCATGGCTGGCACCATTGCAGCTTAGGTTGTCTGGGGCTGTGAGCAACCTGCTCTAGCTTCAGCTGTCCTTGCTGACTGCAGGGGGTTTGGATTGGATGCCTTTGAAAGGTCTCTTCCAGCTCTGTGATTCTATGACACAGATAATTTCTTAGTAATTAATTTTGAATCTTCCCATTGTGGAAAATGAAGGAGTTTGGTCTCAGACCAGTACTGGTTTTCAGTGATGGGGAATCACAGCAAAGATTTTTTCTAAATCATGCTGTAGTGAAGCCATCAGTTAGAGCTTTATAATTCCCATGGCAGGTGGCTAGAGACCCATCTGTGGGATAAGAGCTGAGCCTGAGATGAGCTTCTTGGACTGTGGCTTCACTTTGGATGACAGACCCTGCCTGGATTTAGCAGATATGCTCTTTTGGCCAGAAGAGCTGATTGAAAAACCAGTAAGGAAATGGTTCCTGGCAATCCAGAAAATCTTTGATGCTGCTGAGCTGCTAATGTGCTTGGAGAGCCTCAGCTGGATGCTCTGCCCTGCCTCCACCAGCTCTTCCTATTCCTGTGCTGGATGCTCTGCCCTGTCTCCACCAGCCCTTCCTATTCCTGTGCTGGATGCTCTGCCCTGTCTCCACCAGCCCTTCCCATTCCTGTGCTGGATGNCTTCCTATTCCTGTGCTGGATGCTCTGCCCTATCTCCACTAGCCCTTCCTATTCCTGTGCTGGATGCTCTGCCCTGTCTCTGCCAGCTCTTCCTGTGCTGGATGCTCTGCCCTGTCTCCACCAGCCCTTCCTATTCCTGTGCTGGATGCTCTGCCCTACCTCCACCAGCCCTTCCTATTCCTGTGCCTGCCCCAGTTGTTGGGGGAGCTTGCAGGCAAACATGAACCCTTCTGCCCACCCTGAAGAAGCCACGGAGGTTGTTCTGCAGCAGCTGAGCTCTGCTGAGCTGCAGACAAGGCAGGGTGCAGGGGGTGCAGAGAGGCAGGTCAATCACCAGCAGGTTTGCAG
>WBNM01020238.1:20518-44785 GCA_013399055.1 Ramphastos sulfuratus
TCTTCTTCTTCTTCTTCTTCTTCTTCTTCCTCCTATTATTATTATTATTACCATTATAACTTCATTTATTATTAGCATTACTATTATTATTGTTCTTATTATTGTTATTACTATTATTACTATTATAATTTCATTTATTATTATTATTGCTATTATTATCATTACTATTATTAATTTTATTATTTACTATTTATTATTATTCTTTCTTTATTTATTATTATAATTTAATTTCTTCTTCTTCTTCTTCTTCTTCTTCTTCTTCTTCTTCTTCTTCTTCTTCTTCTTCTTCTTCTTCTTCTTCTTCTTCTTCTTCCTCTTCTTCTTCTTCCTCCTCCTCCTCCTCCTATTAGTAGTACAACAAAATAAAGTATTCCAGTAGCAGCCAGTGAGCATAGCTCTGAAATCAAGATCTCATTACATTTCCTAGTTAATGTTACCAGCATGGTGAGGAGTTAAAATAGGTGACACAGTCAGCTCAGCTGACCAGAAAACCACCAAACCATGATGTGGAAACCACCACAGATTTCCTGTCTGCATTCTCATTTCTTTAGATGAATTTCTGTTAGTCAGCACTGCCTTTCATTAATGCTTTGATTTCACTTGGGAGGTGCCAAGCCCTGGTTTGATCTGCTGATAGGCTTTTATCAATACTATTTGATTTTTAAATGGCTTTGATATTCAGCCCTTGCTATACACAAAGCTATGTTTGCCACCAGCTTCAGCTCCTCCTTGTAAAAGTTACTTATGAGAAGACAAATCCAAGCCAAAAAGAAACACTTCCAAAGCCCAGGAAATTTTCACTGTATATAATGATTTTTCTCTTTCAGGATTGGTACTGGGAAATTCAGAATCACACACTCTGCTGTAAGACTTTGCAACAAGTAGAATAAGATACTGCAGGGAAGTCAGGTTTTACATTTATTTGGTCCTTAGAGAGATGTTGGAATTAAGACTAGCAGTAAATGAGGCCTCACTGATTTAGTATACAGTGCCTCAAATATGTTAACTAGTTAGTGTGATTTATGTGGCTCCTTCCTCACACACACCCTGCATTAAAGAAAATCTAATCAGGATTTACAGTTATGCTGTATTCATTCCTTTCATTCTGGTGAATTGTTTCAGTTTCTTATTGTATGTGAAAGAAAATCCAAGCAAAGCAAATTACACCAAAATATTTCAATTAAAGCTCCATTTGACCCATAATGCAGTGCTGCATGATTCTGTGCCTTGTTTTTCAGACTGTTAGCAACATTTCAGATTGAGACTCTGACGGCAGTAGCTGATACTGTTCAGAGAGAATGGGTAGGAGCATTTGTTTCCATAATTTGGGAACACAGAAAAATGAGCTGAGGAGTCCAACAGTGGGTCAGAGCCTGAGTCAGGAGGAGAAATTAGCTTCCCTTGCTCATTCTGAGTACTGAAACATCTGGCTCGTTTCCAGCTGCACAATGAGCTTCATTTCTCTGGGATGATAACCTCCTGCAGCATCTGGGTTTAAACTGGCAGAGGGGAGATTCAAACTGGATGTTAGGAGGAAGTTCTTCTTCGAGGGGACCTTAGAATAGCCTGTCAGTATCTGAAGGAGGCTACAGGAAGGCTGGGGAGGGACTATTGACAAGGTCTTGCAATGACAGGACAAGGGGCAATGGGTTTAAACTGGCAGAGGGGAGATTGGGACTGGATGTTAGGAGGAAGTTGTTTGCAGTGAGGGTGGTGAAACACTGGCACAGGTTGCCCAGGGAGGTTGTGGCTGCTCCCTCCCTGGAGGTGTTCAAGGCCAGGTTGGACAAGGCCTTGAGTGACCTGTACTAGTGGGAGGTGTCCCTGCCTATGGCAGGGGGTTGGAACTGGATAATCTTTGAGGTCCCTTCCAACCTTACCATTCTATGATTCTATGATGCTATCCTTCAAGATGAACCAGAGCAGAGAGTGGCACCCACTGCTAGCTCTGCTGCAGAGAGGGCAGAGTGGACTACACAGTGAATAATTTTCTTAAGATCACTCAACAGACTTCATTTTCCATTTTCCTTGCTTTCTCATCTTTAATTAATCTGTTTGGGTGGGATTTTTCTTTTTGTGTGTCTGATGAGTTTTGCTTGTTTTCTTGAATGTACAGAGTAACACCAAATCAGTCCACTAGCCCTGGAGAGCAGGGCTGGAAGAGCCTTAATCCCTGGTTAGAGGCAGCACACCAGGGAAGAGCCCAGCACAGTCAGGTTAGATGTCTGCACTAGCCACAGCTACTCTGTGGACCTAGAAGGAAGGGGAGAACCATGCCTCCCAGGTACAAGTGATTTACAGTGTGCTGAGAGCTGTACAGTTTGTCTGACACCATTTACCTGCCCATTGGGACACACAGTGCAGTTCTACACATGGTGGAGCTGCACATCGATTTGATTTCACTCTGTGTTGGAGTAAATGGGAGAAGAATGACTTCAGGGCACATTTGTAAGAGGAGATTGGTCAGCCTGAGCCTCATCTGCTCAGCAGGCAGCAAGATCAGCATGAGCAGAGTGTGCTGTGAGTGCTCTGTGATGCTGGCACCAGCCTGGTGTGTTATACACCAGAGAGATGTCAGTGGATTACCCAGCAAAATCAGCACTGCTGGGCTGCCTGCTAACAGCATGTTTGGGGCCTTATATTCTGGGAACCCTTCCTTGTACTGACACTGGGACTTCTGATTTAGCAGTTTCCCAACTCAAAAGGACACCAAGTGGCTCCCTTGCTGCCCAGCTGTGCATCCCACTGGTTTTATGAAGGCAAATGGGATGGCAGCCAGCTTGATTTGGCAGTAGCCTGGTATTTTCGCCGTGGGTTTTAAAATCACCTGGTTATTTTTGTGAAACATGTTCAAAGCTGATCCTTTACTTCTGGAAGCTGTTGCAGCTGAAAGTGTAGCTGTTTAAGGATTTACAGGTGCAGCAAGGCAGAGTCATCCACCTAAGCCATTGCCTGCTGTTGGAAAAAAATGTGCCAGTCTAGGTTAGCTGCTAGGAGGGCATGCACAAGTGGATATGCTGACATCTTAATGCTGGTTTTCTTCACTATTTGGTGCAGCTAGTAAAAAAGGCCCCAAACATTAAAAATCCTTCACCTTCAAGTCAAGAGGAATGTCTTAAGACTTCACTTCCTGAAAAAAAAAAAACTTCAGTTGATCTAAACCAGATTGCTCCCCTCTGTGTATGCACAAATGATTGATTCCCACTAATTTAATATTTTTGACTAGCTATATTTGGAAAAATCATTATCACAAGCTTCCTCCCTGGTAAAGGAGCTCAGCAGAACAGAAGGAGGACAGGGAATCAGAGCAAACACTGCAGGGATATGGAATGAAGGAGATGAAAGATGCCTCCAATGGAAGAACAAGAGGCAAAGCCTTCCTCACCTCCCTGCTTTGCTGTAGGGCAGTTCTCCGTACTGCAAGCACAGGAGTTCACTTCCATACTGTTTGTGATGGTTTGGGAGTTCCTTGCCCCACCACACTTTGTAATATCCCCCAGACTAGACTCAGCCAGCTGCAAGTTAAGGACTGAAGCTCTATTTACAGNCTCCATTAAAATATTCCAATTAGCCTCAAGCCAGCACAATGTCTTCTAGAGTGGGCCCCAGCTGATCCTAGAGGAAAAGACAAATCTGTTTTTAGGGTTAGTTATGAGCTCTGCCCAGACAACCTGAATACATCCAACATCCTGTGGCACTTGGTGCCATGGTCTAGTCTCGAGGTCTGTGGTAATGGGTTGGACTTGATGATCTTTGAGGTCTCTTCCAACCTTGCTGATACTGTGATACTGTGATACTGTGATACTGTGATGATAGTACACCAGGTAGCTGCTGACTGTTCAGCTGTGCACTGAAGTGTCACCACAGGCTGTGGTGCTCTCTGCATCGTGCTGCGAACTCCCCATGCTGGGAACCTTGAGTAGTTTGAACCAAAACCAGAAAAACCCTGAAAGCTTCATGGCTGTGGGGACCTTTGAGAGCACAAAAGCCAAATGCTGGGCAGTGTGGATGTGGTCAACCCTTTCCAACTGGTGCTGATTCAGGCTGATTGGGATGTGAGGCTCCTGTTTTCTCCCTGGTGCAGCTGGTATGGAGAACACACACACAACCTTAGGGTTTAATTTACATTTCCAAACACATCTCTCCTTACTTGAAGTTCCAAGTTTGAATGTTTTCCTACTAAGCAGGGAGTGCTTTAGAAGAGGTTTGTGTAATTCTTCAAGAGTGATATGGTCTGAAATATGGAGGAAGTCAGACCAGTTTTCTAGCTTTTTACCCACAATATTTGATACCTTTATTATTCTATAATGAAGACTTTATCCAAGTCATCTTCTGGATTACTGCTTTGTCCAGATATTTCATAGAATAGAGAGCAGGTGCTGAAAACTGGTTCTGCTGTGTTCTGTTTGGGGAAAATAAGAGCATCATGGCTGTCTGCAGCTACCTGAAAGGACACTGTGGAGAGGTTGGTGCTGGTTTCTTCTCTCAGATAGTTATAGAATCATAGAATGGTAAGGTTGGAAGGGACCTCAAGGATCATCCAGTCCCAACCCCCTGCCATAGGCAGGGACACCTCCCACTAGCACAGGTCACTCAAGGCCTCATCCAATCTGGCTTTGAACACCTGCAGGGAGGGAGCAGCCACAACCTCCCTGGGCAACCTGTGCCAGTGTCTCACCACCCTCACTGTAAAGAACTTCCTCCTAACATCCAGTCTAAATCTCCTCTCTGCCAGTTCAAACCCATTGCCCCTTGTCCTGTCATTTGCAAGCCCTTGTTGCAGTCAGCCCTGCACAACTAGTGCACAACTAGTTCTCTTCAGCATTAAGGAAAACTTTATTTCCAGAATCACTGAAGCTGGAAAAGACCTCTGAGATCATCAGGTTCAGCCTATAACCTAACACCAGGACATCAGCTAAACCATTCCACCAAGTGCCACATCCAATCTTTTCTTAAAGACCTCCAGGGATTATACAATGTTTAATGAAAGAAAAGTACCCTTTAGCCAAAAAAAAAGGAAACTATTTGGCAAATTACTCATGGTATGCCAGTAAATTCTCATTAATGAAGCAGTTTACTAGAAGGTAAGACTTATTTTCATATGTACAGTGTCAGCACTGCCTCTGGAATCGTGTCGAGGAGCTTTTTGTAGGAAACAAAAGGCTCCACCACCACTGATGAGATCTGTCATCATTATTGCTGGATGAAAATTAGCCAAGTTTGGCACCTCTTTCTATCTGACATCAAGAAGAATTTTTGAAAACTCCCCATAAAAGCAGAAAACATGAAAGAAATCCTCTGGAAACATTCTCAAAACTTCCAGTTTGAGGCTCTCTGTCACGAGGCAGGAAATTCTGTTCGTGTTGATGGAATGTTAAAATTAATGATTCAAAATGCTCCCTAAGTACAAGAGTGGTTCTTTCATAGGTTTAAGTATCAGGGCACCTCACTGCAGAACGTAAACTTGCACTTTTTAGTGTCATTCAAACCCAGAAATCTATTTAAAATACAATATATGTGGTGCCTGCAGCCAGAAATGAGCAATTCAGAAGGGAGATGCAGGGGGCTGCATTCCACCCTTTGCTGGTGTTAGCAGTTCTAGGATGTATTTCTAAGAGCCTTCTGAGCTCAATCTTGAACCCTGGAGATTTTGTACCATTATTTGGGGTTCAACAGTGCAGAAGCAAAGCTTACCATACAGACCCACCCACAAGCTGCAAGTATAAAATGTTGGTCGTTGTTTAATGCTGGGGTTTATATTTTTTGTTTTCCAGGCAGTTGCTGAATGTTTTCTTTGGCAAAGCTGAAAAGCAGCCCCTCAAGGAATAGCTGCTCTGTGTGCTGGAAGTTTGGGGTTGTAGCAAGAGAAATAAGGGAAATAGATTCCATTGCCTCTCTCACTGTAGAAGGACAGACTGAGGGAGACCTCATTGCTACCTGAAGGGATGTTGTGGAGAGGCTGCTGCTGGGCTCTTCTCACAGGTCATTGGAGACAGAACAAGAGGGAATGGCCTCAAGCTGAGACTAGGGAGGTTTAGATTAGATATTAGATATTAGATTGGACATTAGGAAAAAGTTTTTCACAGAGAGAGTGGTCAAGGACTGGAATGAGCTGCCCAGGGAGGTGGTGGAGTCACCTACCCTGGCTGTGTTTAAGGGTGGTTTGGATGTGGTGCTCAGGGTTATGGTTTGAGGTGAATCTTGTAGAATAGGTTTCTAGGTTGGACTTGGTGATCCTGAGGGGCTTTGCCAACCTGCATGTTTCTGTGATTCTGTGAAATATGAAAACAGGAATGAGATTTTATGTGTCTACATAGTGAACTTGCCACTTGTATTTTTCACCTGTATGGTGCCACAGCCTGTTCACACTGAAGTCTATAGGTTGAATAGTTACCTTTAAAAACAAAGAGAACGATTAAGAGGGAAGGCAGAAGCTAGGATCCTGAAATTCTGTGATTTATGGGTTGGGGAGGCACAGAAACACTGTGAGTACTCTCTGTTAGATACTAACAGTCACATGGACCTGAAGCTGTGTGAGTTCTCCTTAGTTCCTACATGTTAGCTGTAATAACTAACTTAAACTGATAGTGTCTATTTCACTAAGTAGTAACCTGAAAGCAGAGCCAATCCAAACCATGCTTTCTACCAACTAATAAACAGATTACTGCTGTAGTAATGTTACTACTACTACATATTTTAGGCTAAAAGCATTAATACAGCCACTGAATGCACTTTGTGCAATCACCAGACTTTTCTTCCCTATTCCTATTTTTGTTTCCCTAAACTATTTTTGTTTCCATTATGGAAGGCATTAGAGGAACATTTAATGCTGAAAATACAGAAATTCCTTTGAGCTGGTATGAGAGAGTCACAGAATGGCTTAGGTTGGAAGGGACCTTAGAGATCATCTACTCCTACCTCTTGACTAGACCTGGCTGCTCAAGGCCTGATCCAATCTGGCTTTGGACATCTCCAGGGAGGAGGCATCCACTGGCAGACTGTTCCAGAGTCTCACCACCCTCATACTGAAGAACTTCTTCCTAAGATCCAGTCTGAACCTGCTCTCCCTCACCTTAAAACCATTCCCCCTTTTCCTGTTGCTAGACACCTTTAGGAAAAGTCCTTCTGCAGCCTTCCTGTGTGAGATGGACAGTGTGAACAGAGTACCATTGTATTTGAAATTCAGGTTGTGACCCAGCACAATCCCCTCTTCTAACAGTGTCCTTCATCTTTGGGCCCCCCAAGATAACAGTGTTGGGTTTGATTTGTGAATCGTAACAACCTCTGGCATTGCAAATAAAACTGCAACTGAGGCTGCTGCTTTGAGTTAGATTTGTAAAGGAAAAGAAACTCTCACCCTCAGTGGGTTTCTCTTGTAGAAGTTCCAAATGTGGCTCTCCTACAACACGAAATGCAGCCCTTCATAACTGCTGGAGCTGGTCCAGAGGAGGCTGTGAAGATGATCAGGGGGCTGGGAAACCTCTGCTATGGGGCCAGGCTGGCAGAGCTGGGACTGTTCAGCCTGAAGAAGACAAGGCTTCAGGTAGACCTTGGAGCAGCCTTCCAGAACCTGAAGGTGGCAACAAGAAAGCTGGGAAGAGATTTTTTACAAGGGCTTGGAGTGACAGCATGAGAGAGAATGGATTGAGGCTTGAGGAGGGCAGACTGAGACAGGAGATGAGGAAGAAATGCTTTCTGGTGAGGGTGGTGAGGCACTGGAACAGGTTGCCCAGGGAGATTGTGGATGTCTCTTCCAAGGTGGTGTTCAAGGCCAAGTTGGATGAGGCCTTGAGCAATCTGCTCTAGTGGGAGGTTTCCCTGCCCATGGCAGTGGGTTGGAACTAGATCATCTTTAACATCTCTTCCAACCTGACCCACTCTATGAATCCCTGAACAACCTCCACCTGCCAAGCAAACCCAGAATCGTAGCGGCAGCGCTTACTGCTCCAGCTTGTGCTATCACTGCAGAGGGCAACGTAAGCCTGGTGTTAGACAGGCAGAGGGGGAGGAAAAGGGCAAAGATTTCCACAGAGTTTCTCTGTGCAAAGTCACACCCACAAGGCAGAACCCAGAAGGCTGAGGGTTGCAATCACAGCTCAGTGTTCTCTCACAGGTGGCTGTGGCAGCTCTAGGTGAGGTGACTGTGCTGGTTGGAGAGGCATTTGAGAGTATTTTGTATTCCTAATGCTGCTGTTTACACTGTTTTGTCTGGGGCTTTGTCAGCTATTTCTCTGCTGGGTTTTTCTTAAGCTCTTAAAAGATCTCTCTTCAAAGTTACAAGGCTCTTAAAGTGACAGTAAAACAAAGACTTCATATCTCAGTTTAATATTTCAATTAAAGCACAGCGTAATAATTTGCATTAATTGTAGCCTATTAGTTGCAAATGACAACATTTTGTTTTGTTGTACTTAAAGATTTTATTAGTAACAGATGCTTTTACTTAGTGTTTGTTGCCCCAAGAGCTTTAGAGGAACTGATTTTCTGTCAGAAAAGATTGGAATCAATTGCATTCCTCCCTTCCAGATAGTGCTAAAACATTTATTTAAAGGTTTATATGCTCACCCTGCCTTATCTGTATTCCAAGTCACTTGTCCAATGAAATAAAATTCATTCATGCCTTCCTTCACTGTGTTATTGACAAAGTGTAAGCTTTATGTGACTGGAAGCCAGAATTCTGTCTTTTGGGAATACCTCTCTCTAAACTTGTCTGAAAGAATTATTTTATTGCATTTTTCATGCCAGTTCAAGTATGTTTGAATGGTAAATCCTAGAAGCTGGGCTGTCTGCGACCATATCAGCCTTTTGAATTAGCAGCATGCACAACATGATAGAAACATTTGATTGTAAGGAAGGAGTATGTGTGCTACATCATTTTTATTTATTTTTTTTTTCCCCAGGTAATAAACTGCTTGTCACTTGGTGTGCAAATCAAAGAGTAGGTCAAGTCAGTCTCCCAGATGCCTGGTGCTTGGCTGGTGGAGACTTTGCCATCACTGTATGTCTCTTTATCCTGTTCTCTATGGAGGAACAGTGCCTGGAGAGCAAGTGCTGAAAACTGGTTCTGCTGTGTTTTGTTTGGGGAAAATAAGAGCATCATGGCTGTCTGCAGCTACCTGAAAGGACACTGTGGAGAGGCTGGTGCTGGTCTCTTCTCACAGCTAGTTATAGAATCATAGAATGGTAAGGTTGGAAGGGACCTCAAAGATCATCCAGTTCCAACCCCCTGCCATAGGCAGGGACACCTCCCANAGAGTGAAGGGGCAGAATCCCCTCCCTTGTCCTGCTGGCAACGATTCTCTTGCTGCAGCCCAGGACACAGGGGACTGGCCTCAAGCTGTGAATGGGTAAGCTTAGACTGGATATCAGGAAAAAAAATTTCCAGCAAGAGTGGGCAGACATTGGAAGGAGCTGCCCAGGGAGGTGCTGGAGTCAGCAACTCTGGATGTGTTTAAAAGTCATTTGGATGTGATGCTTGAGGATAAGGTTTCGGATGAACCTTGTGGACTAAGGTTATAGGTTGGAATTGAGGATCCTGAAGGTCTTTTCCAACCTGAGTGTTTCTGTGATTCTGCACTCAGCAGCTGCTTTGCTCATCCATGCACCCAGCACTGCATCAGTAACGTTCACCTGCCTGTCAGGGGCATAATAAAAACTGCTGTTATGATCTAGGTGGCTCTTCTTGGATGAAAGATTGAGCAGGTCAGCACTGCAATAACTACTTAGCAAAACAAAGCAACCTGGCCTTGCAGTGCAATGCTGATTGCAGAGTGCAACAGTGAGATCTGTCCGTGACCCAGCTGTCGTTTCCGTCACTTCTGCATTGGGCTAACTCTTGCAAAGCCAAGCAGAGGTAGAGGTGAAAGCAGAATTTAACAGTGCTGTGCTGATTTGAGATTAGAGTGTGTGAGGAGGAAGTAATAAGGTTAATTTTTCCTTTTGTCACTCAGCAAATTCCCAGAGCTGACCCTGGAGAGAACAAAGTGCGTGCAGGCACCGGGGTCTTACGGCACAGAATTCCACTGCCTCAGCCACAAACTAATTAAAACCCCTCTGATTCTCCCAAACCTCTTCCTCTCTGTTTTCATTTCCTCCCCAAGCAGGACTTCAGTTTAAATTTGACATCCTTTGGGGACTCCACAATGAATAAGACTATTTGAGTTGTTCTAGAGCTTTCTTAAGCTTCCCTCAGAGAAACTATCCAAGTATTTAGCAATGTGCATGAAGTGAGAATTAAAAACTGGATATGTCTGATTGAGTCCTCAAAAACGAGGGCAGAGATGAGGCCTGGAAAGAGGAAATTTCTTGTACTGAAGCTGCTGTACCTCTAATGCTGCTGTTGAGATCAGACAGGTTGGGGGAAGCAAGTTATGGGAGGAGGTCACCCAAACTTGGGGTTACCTTTGGAGCCATTTAAGAAGGGGCAGGACCTTGGTGCTGCACATTGTGGGTGTGCAAGGAAAAGAGGTTTGTTTTCTGTATGCTTTAACTTGTGGTCAGCCTTGACCACAAGGCATAAGTTAAGGAAAAGAGGTTTGTTTTCTGTATGCTTTAACTTGTGGTCAGCCTTGACCACAAGGCATAAGTTAAGCCTGACTTGAGATGTCAGGCATTTGGACTAGGTGATCATTGTAGGTCTCCTCCAATTGGAAGCATTCTAATCTCTTTTGGTACATAGTTCTGGTTTTGGAGTTTGTATTAGTTTTCTGGGATTGTCAGGCTTACACAAACTTTGGGGCTGAAGGCAAATTCTTGTTTCTGTGATAACCTTTTCCTGTGCTGGTGGTGTTAACTGGGGTGCTAAATAGGTTGTGGTGTCTAACCTACAGATTCTGTGTGTCCATGGCTTATTTCCCTGTGGCCAGTTGTGTCTGAACCCATGTCCTGGTTGTGCTGGCCTGTGACCACCAATTCCCAGCAGCAAAGCCATCCATTATAGTGCAACCATCCTCTTTCATTTGCCAAAGAATATGAACAGCATTGCAGGCTTTCAGGTTAGTCCAAAAAGCAACCCCAGCAGAAATACCTGTGGATTTTCTGCTGATTCTCTTTCTGAGGTCATAAACAAAGTCAGGTTTGTGACCACCTTTACATTCTTTGTCGTCAGATGAAATGACAATAAATGGTTCACAAGTTTGGGTAGGCTCCTAATACTAAGTAATGCTGAGCAGCTCTAACCTTCCAGATTCTAGTTCTGGGCACTCAAGGAAGCTTTCCAAATAGTCTATTAGTTGCAGATTAGTCAATCTGCTGCAGCCTCAAGGTGTTCTGGGCATAAATAAAACCCCCTCCCACACACTGAAACATCAGACAGAGCACATTACAAAGCCTTCTAGTTGTTGAACCCTACACCAAATGCATGCTACTGCTCTGCACAAAACAGACCTAAAGTAGGTGTTTGAGGACCCTTCACCTTCTTTGCCCCTACTTCTAGAAATGTTTTTATTTTGCCACAGAAATGGTCTGAGTGCTAGGGGGATGGATGACAACTCTAACATTGAAGGTTCTTGTTAATGTTGAGCATGAATCTGGAGGATATGAGCTCTCCTCCCTTGGCCAGGTCATTTTGGTGACATAGCCCCTTAAGAATTGCCACCTTGAAGTGTAAGCTGGAGAATTTGGTCATCTTCAGTTCCTTTCACTGGGAATCCTTCCAGGTAAGCTTTCCAGACTTCATAAAGACAAATGTAAAGTTGAAGCTCAGCAGCTCCAGTTGGGAATGCTCAGCCACATGCAAAGCCACCAACCCCCAGCTCCCAAAACCAGGATTAGCAGATTTTAGAATCATAGAATGGTAAGGTTGGAAGGGACCTCAAAGATCATCCAGTTCCAAGCCCCTGCCATAGGCAGGGACACCTCCCACTAGTACAGGTCACTCAAGGCCTCGTTCAACCTGGTGCCTGCTTATTTCTTTAGACATTCCATACTGGACAGTTCCCTACTCCTCCCAGAACTCACAGCATAAATACTTGGCTAATAAATTGGCCTCTATCTCAGTTAAGCTATCTTTTCCTTTGGTGTCTGCAAACTACCTGAGGTGATCCTGGCCTACCACTGGGCACCCTTGGCTCAGCCCCAGCACAAATGATTAACATTAATAGCTGTAAATATATTTCTCATGCCAGAAGGGAAAATGGAGACCAGTGCCAAGTGGCTCCCTCAGGGGTCAGTGCTGGCACCAGTGCTGTTTAACATCTTTGTCAGTGCCATGGACAGAGGAATCAGTGCACCCTCAGCAAGTGTGCAGATGGCACCAAGCTGTGTGGCACAGTCGACTTGCTAGAGGGCAGGGATCCATCCAGAGGGACCTGGACAGGCTGCAGAGCTGTGCCCAGGCCAACCTCATGACATTCAACAAGGCCAAGTGTAAGGTCCTGCACCTGGGTAGGCACAATCCCAAGCACAACTCCAGGCTGGGTGGGGAATGGCTGAGAGCAGCCCTGAGGAACAGGCCCTGGGGGTCTGGGGTGATGAAAAGCTCAAGATGAGGCTGCAGTGTGAGTGCAGCCCAGACAGCAACTGTGTGCTGGGCTGCAGCAAGAGCAGTGTGGGCAGCAGGGCAAGGGAGGGGATTCTGCCCCTTTGCTCTGCTCTCCTCAGACCCCACCTGCAGTCCTGTGTGCAGTTCTGGAGCCCCCAGCACAGGAAGGACATGGAAGTGTTGGAGCGGGTCCAGAGGAGGCCACCAAGATGCTGAGAGGGCTGCAGCAGCTCTGCTGTGAGGACAGGCTGAGAGAGTTGGGGCTCTGCAGCCTGGAGAAGAGAAGGCTTCCAGGAGACCTTAGAGTAGCCTTCCAGGATCTGAAGGGGGCTACAGGAAGGCTGGGGAGGGACTATTGACAAGGTCTTGCAATGCCAGGACAAGGGGCAATGGGTTTGAAGTGGCAGAGGGGAGATTGAAAGTGGATGTTAGGAGGAAGTTGTTTGCAGTGAGGGTGGTGAGACACTGGCACAGGTTGCCCAGGGAGGTTGTGGCTGCTCCCTCTCTAGAGGTGTTCAAGGCCAGGTTGGACAAGGCCTTGAGTGACCTGTACTAGTGGGAGGTGTCCCTGCCTATGGCAGGAGGTTGGAACTGGCTGATCTTTGAGGTCCCTTCCAACCTTACCATTCTATGATTCTATGAAACATTCCACACAGCCCTTTCCCTTGAAGCAGACAACTGAGAGCACACAGTGCTGCCCAAGCACTGTGTAGTGTCCGTGTTAGTAAGCAATATTAAGAGGACTCCCCCTCCTCCCTGCACACACACACACAAACCCTGTGTACAGTATCCCAGAAGGTTAAGTGCTGTGCTGCTCAGGGCACGGCGTTGCATCCTGGTTGCCTAGAGGCAGTTGTTGGCTCAGTGAAGTGATCTGTCTAAGGCAGGAAATCTAACCTCAATGGGAGAACAGGAGCTCCTAACAAAAGTCATGAACTCATTCACAATCCAGACATGCCCCAGGAGTTGGTTTTCGAGTGACCTGGTTTGCCCTCTGTTGTTAGACACTTGTCCCTGCGGCACTGTTTCAGAGGGAAAAAGAGGGGGAGGAAGAAAAAAAAAAACAAAGAAAGGAAAGAGAAATTCAAATATGACTAATCGAAGACAAAATGCTGCTTTCAGCTGCCAGTTGGCAGCTTTCACCCTGGTGGTGGGTAGGTGGTTAAGGAAGTAGAAAGCAAATATTTGGATTCTGAAAACGCTCTTGCAGCACCTTTTTATTTAATTTTTTTTTTTTTTTTTGGTGTGTGTGTTTCTGTTTAAATAAACTCTGCCAGCTGAATGGATGATTAATTCTAGAGAGATGGATGTGTCTGAGCATCCAGAGGTCATTCTGTGCTCAAGCCAACTTGCTAATGCAAAGCTGATACTCCACTGATTGGCAAAAGTGGTTTTTTCCCTATTTACACAAAGAGGGTCAAGCAGCTTTTTGTGGAGTGAGCTCTTGGCAGTGTTGTTGGTTTTGTGGTTTTTTTTTTTAAGGGAGGAAAAAGGAAAGATAAACTCTCTAGTGAACTCTCCAATGTTTTTATAATGGAATTAATTATGTGACTGTACTCATTCTCACCTTATCATGCCTAAGAAGAGACCTTAGAGTAGCCTTCCAATCTCTGAAGGGGGCCTACAGGAAGGCTGGGGAGGGATTATTTATAAGCTCTTGCAATGCCAGGACAAGGGGCAATGGGTTTGAACTGGCAGAGGGGACATTGAAAGTGGATGTTAGGAGGAAGTTGTTTGCAGTGAGGGTGGTGAGACACTGGCACAGGTTGCCCAGGGAGGTTGTGGCTGCTCCCTCCCTGGAGGGGTTCAAGGCCAGGTTGGATGAGGCCTTGAGTGACCTGTACTAGTGGGAGGTGTCCCTGCCTATGGCAGGGGGTTGGAACTGGATGAACTTTGAGGTCCCTTCCAACCTTACCATTCTATGATTCTATGATCTCAGGTGATGTAATCCACCAGTTTCCAGATTCTGCCAGCCCCACTCACTCCTACAGCTAGCTCCAGACTTCCTGACACCTCAGCTGTCCTTCAGTCAAGCATCACTCTTCTGCTGGCAGCACTTCAGCCATCTTTGCCTCTGAGCTTTACAGGCAACTGTCAGCCTGATACAAGCAGTCCATCTGTAGGTGTAGGATGAAATGCTGATTCTGATCTTCTGACATCATCATTATCATTCTTATGATTGATATTCTCTTTCTCCAGATGGCTAAATTTTCTAAAGCAGGCCTTCATTTCTCTGGTTGGAAGACTGAAAGCAGCTTTAAGCATGCTGGAAAAAGCTTCACTTTCCCCTCCTCTCCATGCATCTCCATCAGCATTTTCAGGATGTTACTAGCACAGTGCATAGTCACATTTTGCCTCCTTCATTTCATGACATCAGGGAGTCAGCCATGGATTAAATGCTCTCTTTAAGAATGCTTTGACACATTTTGTCGAGGCTAAGATCATTCTATTGAAGTGTTATAATGATTTACTTGAGGTAAATCAGCAAATAACTCCTCTTGCCCCACAGGGCCACTCAGCTAAGGGTGTGCTTTATGCACACACAGCCCTACAGCTTCAGCAATTGGCACTTTTCCTTCAAGTCAGTGTAGAGATTACACAGTATGACAGAGATATTTAGAGAGATACTGCTGGTGGTGTCTGAGCCCCTAGGCTTTGTTCAGGCAGCTCCAATCTGAAGGGATCACTTCCATACCCAAAGAAAAAAGCAAATCTCTGGAGTGCAATGTGAAGTGTTTCCTATTAATGGCAACATGAATGTTATTGCCGAGCTCTGCTATGTTGGATGATTGTATGCAGCAGAAGGTAATTTAACTCACCAGAATTCTGCTTTGCTTCCCTCCCCCAGGTTAAAAGTCTGCTCAGATGCCTGCTTTACACATAAAATCATCCACTGACTGGAGCAAATGCCTCTTGGAGCACAAAGCAGTAGCAGGCAGGCAGCGGCTCAAACAAGCTCCTGTCACCAGAGGAAGCAGACAGTGGGGCTGTGGTTTCCCACTGATCTCCCCATTCCTTAGCTGGTGGGGGGAGAATTATTAAACCCTTCTGCTTTGCTCTGAGGTGCTACAAATAGAATGGTAAATCTAAATAATGAGGTGCATGCTGTTCCCTTCAGTATGTGCTGCAGATGACAAGCAGGGACTGAAAACCAAAAGGAAAGCCTATGTATAGCTGCAGGCCATTGTGCCCACCACAGAGCTGACTCCTGAGGAGTGCTGAGGTATGTACCTTGTACTCACATCCTGCAGCTGTGACTGCCTTGTGATGTGAGGTCCTTTACTCATACCAGGATGCTCTTTGCACCAGTGAGCCCCTGTTTCATGGCCCAGCTACGGAAAAGGGAGGCTGCATCCTGAGATCAGAGCTGCGCTCCTGAACTTTGCCCAAACTTCCTCCTCTTTGGCCCCACTAGGAAATAAAATTGCACCAGGGCCACTTTCACCCAGCCCACAAGGGCTGTTTGCTACAAAGAGCCTGATGGAGAGTCTTCTGAAGGGGACTGCTTCTCACCCCAGACAAATCCTACCTGCTCTGGTTTGGCTGGTTTGAAATCTCCAGTACCTGCCTGTGATCACTTGCTAGCTTGCAGATCTGACTGCTGCCTGCAAGCAGTTCGTGGAATCATAGAATCACAGAATGGTAAGGTTGGAAAGGACCTCAAAGCTCATCCTGTTCCAACCCCCTGCCATAGGCAGGGACACCTCCCAATAGCACAGGTCACTCAAGGCCTCGTCCAACCTGGCCTTGAACACCTCCAGGGAGGGAGCAGCCACAACCTCCCTGGGCAACCTGTGCCAGTGTCTCACCACCCTCACTGCAAACAACTTCCTCCTAACATCCACTTTCAATCTCCCCTCTGCCAGTTCAAACCCATTGCCCCTTGTCCTGTCATTACAAGACCATGTCAATAGACCCTCCCCAGCCTTCCTGTAGCCCCCTTCAGATACTGGAAGGCTACAGTTAAAAGCTAAGAGGGGTCTTCAGTAACACACATATTTAGACTCTCCCTCTCTTGACCAGGATCCTCAGCTGAGAATTCAAAGGTTATTTCTCAAGGCTTTCTTCTTGTGTTTGGAGTGGATTAATCTCCTGCTATTGAACCTGATAAAACTTTTCTGGTAGAAAGCTGATTTCTGATTTAAACTCAGCTCCTGTCTGCACTATCAAAAAATATTCCTGAGCATTCCTCCACACTCCTTAAGCCTTTCAGTGAGATTGACTGAATCTCAGCAGTTATTGGTGACTCTGTCACAGGCATTTGCCAGAGCCCCAGCTAACATCAGTCTAAATCTTCCCTNACAGAGTTGTATTAAACCAGGATTACCCTTTAACAAGATCCTGCTGTCACTTCTGGAGTGCTGTTCTAGGCTGTTAGGAGTGCTGTGCTAACAGCTTCACATGCAGTTAGTTTCTCAAACTCAGATTTAACATGTTTCCAAACAGAAAATGTGTGCATCATTTTGTGGCTTAAATCTGTTTTATCATGATACCACTTCCAAAATACTGAAGGCATAAAATGGTTTATGGTCCAGAAGATAAACCAGCAGAAGCCACTCTGCTGGAATACATGGGAGGATCTGAGGAAGTGCTAAAAGCCTTATTACAGCTGCAGAATGGACTCTTAAATCTTTTATGCAACTTGATCAGCTCCCACTGAACCACACTGTGTTGTTTTCATAAACAAACAGCAAAAGTTGCTGTGCACAGTCTTTCTGGAGCAGAACAGGCTGCTTCTGGGCTTTACCAGGTTTTGTGTTCAATAGTAAACTACAAATGATCTCATGAGAATTTTTAATGTTTTTTTCCTCAGTGTGCTGCTTGTGGATGCGAAGTCATAGAATCATAGAATCACAGAATCATAGAATCATAGAACCAGTCAGGGTTGGAAGAGACCACAAGGATCAGCCCACTCCAACCCTCATGCCATGGGCAGGGACACCTCACACTAGATCAGGTTGCTCAGAGCCTCATCCAGCCTGGCCTTAAACATCTCCAGGGATGAGGCTTCCACCACCTCCCTGGGCAACCCATTCCAGGGTCTCAACACCCTCATGCTGAAGAACTTCTTCCTAACATCCAATCTGAATCTACTCATTTTTAGCTTTGTTCCATCCCCCCCAGCCCTATCCCTGCCTGACATCCTAACAAGTCCCTCCCCAGCTTTCTTGAGCCCCCTTAAGATACTGAAAGGCCACACTAAGGTCACCTGGGAGCCTTCTCCTCTCCACACTGAACAGCCCCAACTCCCTCAGTCTCTCCTCATAGCAGAGGTGCTCATCTTTCCTGATGGTAAACAAAGCAATGATGTCTATAGAGCATCAAACCAGGGGCAGTCACTTCATCCTCCAAGGAAGTGCTGCAGCTGACAGCCAGGCTGGGAGGAGCAGCCCAGCAGTATTGTCCTCTCTGGGGGAAGAGGCAGGTTTCCTGAACTGGAATTTGCCTGTGGCAACCAGTATGAGGAAATGATTCCTCTCCCACCCTGGTATCTTTGACAGAAAAATGCAGTATAGAATAGAATCATAGAGTCATAGAATGGTAAGGGTGGAAGGGACCTCAAGGATCATCCAGTTCCAACCCCCTGCCATAGGCAGGGACACCTCCCACTAGAACAGGGCACTCAAAGCCTCATCCAACCTGGCCTTGAACACCTCCAGGGAGGGAGCAGCCACAACCTCCCTGGGCAACCTGTGCCAGTGCCTCACCACCCTCACTGCAAAGAATTTCCTCCTAATATCCAGTTCAAATCTCCTCTTTGCCAGTTTAAATCCATAATAACCCTCCATTTTTTTCTGCTCTAACAGTACACCACTAAAAGCCTCCATAGGTTGAAGTGATTTTTGCATGTAGAAAAGGCTTTCAGGTCCCTGGTTTGTCACTTGGTGTTGTCAACCAAAGCTGCCAGATGAGGTTTGGCTTGTCCATTTTTCATACAGCTAGTTAACCTCACACTCTACTTTACTTTTTCCAGCTCATTTTTCAAATGGAGAGCAGGTTGTGGCAGAGATCTCCTGTCACTATTCTAATGGTTTGGCTGAAGCTGAGAGTCTGTGCTCCCAAATACAATATAATCCATTCTTGCTTAAACTCTAAGCACTGCTGATGATTTAAAAAAGAAATTGAGCAGGTGACTCAGTGAAGATGTCCTCTGGAGAGGAGTGTGAAAAGGAAAAACACACAAAGAATAAGGACTTTTGAAAGGTTGTTTTTTTTTTTGAGCATCTGTAGTAGTCTAAGACATATGAAGAGCATCCAGACCATAAATATTGAAGCAAAACAGTTGGCAAGTGAACAAAATATTTTCAGTGCTGTGCAAGAGAGAATGAAAATCTGTGCAGTGCAATTATGTATTTTCTAATCCTGAATTGGTGACAGAAAGGTACAATGAGGAAAATTAGTGTAGTTACCTTTTAAGGGCACTGATGGGATTTGACCTAGCCCTTCATTTAGAGGCAGGAACAGGTATTCAGTTAATGTTCTCCCACAAGGCAGGATAAAAACATTAAACTCTGCTACACATAAAGCAAAAAAACACAGGCAGCTCAGCCTTGTGTAGGCAGCATTTTACTCTGGGGGAGAGGAGCAGCTTCTTTTTTTTTTCCAGAAGAGAATTAAAATATGGCTGTGTGGTATGTAGCACTTAGCAGGCAGATGGTGGTTCTTCAGAGAACAGGAGGAGAGCAAATGGAAGGCTCAGCAATTTTGAGTGAGTATCTGTATAAGCCATGAGTGAATCCAGCTTTCCTGCCATGCTGTGGCACCAATGTCGGCACAGTAGCACCAAATGATTTGTCCCAGAATGGTTGTTTCTTAGCCCAAAGCAGAAAAAAAAAACCCCAACATTTTCAAATATTCAGTCTCCACCCTTGAAATGCCTCCAGGCTATTCCTTTGGCCAGAATTTGCCAACAGCTTGGGGAGAGAGAGAGATGAAACAAGTATCAATGGTCTAGTGCCTGAGGATCAGCTAAGACTGAGGTCCTGCTGTGTTAGGATCTAGACAGACATGTAGCAACTGCTGTTGCTGACAGAGCCTCCAGCTGTTCAAGCAGAAAAGATCAGTATCTGTGTCTTGCAGAGGAATCAGGAGATTTGCTTGAAGTGTCAGATGAACTGTCTGAAGGCCTAAAAATTAAACTTCAGTTGCCTATAACCCAGAGACATCCAGAAGAAGCCACAGAATGTAGCACAGGGCTTGTGAAAGAGTTGCCCTGATTTGAGGTGGGAACTGGAGGAGCACCCAGAATTGACATCATTGCTCTCTGCAACTACCTGAAGGGAGGTTGTAGCCAGGTGGGGTTGGGCTCTTCTCCCAGGCATCCAGGGACAGAACAAGGGGACACAGTCTCAAACTGCACCAGGGCAGGTTCAGGTTGGATGTTAGGAAGAAGTTCTTCATGGAAAGAGTGATTGGCATTGGAATGGGCTGCCTGGGGAGGTGGTGGAGTCCCCATCCCTGGAGGTGTTTAAGAGGAGGCTGGATGAGGCACTTAGTGCCATGGGTTAGTTAATTAGAAGGGTTAGGTGATGGGTTGGACTTGATGATCTTGGAGGTCTTTTTCCAAGCTGGTTGATTCTGTGATTCTGTGAGAGCTATACAGCTGACTCCCAGCCCTGCATCTTTACCTTTTACTTTTCCCTCAACAGATGGACAGCAACAGCAAGATACTTTCAAAACCAGCTTCATGTGTTGACAGGTTACAGATCCAGTCTCTGTTCTGTAGGACTAACACAATTGCTTTGCACCTTCACAGCAAAAATCTGTCACAAACCAGAGCTGATTTCTATTGTGCTGTACTTTGAGCTGTTTCTGAGCACACAGGAGAGAAGACAGAAGAAATGAGCAGCCATTTAAAGCCTGTGCTGCTGTTGGTGCTAACTCCATTTCTACATGCAGCTACTACTAAGAACAATGAAGAATGAAGTGGACTTGAACGAGGTATTTTCTTATCCCTGCATGCTGCAAAAAGTAAAGTTCATCAAGAGTTTTTAATTATCAGCCGTGCAAAAATGCATTGCTGCTGTGTCCTGCCATATCTAGGAAGGATACCTTCATAAAGAAATGAAGGAGAAGTAAAACTTGTGGCTTCACAAGCCCCAAAAGAGAAGCCATACCATTTTGTGTGTGAGTGGAGAGCAGTCTGGAGTGGAGAGCAGTGTGTATTTCAGTACTTCCACTGCATACCTCCCTGCACACAGACAAGGCATAATTCAAAGAGCTACAGTGGTGCTGAAGCTGGGGCTACTTTGGTTGCTGTCTGTTGAGAATTACTGGTGTATAAATCACAGCCCAGCACACAGAAATGTCAGAGACCTCCAGCAAACAAACAAATAAATAAATAAATAAATATATACACCTTGGAAAGATTGGCCATTACAGATGGTCTAAATTATATTGCACTGCACAGTGGTTTTTTTACTACCACACTTTGCAGGTTGTGTGTGTAAGAAATCCTGTTTGTATTCCCTGCTGCAGGTCTAGGAAATGGATCCTGAAATCATTTCTCAGATATAAAACTAACAAATGAGCCTTGACTCAAAGCTTTCTCTGGGTGCCAGACCAGACCTTATAGCAGGACAGGTGAAGATCTAACAGTTCTGATCATAGAATCATAGAATGGTTTGGGTTGGAAGAGACCTTTAAGGGAGGGTCTTGGTTGATGGGGGTCTTGATTGATGAAAAGCNCCCAAGGACCTTGTTGGTGAGGTCCCTTCCAACTAAACCATTCTATGATTCTATGATTCAATCCTGTGCAGTGAACTGGGACATACTAGAGCCCTGTCCAAACTGACCTGGAATGTTGCAAGGAATGGGGCATCAGCCACTTCTGTGGGCAGCCTGGGCCTCAGTGTAAAATATGTCTTCCTTCTCTTTAGTCTAAATCTCCCTCTTACTTTAAAACCATTGCCCCTTGTCCTGTCTCAACAGGCCCTGCTATGACACTGCAGACGTTGCAGAAAACAAAGAGAGGGTTTGAGAAGGTATTTTGGAGAGTGTTCATCAGGGCCAGCTGACAACTTCTCCCACAGACAGGTGAGCTGATTTACTGTAGATGCATTTAGCTGTGGCTTTGTTTCAGAAATACAGACCTGCATGGCAGCTGCAGAATCTGTCATCCAGCCAGCGGGGCCAAAAGGGTTAAACAGCTTTGTTTTGGGGTGCTACACATTGAAAAGGACCTTGCAAATTTTGTGCCACCCTCCAAGGCCTTCCACAATCTGTTTTCCTCACAGAGCTTGCTTCTGCTCCTCTACTGCCTTCAGGATTCAAGTTGACCTCTTCTGCATTGATTCTGTCCATGGAGGTGTAAGGAAGCCTTCAGCAGGCAGTCTCTCTTGTCTTCCTCAGCTGACTGACCCCTTAGCATGCTCACAGTGATGCCTTCTGCCTGCTTTGCTTATCTATGGTCAGAAGTAGTTTTGTCCACAACCCTGTGAATGTAGCAGCTCTCACCAGCTTTGCAATGGGCCTTAGAAGAGCAAGAAGTTACAAACAACTTTTCAGCAGCCTATAAAGTAATTAAAAAGGTAATAGTAAAAACTCCTTTGACTTTTGTGTAGCTCCTCCTGAGAAGTGGGGCAGGAGGTAGAAAGTCAGAGCCTGCTTCATTGGAAAGAAATTAACTTCAATGGGAAGAATAATGTTGCTTACAAATCCAGGAAGCACACAGGAAATAGAGCATGAAAAGGATTTGTGCTGTGATGTCGAGATTAGAGAGAACAAGCAACGTGAATTAGCAAGTGGAATGCAAATATTGTACATTCAAGTGTAACTTCAGCATAATACCAGAGATGTGGGTGCATAAGGAATTGGAGAATCTCTAAAGTAAAATTAAAGCTGCTGCTCTCTGCTGACTGGAGCTCATGCACAGTGCCTTAGGTGGCTCCAGCCTCCACTGATCTAGAGCTGATGCTTTCTCCTTGCTCTTCTTTAGCAGATCTTATTGCATGGAATTAGAGAGTTTGTGCACTGCCTTTGGGGCAGTGACTTGCTCACAAGAACATGTGGAGGCTGACATGTCTGGCTCTGGGCTTGGACAGCAGTTCTAACCAAAGATAACATATAGGTCCTTTAGAGGGCAGTGGGGGGAAAGAAAAGCAGATTTGTGAGAAAAGGAGTGTGCCAGTAAGCACAGGGCAGGCTGCTTTGTTGCCCAGGTGGATCAGTAACTACAGGCTGCAGCCTCAACCATCTGCACTTCTCTTTGCACCCCCTTGTGAGAAGAAGGAACAGGCCAGCATTTAGTAGGGACAAATCTAATGCACCATTATTTATTTTCAAGGCTTTCTTGCCCCTGAAGATGGAGCTCAGCACTGGATGTATTGTATGTGTAGTGCTACACTGAGAATAAAGCAACTTCTTCAGTGCTTTACTGAATCAGGGCCATGTTATACATAAAGCTTTCTGTAGTTGGAAGGGTTGAACAAAGAACCTCCTGAATGCAGACAAGAAAAATTAGTTTTCTTCTGTAAAAACATTTTAAAAGACTTTACATGCTTTATGGGCTTGAGGGAAGAAGTATTTTGAAATATAAGCTGGTATAAAGTAAGTTTTCTTTAACTCTGCAAGGCTGGAGCCTGTGTTTTTTAAAGGAAAGGCTCTAGGTCTAAGTTTGTCTGTGCCTATGTGAGCCCAGTGCTAAATCTCACAGCAGCTGTGTGGTCATCATCACCTCTTTGCTACCAAGCTTGTCTTGGTCTGTGAACTCCAGACCTGAATAGAGAAATGACAGGTTTAGGACTCATTTCTCCATACTCTTACATGGAGTCGTTTACAGGTCTAATGACACAGAAGTTGTCTTCTCACCACCTAATTACCTGCAGTCACCTTGTCAGTAGCATAGCTGAGTTGCAGTGACTGCACCTGACCCAACACCTACCTCTTGTGCTCATTGCTCTTCCCTACTTGACCCAATAATCCTGTCAGTGCAAGAAAGCCAACTTCTGATATGCACTTGAATACTTTTTTTTAGGCAGAGAGGGGAAGAGGAATGAAAGAGGTGATTTAGGCTTTTAAACCAATAAACTTGAACAGCTTGGATGAGGCCTTGAGTGACCTGTACTAGTGGGAGGTGTCCCTGCCTATGGCAGGGGGTTGGAACTAGATGATCCTTGAGGTCCCTTCCAACCTTACCATTCTATGATTCTAACTCCCAAAACACAGTATTAGTGCAAAGGGCCAAGCATGTAATTTTCTCAGTAGCAAATACAGCTACTTGTATCTAAATCCAACACATTAATCAGCTCTTTTATAGGATAAGACAGGGCTCAGAAATGATTTTCTGTTTAAGTACATAAGATCAAACATGTTTGTCATTTTAGCCTTCTCTTTATTCTATCTGATTTCAAGATCTTCAGACAGACTGTCTTGAGATGTCATTGCTTGAAGCTTCTCCTTTTATCACATTAACCACTCTTCATGAGCTTTTACACATCAAAATGTCTTTAGATACATTGTTGAAGAGAGAGTACTTGGGAAGACTTCAATAAAAAGTTAAAGAATCTGTGCCTCTAACTTTATACAAACACATTTAAGGGAGAAAAAAAACCCACAAAAAAGCACCCAAACACACCAAAAAAAGCCACTCTGGAACCAAACTAAAACCCCAAACAAAACTCCACAATGCTGCACTCTCATTACATCTATCTATCTATCTATCTATCTATCTATCTATCTATCTATCTATCTATCTATCCATCCATCCATCTATCTATCTATCTATCTATCTATCTATCTATCTATCCATCCATCTATCCATCCATCTATCTATCTATCCATCTATCTAT
>WBNM01020238.1:44827-57309 GCA_013399055.1 Ramphastos sulfuratus
CACAACCTCCCTGGGCAACCTGTGCCAGTGTCTCACCACCCTCACTGCAAACAACTTCCTCCTAACATCCAGTTTCAATCTCCCCTCTGCCAATTCAAACCCATTGCCCCTTGTCCTGGCATTACAAGCCCTTGTCAATAGTCCCTCCCCAGTCTTCCTATAGCCCCCTTCAGATCCTGGAAGGCTACTCTAAGGTCTCCTGGAAGCCTTCTCTTCTGCAGGCTGCAGAGCCCCAACTCTTGTAGCCTGTCCTCAGAGCAGAGCTGCTGCAGCCCTCTGAGCATCTTCGTGGCCTTCTCTGGACCCGCTCCAACACTTCAATGTCCTTCCTTGATGTGTTTCTGCATCACCTACCCTAGGAGATCCTGCTTTGGCAGGGGAGCTGGAATAGTCCTAATGTTCTATGATTCTATGAGTTAAAGCATTGCCATAAATGAGACCCATAGGAAACGTGGTTTCTTAATGTAACAGCAGGCAAGGTTTGAACTAAGGGGACCTAAGTGGCAAATGCAATCTTGTTCCATTTTTATGCTATTTAGAGAAGACTTTGAGCTCAGAATGTCATGTGCTTTCAATTCCTCTTCCCTGTTAATTTGGGAGGTTAATTATGTGTCATACATGAAGCACCTAGGATTAATCACAAGTAATTTAGTGTTTGAAGCAGATTGTGTCAACACAGTACAGGGACAGGGCTATAGTTAGAAACAAAACAGAAAGGCCATTCAGTGGCTTCACAGATAAGGACACTTGGCAAGCATTTGTGAGGCACAGCAGCAAACCATTAACTTTGAGAATTTTTCTTTCTTGCAAGTTTTTAACCTTGATTTATCAAAAGGAGGAATGGTCCCTCTAGGCTGCCAACCAGTTAAAAGAGGAGTTGTTCCTGATAGTCTGATTCCTTGATTCCTGAAGTGGGGAATGGATGTGTCTGGGATGAAGGCTCAGTGACACCTCTGTGCTAACACCAGCTGAGCAATCCCTGTAGAGCAGCCCACTGCTAACAGTGCACACTATGCTGCTCCATTACAGACAGCTTTCTGGCTATGAGCTCACTCACCTTTCCTTGATTTTCTTTTTTTTTTTTTTCACATTTAAATGTTCTAACACTCTGAAGGCTCTGTCTCAGTGGCCTGCGCTCAGATTCCTGAGCAAAAAGTGATTTGTGCATGTTTGTATGCACCAAAGTTTTGTCTGTGCTGGTCCAGAAATTACATATTTGCTGTTTGCTTCTGACAGCAACACCTCTGTCCTCCAGCTTGCCTCTCGTGCTGAGTGCTTGCACTGTGCTTCAAGCTGAGGAGGCAGCCATGGAACAGCACAAAAGACAATCAGCACAGAAACTGCCTCACTACACCCACCTGACTTTGGGTACACACATGGCTTACCCTCATCAAGTGGTTTAGGTTGGAAAGGACCTTTAAAGGTCATCAAGTGCAACCCCCCTGCAATCAGTAGGGACACCTGCAACTAGAGCAAGTTGCTCAGACCATCCAACCTGACCTAGTTGCCAGGGATGGGACATCTAGCACCACTCTGGACAACCTGAACCATTGTTTCACCACCCTCAGTGTAAAAATGTCCTTCTTGGCTTACCAAGACCACAGATCATCCACCTGAACAGTCCATAACTAGCAGGTGCAGAAGCTGATCTGCACTGATTAGCATCAAGAATGGTCTGCCACCCAGCAAAGGCATCACACAGTTTCAATCCAGACCTCAGTTTGAACAGTTGGACTCCAGGAATCATTGCAGTGTACTAAGGAAAGGCCAGGGATGGGTGACTATGCAGTCTTTCCAGAAGCATCCACTAGCTACATGGAGGTAAAAGTTTCCTCAGAAGCATGTGTGCTGTGTATTTACGAGTTCAACCCTCCAGTGCTTGCCCATTTTTCATATATAAATCTATGCCTAACTCAATTTTTTATTCTGGAGTTGCATTTCCATTTATCTTTTCTTATGAGAACCTGTATGCCAGTTAAAAAGGGGGAGGAGGGAAATGAAAATGGAGACTAAATAACTTGCAATAACACAAGATAAAATTGTTACCTTACAAAGGAAATGTGTGACACCCAGCACACCAGAAGGTATTACTTCCTTAAATAAGGCTGGGTTTGGATATCATACACTGAATATTGAGGGAGATTAAATGCTAATAATCAGATCAAAAGTGGATATATGAGATGGGAGATGAGGCTGGGAAACTGCTTGCCAGACTGAACAAAGAGGAGGACAGGAGTAAAGTTATTAGCTCAATTAAGGAGAAAGATGGTCTGATGAAAACCTACACTCACAGAAATAAATCAAGTATTTAGAATATTAAAAAAAAAAAAAAAAAAGAGAGAGAGAGACTTAAATCTATGATCAGATTTTCTTTGACATCTTCTGTGGCAGTGTAATCTAAAAGCTTCTCTGATTATGAATGGGTATTACCTGCAAGAAATAAACATAACATTTAGCAGCCTTTCAGTACTTTACAAGGAGTTCCTCAAAGGGATCTTGCAGATGGGAAATGATTGTTATTCCTCTGTTTTATGGACAGGAAGGGAGCTGCAGTTTTCTGTGTCCTGCTCCTTGACTCTCAGGGTGATACAAATCTCTCCTGGTGCTCATTTTATCTTAGACACCCCAGCCCTGGAAGTGTTCAAGATTCCAGGTGAGGTTGGATGGGGCTCTGAGCAACCTGTTCTAATTGAAGATGTCCTGCTCACTGCAGGGGCATTGGACTAGATGACCTTTAAAGGTCACTTCCAACCCAAACCATTCTATGATCCCCTTGTGGGGCAGCTGCAAGGCCATGAACTTTACTTTCAAGGCTGATTTCAGTGATGAAGCATTAAAGAAGCATTTTAGGTACCAGTGATCCCCAGTGAAAGATATTGGTGGATGCTTATGAAGCATTTTCTCATATCCCAGCCTGTTAACTTTTCATTAATTCAGGGATAGTTCTAGAAACATAAAACATATAACAATGGATTGCCTACTCTATAACTAAAAATAAAAACAAAACAACTATCTTAAACCCCAAAGGCCCTCACTAATTGACCTGACATGCTAATTAAGCAGTTTTGATCAGAAATAATTAACATAACCCAGCTAGGCCAATTAGAGTAGAGGGAGGGGGGGAAAAAAAAGAGAGAGAGAGAGAGAGAAATTAGAACATTTTAGGAGCTTTAATTTTAAGAGTATCATTTGCAATATGAAACAGCAGCTGATTCAGCAAAGCAAGCTGGAGTTGTGGGCTTAGAGAACAAGTTATAGCCCACTACACAAGGAAACAGTAGATAAACTGAAAAGCCCTGACATTTTCTTTGTGGCAGTGAGAAGACAAGCAGAAAACCTTTAAAACTTATTATCACCTCTAGAAGAGGCAGGCAGAAGAAGACAGAAGAGTTTAGCTGCTGCAGCAGCACTGAGACAACGAGCTACGTGCTGGTCCCACACCACAGCCACTGTGGATAGGTGAGAAAAACACAGCCTGTGGGAAGCCTGCATATGGAATTTGCCCTTGGAGAGACACTGTTAGCAATTATTATTTGTTACTTCCACTGCAGAAGAGTGGAAATCTCAAATCTCGCTGTCCTAAATGCAAAGGAAGAGAGAAGAAACCTCTGCTAATGAGCCAAAGAATGAGTGATGTGCCTGCAAATGAAGTGAGACAGCTGTGTGTGGAGAAGGTGCAAACAGTTGCTTAATTTGGTTTTGGTTAAAAAAAAAAAGATAAATACTGAGACTTGTACGCACAGAGAGGCTCAGCAATGTGGAAGCAAGACAGGGTAGAGGAGTTTGACTTGTACCAGACTCTGTGCAGAGCAGAGAGGGGACTGGGAAGGATGCAGGACTCTGCAGGATCAGGCCAAGGATTGCTTCTGAGGCATCCTGGTGCCAGGAGCCAAGCACCATCCTTGCCTAACTAATGAGGCAAGGTCTCAGATGAGATCCCATTCATGCTTTAATTAAACAATCTCAGTACCTCTGCTCACTATGTTTCATCCCTGTTTTGAGCTAGAGGATGGGGTGTCCTGTCCCAGGCTCACCAAGCCCAGCTTCTGGTTCCAGCCAGTCCCCCATGGTGTGCCCACTGCTGGGCACTGCACCAATATGGCCTTTTCCTAGACCATGTTTCCTAAGCACCTTGGGGACAGGGTGGGCACCATGGGAGGACTGAAGAACACTTGGATGTTTTAGCAGGAAGAAGACCAAGCTGCAGTGATGATGCTGTGATCAATTTCTTCCTGGCAGAAAGTTGTCTTTTGAATTTGAGGAGGTGTACAGATAGACTGTCCCCACCTTGGGGACAGGGTGGGCACCATGGGAGGACTGAAGAACACTTGGATGTTTTAGCAGGAAGAAGACCAAGCTGCAGTGATGATGCTGTGATCAATTTCTTCCTGGCAGAAAGTTGTCTTTTGAATTTGAGGAGGTGTACAGATAGACTGTCCCCACCTTGGGGACAGGGTGGGCACCATGGGAGGACTGAAGAGCACTTGGATGTTTTAGCAGGAAGAAGACCAAGCTGCAGTGATGATGCTGTGATCAATTTCTTCCTGGCAGAAAGTTGTCTTTTGAATTTGAGCAGGTGCACAGATAGATTAAGATTTTCAGAACACATATTTTGGTCTTCAAATCTTAACTAATTTGACCCCAGGGAGAATTTTTAGTAAATGAACTTGTGAATGGAACCTCCCTACCAGGGAACATTGCATTCACTGCTTCCTCTTTAGGTATTTAAGTAATGTTGAGAGGGTTGGACTTTCTGTGCTGTTAGTTTCAAAAAAACCCACTCATGCCATTTTCACTCTGTGTGTCTAACACAGGAAGATGATGTCAAGTCTTGGAGGAAACTAGGTGCAAATCTCAGCCTCTCAAGGTGCTATCTTCAAACTTCATCTTCTCTTAGTAGCACCAGAAAAAGGACTCCTTATGCACAAAAGAGCCTGAAACCCCCCAGCTGATGTGAGATTTGGACACACTGCATGAAATATTCAAGGAATTTATTTTTTTTCCCCCTCCTGAACCTTGACACACACTTTGCTTTCCTGCACATCCCCAAAATTCCTGTTGTCTCAGGAAGTGTGGATTCCAAGGCTTGGATTCAGTCGGGCTAATTAATAATAGCAGGTTGTAATAATCAACCTGCATAATTTATCACTTCTTTGAACATTTAATTAGCCAACACTGCAAGACAATCAGGTTCTGAATTGGGATAAATTAAAATGCTAGCTTTGCAGCTTTAAGGATATGCAAGCCACCACCAATTGCTGCTATGAAAAATATTCAACAAAGCAGATAAGAATGCAAAGATCTCAGCCAGGTTAATGATTCTGAAGTAACACAGCCTTTGAAAAGCTAACTGTGAAATGTCTATGTTTCATCACATGTCAATCTGCCTGGGCTGGAAGATAAAAACAAGAAGCTGAAAATGGCAGTTTCCTCCTCCTCCATGCTCAGCTCCAGCTCCCTCCAGTGAGTGAGGCTCATCAAACCTCCTACACATCCACTCCTACCCTTGGGTAACAGGTCCCAGTTCAATCCCTCTACGCATCCGCCCCGGGGGAAGGTCACATTTTGTTTTCCTATAAGCAAAGCACTAATTCATTTTTCTAAGTGCTCTAAAACTGCTTTGGAACTGTCTCTATATCAGGCAGTTAAATGTTCTTTAACAGATACAGAATAATAAACCTGAATATGGAGCTTTAATAGGAAAAATGAGCAGTGGAGATGGTTTAAGATTAGTAGTCAATGGAGACGCTTTTGTACCACTAGCAGAAGCGCTTTCATTATGCACACTGTCATTTGGTTTCCATGACTAAGCCATTGTAATAAACTGAAAAGGACCACAGATAATACTTTTAGAAGTGCTGAAGAATCATAGGCCTAATTCTTGCTGGTTTTCCAAGAAAGTCTCATTCTCAGTCTTGCAGCTGCAGCACATATTTTGATGCTTTATTTGCATTTCTTCGGGATTAGTACAGAAAGCATGAGGCTCTTGGTGTCTTTGTGCACCTCAATAGCTGGGGCAAAGCTATGATACAAAATAAAACACTGTCCAAATCCTTGGGCTGTTTTGCCCTTGCTTGTTTTTGAGCTGTTTATCCAAGTAGTGACCACATGTATTTGTAGTACAGAGGGGAAGACCTGTGGATGCATTTTGTAGAATCGTAGAATGGCTTAGTTTGGAAGGGACCGCAGAGATCATCATGGAACAGGCTGCCCATGGAGGTTGTGGCTGCTCCCTCCCTGGAGGTATTCAGGGCCAGGCTGGACAAGGCCTTGAGTGACCTGTACTGGTGGGAAGTGTCCCTGCCTATGGCAGGGGGTTGGAACTGGATGATCTTTGAGGTCCCTTCCAACTTTACCATTCTATGATTCTATGATCTATTCCAACCTCCCTGCCATGGACAGCAACACCTCTCAACTAGGGCTGGCTGCTCAAAGCCTCATCCAACCTGACCTTAAGCACCCACAAGGAGGAGGCATTCACAGTCTCCCTGCACAGCATATTCCAGAGGCTCACCACCCTCGTATTGAAGAACTTCCTCCTAAAATCCACATCTAACAAATACAACTCTACAAATGCAGCCTCCAGTGAGATGCAAATGCATCAGAAGTTCTTTACTGTAAGGGTGGTGGAGCACTGGAACAGGTTGCCCAGGGAGGTGGTTGAGGCCACTTCCCTGGAGACATTCAAGGTTAGGCTTGAAGGGGCCCTGGGTGACCTGGGCTAGTGGGGATGTCCCTGCTGGCCATGGAGGGGGACAGGACTGGATGACCTCCAGAGGTCCCTTCTGGCCCAGACCATTCTATGATCTCCCAAAGAGCCTGGAGAGATGTGCACAGACATCACTATCAGACACCTATTGATACAGGGCTTGCAAGCAGCAATATCAGTTTAGCTCCAGATAATTCTGACTACACTTTTCAATGGTGTATTTAGTGCTAATTAGTCCATTTTGAATTGTTTGCCCAAAACTACACAACAATATCACTTCATTAAAAAGGCTTCAATTAAAGAAGGGAGAAAAACGTTCCCATCAGAAGGCTATCTGCAGGCATTACAAAAGCACCTCAAATTAGAGCTGAAATTTCAGCTTTCTTGTTACCATGAGAACAGCAACATTTCTCACAGCCTGTTAAAATTATTAAGGAGCATATATCTTTTTAAACCTCATTATTATTTATCTAGGGTTCTACAAGCCTTGGCTGTGCCCACACTAACCACCATTAATCACATGTCAAGTGAACTAGTGCCAATATGTAGAGAGCCTCTGCCATGTTTTGCCAACAGCTATAATTAGCTTTTATCCTTCTGTTGTCTTCTTTTTTTTTCTTTCTTTTTTTTTTCTTCCCCTAGCAATGTGTGGACATCTGAGCAGAAACTGCTGTAATGAAAAAAAAANCAAGCCCTTGTCAATAGTCCCTCCCCAGCCTTCCTGTAGCCCCCTTCAGATACTGGAACACTGAAGACAGCCTGTGCTCCACAGCAGCTGGCAAGTTTAGTGGTGGTCCAAGTTCAGTGGTGTGGGGAAAAGGAATAATGCTGAGGGACTCAGAACAACTCACAGCCAGGACAGCCTATGGGTTTCACTGATGGCATCAAGTCACCCAAGAGCTTGAGGTTGCCATAGCAATGTGCAATGAGGCCAGCCTTGTTCCAGCAGGACAAGGGCTGCACATTTTCCCTTCTGGTGGTGATTCAGTCCTCTGACGCACAGCCTGCCCTGTCCTCTCCTTCTCACCTCAGCAGCAGTTGTAACAGTTTGCTTTCAGCAGAGAGAGGGTGAGGAAAAGGCACTGTGAGCATTTGGCTCAATGCAAGAAAGATTAATGGCAGGGGCGAGGGTCTGAAGCAGAGAGCCTGCTGTCAGTGTGTGCTGTCAGCAAAGCTGCCCTGATTCATGCTCTGCTTCGTGTGCTTTGCATGTCCTCGTGCCTCAGAGGAGATGGAGGGGACAGTTTGGAAAGGAGGGATTCCAGCTGCCTTGTTACCTGCTGACACTGGAGTTGCTGTGGCTGCCTGGGCAATCCATCACCTCTCTGGCTCCTGCCTAGCTGCTGGCTTCCAGGTTATTCCAGGGGAAGGCAACCCATTTGGCCAGATGTCAAAAGGAAGCACAAGGTGAATTCTGGTGTGGGGGTGCACAGCTTAGAGATGATTTAGAATAGAATCATAGAATGGTAAGGTTGGAAGAGACCTCAAGGATCATCTAGTTCCAGCCCCCTGCCATAGGCAGGGACACCTCCCACTAGAACAGGTCCCTCAAGGCCTCGTCCAGCCTGGCCTTGAACACCTCCAGGGAGGGAGCAGCCACAACCTCCCTGGGCAACCTGTGCCAGTGTCTCACCACCCTCACTGCAAACAACTTCCTCCTAACATCCAGTCTAAATCTCCCCTCTGCCAGTTCAAACCCACTACCCCTTGTCCTGTCATTGCAAGCCCTTGTCAGTGGTCCCTCCCCAGCCTTCCTGTAGCCCCCTTCAGACACTGGAAGGCTAAGGTTTTGGTCTTTTCTTCATGATGTGCTTATTACCAGACTCCTGCTGCCATGCCAGGAGAGGACAGATGAAAATTTTTGGGTTTCAGAAGTGAAATTCACAGAATTCTTTGATAATTCTGATTCTCTCCTGAGTGTTTTTTTTTTTTTGTTGTTTGCTTGGTTTTGTTTGTTTGTTTGGTTGGTTTTAATTGGCTCCTAGATGTTTTCAAGCAGGCATTAGAGCTTTAAGACTGTGTTGTCTCCTTAAGTACCAGCTGGGACTATGAAACCAGCTCAGACAAAGGCAGTGGCAGAAGCTGGTGGATCCAAGTGTGAGTGCACAGCAGCAGCCCTTGTGACAAGCATAGCAGTTTGTCTGCACCCCTTGGCTCTGCAGGTGGCCACTGGCACCACTGTACAAGTGCAGCTGCTGGGCCACACACTGGTCTTGAACTCAGCAAGAGCAATGTGGGGTAAAAGTCATTCTGCATTCCTGACCCTTCTTGTTTTTCTGGGTATGAAAATAACTGCTGCAAGAGGACTTGCTTTCTCATTCTAAGCTGGAAGATTTAGACTAGATAATGGGAAGAAATTCTTTAGAGTGAAGGTGGTGAGACACTGGAACAGGTTGCCCAGGGAGGTCATGGATGCCCCATGGATGCCCCATGGGTGCAATGTGGGGTAAAAATCGTTCTGCATTCCTGACCCTTCTTGTTTTTCTGGGTATGAAAATAACTGCTGCAAGAGGACCTGCTTTCTCATTCTAAGTTGGAAGATTTAGACTAGATAATGGGAAGAAATTATTTAAAGTGAAGGTGATGAGACACTGGAACAGGTCATGGATGCCCCCTCCCTGGAGGTGTTCCAGTCCAGGTTGGATGAGGCCTTGATCAGCCTGGTCTAGTGGGAGATGTCCCTGCCCATGGCAGGGGAGTTGGAACTGGATGAGCTTTAAGGCCCTTCTAAGCCAAACCTATGACTGTCAGTTTCAGGGTATCAGTAGCTTTGTGCCCCAAGTTTGGGTGGCAATGCCAGGAGCTGAGCTGCAGCTCATGCTAACCTTTCCTGCTCTCAGAACAATCCTCATGCTTGCACATCACAGATGTTAATGCAAACCAGCCTGGGGCTGCTTTCCCAACAACTCTTTGCAACTGCAGCGTTTTACTTTTGCTTAGGTCCTTACAAGGTACAAAAGCAATTCTAAGTATGCTCAAGCATGAGGCAGTGCAGTCAGATTGGTTCCAGTACTGCCAGATTATACTTCACTTGTCCCCCAACCATGTCATATTTGTTGTGCACACCTGAGCTGCATTTTGCCAGCACGAGCAGGGCCTCAGCTCTGTGTATTTATTATTTGCAGCATTTACAACACAGCAGATTAAGCTGACACCCCTCAGTATTGCTGGGATGACTCATTTAAAAATGGCTTTCTGTTAGCTGGCTATTGATCAGCTTGGTGGTTACTTGTAAGCCCAGAATTTCTTCTCTCAGCTCTTACCCAGTTCTTCCAGTAGTTTTGCTGCCTCATCTTCTTAAATATCCTAAAGCCTTTGTGATCAATAGCAACTTATTGTTTATGAAAACAGAAGCAGGATAATAAAGATGTGTTCATACTAACTATGAGGGTAAAGCTAAGGTAAAGGAGGAATATCTCAATAGATGGAAATGGTTTTGAAGATAAGGAATGCCCATGAATTCTGGGGGAAATAATAAGATTCCAGAGATAAAGTAAACCATAACAATCTTTATGATAATGGGAGAAGAGCACATTAAGAATTTTATTAGCAAGAACTACAAAAATTAGCTTTCTCCATTTTCATTTTGGAATCAGTGAACATTTTGTTTCCATAATAAAAACAGCAATGAAAAGAAAATTGGACACAGGGCATTACACTTCTGCCTCTGCAGGCGAAGATGATTCTCCTCTCTCAGAGGCCCAATATGGACAATCAAGGTTTTAACTCTGGGGGGCATGGTGCATGTCACAAATGTACCATCAAACCCATGGCTCCCTACACCTGAGAGCTCAGGCTGTGTTTGCTGAGCATGGCTTTGGGAGAGTGCCACCTCCTTGGCTAGTCACAGCAAGAGCAGGAATCATTACATCAAGGGATAGATCATTACATCAAGCTCTGCTATGAAGACAGACTGAGAGAGTTGGGGCTCTGCAGCCTGGAGAAGGCTTCCAGGAGACCTTGGAGTGGCCTTCCAGTATCTGAGAGGGCTACAGGAAGGCTGGGGAGGGACTATTGACAAGGTCTTGTAATGACAGGACAAGGGGCAATGGGTTTGAACTGGCAGAGGGGAGATTGAAACTGGATGTTAGGAGGAAGTTGTTTGCAGTGAGGGTGGTGAGACACTGGCACAGGTTGCCCAGGGAGGTTGTGGCTGCTCCCTCCCTGGAGGTGTTCAAGGCCAGGTTGGATGAGGCCTTGAGTGACCTGTACTAGTGGGAGGTGTCCCTGCCTATGGCAGGGGCTTGGAACTGGATGATCTTTGAGGTCCCTTCCAACCTTACCATTCTATGATTCTATGAAGGGGAAAGTTTTCCTTTATTCCTTTCTGTGCATGGGCTCCAAATAAACCCAGGGCAGGGCCTATCTGCATGGAGGGACTATGCAGGACCTCCTGGCAGATGCTGACACTGCCTGACCTGAGCAGGCAAAGCAGCACCATATAGTAACAGAGAGCACACAGAGCTTAGGATAGGAAGTATCTCTGTCCTCCTGAAAACCAGGTAGGGACCTTTGGTTTGCAGAGAACCTAGTGGTAGAAAGGCTCCTGGATTGAAGCTCAAGAGAGCAGAAAGATCTCATGGACAGTGCCACTGGCAGACCTGCAGGGAGCAGAAGGCACCTGGGAACAGCTTCTGATGCATTCCTGAAAATGAGTGCAGAAACTCTGCTCAGCTTGACTGAGTAATAGATCCAGTCTATGGAACGAGTGTGCTTGGCACTTTAGCTGTGGCTCAGCTAGCAGAGCCATTTCATTTATCTCTGGCATAGCATTTAGTGCAAGAACAGCTTCATCAGTCAGCAGGAAAAGGAGAATTTAGAAACTGAACTGGAATTCAGACTCCTAAGATCTTGTTTCATGACAGCAGCTCCAAGTCTGTGACATGCTTCAGGCCTGGAGATTTCTTCACCTCATCTTTTCTCAAACTCTTTTCAGCAATCCACCTCAACACCATCCTAGAGATATGGGACTTCAAGTACATGACTGCCTCACTGCCAAAGCCCACACTGGGTTTGGACTGGCTACTAAAGCCTTAGTCTCTGGGATCTTTACTCCCATCTCAATAAAATGTGCACAGCAGTTCAAGAACAAAGTACAATCCTGCCTTGGAATGATCATTATTCTACATTTTGAAGCCTATTTGTCACTTCTCAGGAGCCATTTCTAATCTCATAACTTTGCATGGAAGAATAAAAAAATGTTGTTTCAAACATCCAGCCCTGAAAGGGCAGCTTGTGCTCAGTGATGGCTCCAATTGCATTGCCAATGAGTCGAAACACTTTCTGCTAGGGCCATTAAGCAGGCTAGGGGAACATTCATGTATGTTTAATGCTCAGGAAATCAGGACAATTGAATTCCAAGGATCAGGGAGAAAAGAAGTAAAATTAGAAAGGTTGATGGAATGAGCAGGGGCAAATGTGCACACATTGCTACAGAACCTCAGCTTGGAAAAGCTGGCTTCGAGATTCTTTGCAAGTTGGTGGACTGGCAGCAGGCTTACCCTGGGTCAGTTTAGCCACTCAATTACCCTGGTATAGGAAGTTGCATCTAAACATGAGGAGGGACCTCTTTACTTTGAGGATGGTAGAACACTTGAGCAGGCTGCTCAGAGTGGTGATGGAGTCTCCATCTCTGTGTAGCCTGCTCTAGGTAAACCTGCTCTGCCAAGGGAGTTGGACTCCAGAGATTCTTTGCTTTCTGGCTTTGAGATTCTTTGCAAGCTGGTGGACTGGCAGCAGGCTTACCCTGGGTCAGTTTAGCCACTCAATTACC
>WBNM01020238.1:67295-77464 GCA_013399055.1 Ramphastos sulfuratus
TGCTCTCCAGCAGATCACCTCCCAACCTGTACTGCTGCAGTTTATTATTGCTTCCCAGGCACAGGACTCTGCACTTATCCTTGCTGAACCTCATGAGGTTCCTCTGTGCCCAGCTCTCCAATCTGTCCAGGTCTCACCTGCCTAACTCCCAGGTCACTCTAGCATTATTTTGAAATGGTGAAACTATTTCATTTTTCCTCTCTACCCATTAGAAGAACAATACTTCAGCAGCCAGACTTGTTGACAAAAGCAAGCATTTGGAAATAGGATGGATTGGCAAAGTTATCTTAAAGCACAATCTCCTAGGATTCCTAAAACTTATCAGCTTGGGTTGTAAGAGTAGGAAGGCTCAGTGATGTGCTTCTTGATGGTGCTGCATCCCCTCCCAGCCCACCCAAAAGCAGTTGGCATGTCGTGTTCTCTGCAGATGGACCACAAATGGCACATGTACAGCTGATGCTCTCTGGCACTGGGGGAATGAGATTGCATTTGCCAGCTAGCTTGCCAGCCAGAAGCCAGATTTAATTTGGAAGAGAATGGTCCACAGTTGTTGCAGAAATAGCAAAGAGCAGATTTTTTAATCATCTTCTGTTCCTCCCTGTTCAGTCTCATCCCCTAATTGGTAAATGAGAGGCCCAATCAGCTCAAATCAGGGGAAAAATGTGTCACGAGCAGCCAGTGAGACAGAAAACAGAGGTACCCACTCCTTGATATCATGATCTTGCAGCTGTTTACAAGTCAGATTTAGCTAATCAGAGGGTCCCAGGGAGCAATTAGTCTCTCTTCCTAGGTTCCATGTGTAAATTCTAGTGGAAAAGAGCTTTTTTCCGCTTGCTGCCCTGATTATTTTTGTATGCTGTTAACTATTTGCCATTTTATCCACCAGAAGGGACAGATATGTTGTTTTATATGTTTGTAGATAAACAGAGCTGGATTGATCAGAAAGTAAAACATTCCAAACTGAGTGATGTGCTTGGAAGAAGTAAATTTCACATTATTTTTTTTGTTTCTTAGTCACTGTGGCTTTCACCTGCCTCTGTTTCTTCTTTGGTACTTCCCTTCAGGCTGAATTAATTCCTTATGCTATGATCCTGAAAAATAGCTTAAAGACCACCTCACCCTCTAGACTTTCAGATGCTTGAGCAGAACTTGTTTTCAGCTGACAGCAGCTCAGCAATTGGCCTTCAAGACATCTGGATCTGGGAAACTTGACATGAGGACAGGCTGAGAGAGTTGGGGCTCTGCAGCCTGGAGAAGAGAAGGCTTCCAGGAGACCTTAGAGTAGCCTTCCAGTGTCTGAAGGGGGCTATAGGAAGGCTGGGGAGAAGGTCTTGCAATGACAGGACAAGGGGCAATGGGTTTGAACTGGCAGAGGGGAGATTGAAAGTGGATGTTAGGAGGAAGTTGTTTGCAGTGAGGGTGGTGAGACACTGGCACAGGTTGCCCAGGGAGGTTGTGTCTGCTCCCTCCCTGGAGGTGTTCAAGGCCAGGTTGGATGAGGCCTTGAGTGACCTGTGCTAGTGGGAGGTGTCCCTGCCTATGGCAGTGGGTTGGAACTGGATGATCCTTGAGGTCTCCTTCCAACCTTACCATTCTATGATTCTCTGATTCTATAACATCTCACTTTGGGAACATCTGGCTTGGTTGTGCATGATTGTCCTTCTGCTTTGGATTGGGCTCTGCCTTTCTTGGGGCAGGACACTCTTCTGGGAGGGGTGGGATGGCAAATCATAGCCCTGAATATATAACAGAATTTTCATGTCCTTCAGCATGGTTTAGTTAATTAGAAGGTGGGGGCTGGAGCACAACCCTACAGGGAGCAGCTGAGGGAGCTGGAGGTGTTCAGCCTGGAGAAGAGGAGGCTCAGGGCAGACCTCATTCCTGTCCACAGCTATTTGAAAGGAGGTTGTAGCCAGGTGGGGTTGGGCTCTTCTCCCAGGCATCCAGGGACAGAACAAGAGGATGCAGCCTCAAGCTGTGCCAGGGCAGGTTCAGGCTGGATATTAGGAAGAAGTTCTTCACAGCAAGAGTGATTGGCATTGAAATGGGCTGCCCAGAGAGGTGGTAGAGTCAGCATCCCTGGAGGTGTTTAAGAGGAGGCTGCATGAGGCATTTAGTGCCATGGTTTAGTTATTTGGAAGGGTTAGGTGATAGGTTGGACTCAATGATCTTGAAGGTCTTTTCCAACCTGGTTAATTCTGCATTTCTGTGATTCTATTCAGATCTGGTTTTCTTAGTCTGATCTGCTGAAGCTCTCATTTTCCATCTTGTGTCTGAGCATGAAAGGTGTTGCAGGATGGTGCCTGCTGCCTGCCCATTGTCTAAGCTTTGTTGTGGCATCCACTGCCTTCTGCACCTCTGCTAGTCTGGCTCCAATCCCCAGGGGCCTGAATTGTCTCCTTGGTGATTTCTTCTGCTGCAGGATGATCTGTGGGGCTGGGTAGCTGGATAATGTTAGACCTATAATCTCAGCTGTTCTAGAGACTTTAATATATAGCTATTGTTATCTTCACTTATTATTCTGTTGTCTGCCAGCTACACTTACAAGTGTGCATTTTACAAGCTGCTGTGTTTCTCTTGTTTCTTTGTTCTGCTTTTTAAATGGCTTCTTGTTGGCTTTAGTCTGTCAAGCTCTCTGGAGCTTTAGTATTGGATTTGCAGGAGCACAATGATGCCCTGAAGGCCTTTGAGCATGTCAGATACAGCCCTGGGAGGTCATCCACCTAGACCTGTGCTTTCACCTGCTGCCTTGTGCTTTCTCCTGGGAAAGGGCAGATTTATAAAAGCCATCAGGAAATATGTCTTAGTTGAAAGCTGATTTAGCCATAGATAAAATCTCTCTGCCTTCTGCCAGGCCAGGTTTGAGCCTTGAACACCTGACCTAAAATCTGCCAAAGCCCAGGTGAGTCCTGTTGATCTCAACAGCAAGAGCCATTGCTGGCCATGCTCCAGAAGAAGGCAGCTCAGGCACACTCAGGACACCTTTCAGCCACCTCTGGGATGCTGCAGGGAAACACCAATGAGAAGAAGTAGGGTTACAGTAGTTGTCCTGCTGTAATCCAAAGGGTGATGATACCTTGGTGACAGCTTGGGAATCTACCTGGAGCAAATTATGACATAAGTGACTGGAATTGCACTTTGGAGATGCAGTAACCATGGAAACCTGAGGGAGAGACTATTTCTCAACTTTCAGTGCCAACCTGATGGTTTCAAACCTCTTCATTAATACTTGGATGTGTTAGTCTGAGCCCTGTGTACAGGCTGGTTTGGGGGTAAACAAAAGCAGGGAGTATTAACAATAGAGAAGAAGTAAAGGCAGGGGGTTTGTGGAGCAGAGCTGGGTACAGTGGCTCTGGTGGAGCAGTGCTGATGGACTCATGTTGCTGCTCCAAGCTGGTGTTTCTTAGGCAGTAAAATGGGTTTGGTTTGGCTGGTCTCTGTACTGACTTGTGTCTTGATAAGCATTTCAGTTTAAAATTGGTGTAGCAACATGAGATTCAACTGGGGCAGCCTCAAGTATGAGTAACAGTTAACATTGGTATAAAAGCATTTGGTCTCTTTTAAGCTACAATGATGTGCTGCTAACCACACTAGGAAGTCAGACTGTTCACCTCTGAAGTACTATAGCTGTACAGAAGCACACATTTCACACAGAGACTTCAGACAGAATTCACACAGACACAATTCACTTGGATTCCTCAATACTCTGCAGCTTGCAGAAAAGCAAGTAACAGAGAAAATGAGAACTAAAGGTAGGAGTTTTAAGGAAAGGATTAGATGGAAAACAAAATCATCATCAAATATCGTAGCTACTGTATTCAAGACAATCAGAAGTCAGTAGGTCTGTGGAACTGTTTGCCAGAGACCTTCTCTGGAGCCTTTCAAGGCCTGTCTGGATGTGTTCCTGTGTGACCTGAGCTAGATTGTCTGGTCCTGCTTTGGCAAGGGGGTTGGACTCAATTGGGTCCCTTCCAACCCCTAACATCCTGTGAGCCTGTGATCCTGTATTTGCAAAAAGATTGTGTGGGACACTGAGCCTACACAGCATTTGGAGAAGACATCTACTGAGAGTCACTAGGTAGCCAAATAATGTCAGCTTCATGAAATTCCTTGAGCTGAATATGCTCAGAGGCTGTGAGAGTACTCAGGAAGTGTTGTGTACATTTGCACAGCTCTTACTCCTCTCTAGGTGTCAACTTCTGGCCCTTGCTGAGGAGAGGCTACTTGGCCCAATGAACCCAGCTACAGCAGCTCTCCTGTGCCTAGCTGGGTTAATCAGGGTATTAGTGCATAAGCAAACATGCCAGGCAGAAGTGGCTGTTAGTGCTCACCAATGTGTACTGGAGGCACTTCTCTGACAAGTGCAGTTCAGTTTTAAGTGCTTACAATAATGCTCATGGTGGAAAGTGGTGTCAAATCTTTGCTGGGAATTAGGGACTCACTTTTTGCACAAATAATGGGGTGTTGGCAAAGTGCAGCACTGGGTGGTAGTGATTTTTTTTCTCCCATAAAATTCTCTTTTCAGAGAGCTACAGAGAAGATAAATGACTCTGCAGACTGTAAATGTATTATAATGTTATTTTTTTTCTCTATAAAATGCTGTTATTTTTTTCCCCACTGATACTAAAAGTCCTGATGCTATTCCCTGCTATATCATAATTATTTCTTATGCCATTAATTCTGTTTATATAGCTTGCATATAGTAATCTTCAGCTAAGGATATCAATATAAAGGTGGTTAGAACATTTCCATGTTTAATCTGACTGAGAGTTTTGAGTATCATGTCCCTCTTAGTGCTGAATCATGGTGCTCAGAGGAGCACCCTGGAGAGCACTTGGAGCCCCATGGACCTGCTCACACTGCAGCAGCCCAGACAGATGGCACAAGGACAGGGATGGCTCTTTGGGGTTCCTGCTGAGCCACAGTGCAGGACAGCAGATGTAGCTTATAGGCTTGATGGGCTGTGGTTCTTCTGGACTTGCCTGTGTGCCCAGGCCAAGGGCTTGTCTTCTGCCAGGGAAGGTTCTTGTGCAAAACCAACACCAAGTTCTAGCTGCTTGGGCTGGAAGCAGTAAGAAGAAAGACTGGTGGCTGGTTTTTGAAGTGGCCCACTGTAGCGGAGGGGTTATTAATTAACGGGAGATGATATTTTAAAAAATCAATATTGTTTGTCAATATTCAATACTCAGAACTCTCACCACCCTGATCACTAATTTTAATAACAATCAGTTCTTTGCATTAGTCATGGAAACTTTATACAGGTTATAACAGGATCTAGCAATAAGCAGTAACAATTATAGCATGAATGGAACTCGATCGAACTGGCAGAGAAGGCTTTGCGGTCAGGGCACCGCTTGCAGTCAATACTCCGCTTGCCCACTAGAGGGCCTCAAGGAGCTCCTTTCTGCTGATGGCAGAAGGCAATGATGAGTTACAAGAGGCTTGAAGTATTCACTCACAAAATGATCTCCCGACTTGGCAGGGCTGGCTACAGCTTCAGACAGTGCCCAAATGCTTTCAGGGAATTCTTGTCAGCTGCTGAGACTTCTGGTTCTTCCCAGGCTGCTGGGGAAAGGAGACAGACATCTCTGACCTGCTCCTGATCTCCTCTGGATGATCTGTGTATCTCCAGGACTTGCTGTCTTGGCAGGAGGCTTTCAGGTGCAGGCAGGATGCAATGCCATGTGCAGTCTCAGCACGGTGCCATGCTGGCTGTGCAGGTTGAACATGTGAAAGCATTGAGAGCTTGCTCCTGGTAAACCTTTGGAAGGCAGCTTGCAGGCAGCATGAATATAACGGCAGAGCATGTATACAATGTCAGAGCACACATTGTGCTTCCTGCTCAGCCCCATTTTATCCATACAGCCCTAGACTAAGGGGCCTTTGGACACAGAATAGCCAATCGGAATGGCAGTTAGCCAAGCCTGACCATATTAGGTGAAGCTGTAGGCTTGCTTTACCCAAATTTGGGCAGAACACAGGCCTGGCACAAGGCAGACACAAGCTGAGCCTGTGTACCTTGTTTGCCACAGGCTGCAAAGGGCCAGGGTCCCCAGGCTCAGTGGCTCTAGGTTCTTTGTCCTCTTTCCCAAGTTTGCTTCTCCCCAAAACAGAGAGAGGGAGAGCACAAAAACATCTCTGGGCAAGCCAGGACATGGATAAACCTATTTTGGCCTGCTTAGGCCTACCATGACACCCACACATGCCAGTGACAGTCCAGCCAACATGGGTGACAGCAGAAAGGGTATCCCAGCAGCTGGTGTCCCACAGGCTGTCTTTTCAGCTTGTGTTAGTGCTGGTGAGCTCTGCAGATGCCTGGCATGAGCTTGTGCCAGTCACCACAGGGTACCAAGGCTGTGCATCCCCAGCTGGGCTGCTTGCTGCACTGAGGTCTGCCACTGTGTGATGCATCCTGGGCTGTGGAGCTTCCCAGGAGCACAAGCCAATGCTAATTAAGTAGGATGCTTACTTTTGTAATGAATTAATTGTTAAAGGTGAATTATCCTAAATCTGGTACAACCTCTAATGTGTTTGATATTTTAGAGTCAGTTAAAATAAACAAACACTGAAGCTAATGTTCCCAGCAATCTGGAGGGAATTAACAGCACACTGCAAAGGGTGTTTAAATTACTTTTAAAATTCTAATTAGCCCAGGAACAGCAGTGAGTGAGGGACAAATTGCCTGGCTTCAAAACAAGACAATCAAACAACGACCTCAAAGGAAAGCAAAGGGTAGAGGATGGCTGCCATGAAATAAATGAAAATGACCCCATCAGTTTAAGTAATGGCCTATTTTGAGGCTTATGTTACATTGCTCCATATTTACAGGGCTCTGAGTGATCAAGAGGTAGAGGAGAAGCTTCAATGGGATAGAAAAAAGAGGCTTTGTCTACTAGAAATGATGACAATAAAATCCCAGATGCTCAGCTGCAGTGAAATTAGCTGGCAACTAGTTTGGAGTGGCTGCAATTGAAATAATCAGAACAATTGTTCTGCCTTAGCCTCCACCTTTCCCACAACTATTACACTTCCTCTATTCATATATAAACCAACAGGAATTTGACTGGAAGCATTTGTGGCTTTATAAAGAAACTGTCCCCCTAAAATTTTGGATTGCAAAGGCCCTGTGTGCTCTTGGCATTTTTCTTTACTGAGACTGTACCAGCATATGGTATAATGCTCTACCCTGCAGCATAGAATCAGAGAATCATAGAATGGTTTAGGTTGGAAGGGACCTCAAAGATCATCTAGTTCCAACCCCCTGCCATAGGCAGGGACANCCTGGAATTGTGTCTGGTGCCAAGACCTGAGATCTTAGTAGGAAAAAGTGTCAATGAACAGCTTTTGTCTGTCAATATTCATTCCTGTTGCCCTTTCAGAGACACTCTGCCTATGTTACAGAAAACTGAACTAAAATGGTGTCAGGCTTGTGCCATAGCACTCACATAGGAGTGTTGGGTTTTCAGTCTTCACAGTGGCATGTTTTGCCCTGGTTAGTTCTGATTGTTTGGCCTTTGTAATGTAACCATGGCCACCCCATGATGAGCAATGGGGAAGAAACAAGTTTGCCTTGGGATTCTTGGAGTATTCTCTGTGTTTCTCTCTACTAACCTGGTTCCCTCTCCTGAATCAGAAGTAAGGGTTCTGCATTCACCTTGTTTCCTAAAGTGAAGCTTCCAAAGTCGTTTAGTGCTGGGCTTGGCCATGCTGGGTTAACAGTTTGAGTTGATGATCTTAAAGCTCTTTTCCAACCAGAATGATTCTAGTATTCAATATAATTCAAGATCAGACTTGACATGGCCCTGGGCAGATTGATCTGTTTGGAGGTGTCCCTGCTCACTTCAGGGGGGGTTGGACCAGATGACCTTTGCAGATCCTTTTCAATCTGGTGCAATCTGTGAATCAGTGATAATAGAGAGAGCTGTTGCTTGGGAACACCTGACCCCCTTCACTCAGACCCCAGATGTGGGTCTTTCTGTCCTGACTACTGGAAGCTCTCAAAGGACCTGAGAGCCAAACTGGAAATTGCCTTTCCTGTCTCAGTTATCTGTAGAATCCCCTTCACATGGCTTTGCTGAACCACTGTATATTTGTTAAATCCCTCTCCCCAAACCACACATTTGTGTTTTAGGACTCAGGTGTTTGAAAGCTCTTCCCAAAGAAGTGGGCTGTTAGCTTTCCCATTGCATGAGGCAACATTTCTCTTCCAAGAGATGAAATTAAAATACTCAGATGAAGTGATTGGACTGTGTGGATGTTTGTGGGTGTCCTGGAATAGTCATTAATGTAAATTAGCTATATATTTCATTAAGCTGAAATTTGCACTCTGGCTGAATGCTGAAAAAGAGAAAAAAAAAAAAAACAAAAAACCCCAACCCGACCTGTCTGAATTAGATCAAAGAAATTAACATAAGAACCATTCAATGGTAGCAGTTAATGAACTGTAACTAACTGAAAAAAAAAAAACAAACCCAAACCCTTCCAGTAGCAAAATCAGTCTGTTTTGTGAATGCTCTGAGCACACCATTTGCATTAGCTTCCATCACTAAATTGTTTGAACATCCCTATGGGGCTGGCCTGCATCTTGGCCAGGCTGCCAGGTCAGACCTGGTTTCTTGGCCCTTCAGACATTGCAAGGGAAGCCAGGAGGTGAAAGACCCTTCTGGCTGTAAATGTACCTCTGCCCTGTTACAGAATCACAGAATCATAGGATGGTAAGGATGGAAGGGACCTCGAAGATGATCTAGTTCCAACCCCCTGCCATAGGTAGGGACACCTCCCACTAGTGTCCCACTTCTGTTATACTTAGGTGAATCTCCACAGTTTTGTAGGATGCTGCCAGACTCCATGGATGCTGTCACCAGAAGATTTTGATCTACAAGTTCTTACTTCTGAGTCCTCTAGTTTGATTCAGCCCTTGCAGAAACAGCTCAGGCTGTAACTAGGGTTGAGAATATACTTTTTGGGACAAAACTGCTGATGCTAAACACTCACTGTCTTTCAGACTTAAAATCACAGAATCATAGACTCAGTTAGGGTTGGAAGGGACTACAAGGATTATCTAGTTCCAACCCCCCTGCCAGGGGCAGGGACACCTCACACTAGATCAGGCTGTCCAGATCCTCATCCAGCCTGGCCTTAAACATCTCTGGGAATGGAGTTCCTCTCAGAGTTTCCAGCTCCCAGATTGTCTGCAGTGTTACCTGTCAGACTTGCCCCGAATTTGACCTCTTATGGTGAGTACCACATCTAGCCTCAGAAACCAAGAATGTCCAGGAACCTAATTCTGTTACAGAAGGTGAAGTGGATAGATGCATTGTTACCCTTGCATCACAGAGGCAAAGGAGGTGGGAAATGCAGTGTTCAAAATGATTTGGGGTACCTGAGGTCCAGCTTGGAGCTGCACCCAGCTAAACTGGGTCCTAATTCAGCGCCTGAGGATCTCCAACTTCCCCTGAGGAGCCCTTGCAGATTGATTCCAGGCTGTATGCTCAAACTCTGCTTATTGTTACAAATCACCAAACATTTCTTCACACACAGAGCAAAGTGTTCTTAAATTTCCAGTCCCATATGCTATTATTTCTATAGGACAAAATGCCTTCCAAGACTGTTTCCTGTACAATTTATTATCCTGAAACATTTGGGTGTTGGTTTTTTTTTTTTCTTTGGTAGCTGCAAGTATGCACTAATTGATAAATGCTGTCTGGGAAAGAAATGTTATGAAGTGTTTTTATTTCTTGACTTAAAAGAAAAGAATCTATTGAAAGAATAATTTATATTACAGAAGCCTGAAAAACAATGGCTGAAATTTTGTGGGGTTTGGTTTTGTTGTTTGGGTTTTTTTCAATGTTTAATTTGGTTATTAATGCAAACAACCTCAATGGGAAGTTGACTTTGTGGAGCTGACTTTACCAGGTTTTATCAAGACTTTCCCTGCTCAGCTTAGAATCATAGAACCAACCAGGTTGGAAGAGACCTCCAAGCTCATCCAGTCCAACCTATCACCCAGCCCTATCCAATCAACCAGACCATGGTACTAAATGCCTGATCCAGTCTTTTGTTGAACATCCTCACCCTCAGCAAGTTTGCAGATGACACCAAGCTGTGTGGCACAGTTGATTTGCTAGAGGGCAGGGATCCATCCAGAGGGACCTGGACAGGCTGCAGAG
>WBNM01020242.1:8154-36556 GCA_013399055.1 Ramphastos sulfuratus
GAGAGAGAGAGAGAGAGAGAGAGAGAGAGAGATGGGAGCACTTGTGCAGAGCTTGTTGGAGGAGGCAGGAGGTGGAGCTGGGAGTGTCTGGTGGGGGTATTGCAGAGGTCATTGTTAACATCTTCCTTAATGACCTGGCAGAAGGCACAAACAGCATGTTAATGACCTGGCAGAGAAGATAAGCAGCTTGTCCGTGCAATTCCTGCCGATGCCCCTGTGTGCGGGGCCGGGCACGCTTCCACAGGCAGAGAGAGAGACATGAAAGGGGTCTAAATGGCCAGAAATATGCACAGGAAACTTAATGATTTTGTTAGAGGGATGAAAAAAAAAAAATTAAACAAATCCCAAACCCTCTAATCGGATCTATCTGGGGTGAGTGATTAAAAACTTGTTGAGGAGAGGGGGAGAGCTCAGCAGCGGCTGCTGGGGACGGCAGCAGCAGCAGGTCGGGTTTAATATGCAGCTATGCCGGAGCTCTTCTCATCTACCTCTCCCAGGGAAAAGCTAAAGTGCATTTGCAGGTCACTGATCCACCAAAAGAAGGAAAAGCCCCTAGAAAAAGGAGCAGGAGCTGGAGGAATGGTATGTAAGCCGAGATTTTAAAACACATGGATCTGTTTTCTTTGGAGCAGTAGCAGCTGAGGGAAGTCACAACTGCATGCAAATATCCCACAAGGTTTGAACACCAAAGGAAAAATGATTGAGGGTGGCAGAAGAACAGAAGGTGACCTCAGGCCATATCCTACCCAAGGGGAAACTTCTGGGAGCCTGAGGTCATGCTTCACACTAGGGCACACAGCTGCCAGTGGAGCTGCCCGGGGCATGGCACCACAGCTGCTCCCAGGGCTGCTTTCCCACTTGCCATGGCCATGGCCAGGGCAGCAAATACAAGCTTTGGTGTCCTCGGGGTGAAATCTGATGTCCCCAGAGTCAGATCTGCCGTCTGCAGTGTCAGATCTACCATCCCCAGGATCAGAACTTCCATCCCCAGGACTAAACCTGCTGTTCCCAGTGTTAGATCTACTGTTTCCAGTGTCAGAGCATCCATCCCCAAGCTCAGATCTACTGTCCCCAGTGTCAGACATGCATTCTCAGTGTCAGAGCTACTGTCTCCTGCATCAGACATTCCATCCTCAGTGTCAGACCTGCCATCTGCAGGGCCAGAGCCTGTGTTTCAGCATGAGGGTGGGTTTCTGAGCAGGCAGGGCAAGGTTGAGGGACAGGTGTGCATGGACACAGCCATGGTACTGCTGCAGGCAGGTCCCAGAGGGAGAAGGGCTGGATGAACTGAACTCTCCTCCCAGTTCCCCACTTGTGGGCATCCCCGCGGGGCAGGGTCGCCACAGACATCCCAGCAGGTATCTACCCGTGCAGTTCCCCTACCAAGCTGGTGATCTCACGTGAATGAGCTAAGAGCTGTCTGAGTCCTGCCAGGATTTACATGGGAGGCTCCAGAGAGTCTGTGTGTACTCCCAACCCTCCTGCCGAGAGCCACAGCTCTCCCCGAGGGGAGGAGGAGAGGAGCGGGGCTCCCTTTCCTGCTTCCCCACCCTGCCCTGCCAGCCCCGGCTCGCTGCCAGCCGCCCCGTGCTGCCCACGCTGCCTCCCCAGGCAGCTCCACTGCCCTGGGCCAGTGAGCTTCAGCGTGCTGCACCTCCTTGCCACTGTATCCCTGAATCTCTGCATCCCTGTGCTCCTGCATCTCTGCACTCCTGTATCCCTGTATCCCTACAAACCTGTATCCCTGCAGCTTTCTAGCTCTGCATTCTTGCATCCTTGCATCCTGGCATCTCTTTATCATGCATCTCTGTATCCCTGCATCTCTGTACCCCTGCATCCCTGTACCCTTGCACCCTTGTGTCTCCATCCCTGCATCCCTATGCCACTGTGTTCTGCACTCCTGCATCCTTGCATTCCTGCATCACAGTACACCACATCCTTGGATTCTTGCATCTTGCACCTCTGCACCACTGCACCCCTACATCCTTGCATCTCTGCATTCCTGCATCCCTACATCCCTGCATCTCTGTATCCCAGCAACTCTGCACTCTGAACTCCTGCATTTCAACCCTGCACCTCTGCATCTCTGCGCTCTTGCTCTCTTGCATCCCCACATCTCTGGACTCCACAGCCCATTACCACCATCAGGAGAGGCTCCCAGTTTCCCCAGGGCACCCAGGCCCTGAGGCCCTCCCATGTCAGCAGATCCTGGTGCCATGCTCCCTGCCCGCCCCATCACTCCGCGCAGAGCCGCAGGTGGTACCACTGCAGCCCAGGGTGCCCACGGTGGTGGTGAGGCTTCTCCTGGCCCTCTGAGATGTCAGCTTCCAACAGGGAGCAGGACGGGGCCAAAAGGGAAGAGGAGGAATGATGCTTTATCTCTGCAATCGCAACGGGGATTAGCTGACATCATGAGCAGTTGCACAGCAGCATTTCTTTTGTGGGGCTGGTAATTTGTGACAGAGAACATCACTGAAAATATCTTAATTAATGTTTATTTTGATGGCTGTGTAGGTTTGGGGTGACGTGTCCCTGAGTCTGGAACAGGGAGAGGGGAAGAATGGCAGGGGAAAAAAGCAGAATTTTTTTTTTTTCTTTTTTTGACTCGTTGCCCAGAACCACAAAAATGCCTTTTTAAAAGGCTCCCTCCCTCGCCCTAACAGGCTCATCAGGAGCGGGGAAGAGATCATGGAAAGAGAAGAGATGGAAAGATAGAAATTGAGAGGACGGGGGTGAGGGGCAAAGCCCTGGGAAGGAGACAGACAAACACACACCAAGCAATTTGCATGCTTTATGAGTCTTTGATTTTGGTGTATTTACAACCTCGACGCTAACACCCCGGTGGGAAGTTGTGGAGATTACTGTACCTACCCTCTGCTTCGCTTTACATCCTTATCGAGCGATCTGGCTGTCTCGCCTCCAGCCAGCCGCTTAACGAGCCGCAGCTAGGGCAGGTAGAGGAGTCTCTTCCCCGCCAGCCTCCAGCAGCCATTCCCACCACCGGCACCTTGCTGCGAGTCCAGAGATGCCCCATGCTACCCCCGCTGGGTGCTCAGCTCCCCCTGAGCCCTTGCACCACAGCTCTAAGCTGTTTGGGGTACCGTGAGGTGCCGCATCTGCCCCACCACCGCTGCGCCGGGGATAGGGGAGGTTTTGCTGGGGTGATGCAGGAAACAAAAAGTGAATCTTATCAAACAGCAACGCTGTTGATATCTGAGGGAGGGGGGAGGTTTCTCCCGGAGGGATCTCAGCTCTTTGTTGCTGTGGTGTTTTTCCCCAGCTTCCATCACAGGCAGTGTTTCCGAGACCAGGTCGAGCGGTTTGTGATTCAGTCAGAACCCAGAGCACTTGGTTCCTAAATGGGAAAGATACTCAGAGTGTGGAAGCTCCTGTCCTGCAAGCATCCCATTCTCCCATTTCCACTCCGTTTCCCTCCTCTTTTAGCCATATTTTTCCTGCATTTCCAGTGGAGAAAAACAAAACAAAACAAAACAAAAGAAACAGAACTCACTCAATTCCTTCAATCAAGTGTGCCACAGAAATGGGATGGCTGACAGGACCAGTGGGCAGAAACACACAGCCAGCTGCCCTGTGTCCATCTGATACCTGAAATAGCAACACCCAGCTCCAGAGCAACTTCTAGACACCTCAATCTGGGAAATGTCTTTTCTACCAAGTGCATTTCAGCTGGAATAGACAATTTTGGAGAGGCATTCCCAGCCCTGGGTAAATCTGTCCTCTCAGCAGCAAGCCCTCATCACCCAGACACAACTGAGCAAACAGCAAGTGGCTCATGCTGGGTTTTGCAGCACCCTCCTTCCAAAAGAACCCCACACCATGACCCAAATTAGCACTCTAGGAAAATTAATAGGGAGTCCTTCTGATGCCCTTTCCAGCATGTTTGCTTGGTGTGACTCTTATGATCCTCCTCCATCACTCAGGGCACACCCATAGTTCATCCCATATTCCCTGACCCTCTGAGCACACCAAGGTGTGATCAAGAGAAGTTTTCTGGAGGATTTTGGCTTCTTCTTGCTTTTGAACTTCCCTCAGATAATCATGATTTTATTTATTTTTTAATACACTCACACAGAAACACAAAAATCTCATTGTGGTAAGGGTTAGAAGGGACCTCTGGAGATCATCCAGTCCAGCTTCCCACTAAAGAGGATCACAATGTCCAGGCAGGTTTGGAATCTCTCCAGAGGAAGAGACTCCACAACCTCTCTGGACTCAGGCACCCTCACAAGAAAGAAATTTTTTCTCATGTTCAGATGGAATCTCCTGGATTCAAGTTTGTGTCCATTGCCCCTTGTCCTGCTGCTGGGCACCACTGAAAAAAAGTGGCCACATCCTTTTGACCCTGGCCTTTAGCTGTTGATCACCATTGAGCAGATCCCCTCTCAGGCTGCTCTTCTCCAGGCTGAACTGCCCCGGGACTCTTAGCCTTTCCTCCTTACAGAGATGCTCCAGGCCCCTCAGCATCTTTGTACCCTCTGCTGGACTCTTTCCAGGAGTTTCCTGTCTCTTTTGAACTCAGGAGCTGCAAACTGAATCCAGTACTGGATGTGGCTTCAGCAGGGCAGGGTAGAGTGGGAGAAGAACCTCCCTCGACCTGCTGGTCACACTCTACTTAACACACCCCAAGAGACCATTTGCCTTCTTGGCCATGAGGATACACTGCTGGTTACATGATTACACTCACACCAGTCCCTGCCCTGTGCCTGGCAGCCCTTTCCCCCAGCCTGGCTCTGCCATTCAAACTGCAGGGGCTGGTTCCAGTTGGCTGCCAACCCCCCCACTATATCTTTTCCATTCCATAATTGGGCAAGTGCTGCTGTTCCTATCAGATCTTCAACACAAGCACTAACTAGTGGCTACAAGCCCTCTGTGAATAATAAGGAATATTCAAGGAAAATCCTGTGCTTTTTCTCATCTCCTTTCTGCCAGGAAACTCATTTTGGGGGATACCTGTGGGAAGCAGCAGAAGCCCAGGCAGCTCACAAGCACGGGCAGCTCTTGCATGACTATTCATGGGCAGCCGCCAGAGTGTTTCCTTAAACACAAAGCAGATTTGGAGGAAAAATAGGGAATCTGGAAGGCTCTGAGAGGCAGCACCAGGGGAGCAGCACGATGAGCCTTTGCTGGAGACTCCTCACCATCATTTGCTCCTGCTGCCCAGACTCTTCTTGGCACTATGGGAACCTCCTCTGCTCCTTCAGCTCATTTATATTGATCCTTCCCTCCCGACAGTATTTAATTCTTGTTCCTTAATAACTCTACAACTAAAAGCAATTAAGGAGTTCAGTGAGCAGCATCAGTTTCAGCAGCGCCTCCAAAGCATGTCCAGCTCAGATAAGCCCTGCCTGGAAGGCAGTGGGAAGGCAGTGGGCTGCTTGGCTGTGTGAGGGGCACAGGGGGTCCTTGTTGTCTCCAGTCCAAGCCCCTCTACCCTACCAGGAACCCCCAAGCCTCTTGCTCTGAGGGTGGATGGCTAGCAAGGGGCACAGCCCCAGTACCCTGACCTCACACCTCTTTGACAAAAGGTGCTGCAGCTCTGATAATAATGCTTCAAACAAAGAAGCAGGGGGAGGTGGATTTTTTTTCTTTTCTAAGGACACATCAAATCAAAAGCAACTGTATCTGTGAGGCAGATGAAAATTACCCTGCAACTGTACCTGCAGCTACTGCTGTGGAGGAGCAATGTTGAAACAGGATGCAGGAGATCGAGGGGTCCTGACAGATACTGGCCCAGAAACCCAAATGACAGGCAGAAACAGGGGTTTGCCCATAAAGAGACATTCAGCTTCACACATGAGGCAGCCAACTTCAAGGCCAGTTCAAAGAGGTCTGCAGAAAGGGAGAAGCAGCACAGAGCTCAGGGAACAGGACAGGGGATTGGTGGGGATCTCCTTCCCCAGCCTCCCTCTGCCCAAACAGGAAACATTTGTACCACTGGATATGGACACAACCAGATGTCCAAGCATTCTCATCAGCACAGAGAAAGCCCATTCAGCCAAACCTTCAGGGATATTGAGGTGCTGGAGCACGTCCAGAGAAGGACAAGAAAGGTGCTGATGGGTCTAGAGCACAAGTTTTGTGAGGAGCAGCTGAGGGAACTGGAGGTGTTTAACTGGGAGAAAAGGAAGCTGAGGGGAGACTTTGTGGCTCTCTACAACTCCCTGAAAGGAGGCTGGAGCCAGATTTGGGGTCAGTCTCTTCTCCTAAGGAGCAGGCACCAGCATGAGAGGAAATGGCCTCAAGTTGCACCAGAGTGGACAAGAGGAGCAATTTCTTCCCCAAAAGGGTTGTCAAGCCCCTGAACAGGCTGCCCAGGGCAGTGGTGGAGTCCCCATCCTTGGAGAGGTTTAAAAGCCATGTAGATGTGATGATGAGGGACATGGTTTAGTGGTGACCTGGCAGCACTGGATTAATGTGTGGGCTTGCTGATCTTAAAGGTCTCTTCCAACCAAAACAATCAGTGCGATTCTCTGATTCTTCCAGACAAAGGGCTGCTGCTTCCACCCCAGCAGCAACAAACACCGAGGCAGGATTAGTAACCTCTTCCCACCGCACTGTAATGAGGAAAACACCCGCTGAGATGTAAACAGCAGCCACAACTCGCTGCCTGAACAGCTTCTTCCCACCGTGCCCCGTGTGGGGCTGCAGCTCTCCACCCCACCGCAGCCACTCGCAGCACCCCGGCAGCGATGCCGAAAGGTCCCTGCCAACCCCACGCCACGGAGCCGGGCGTCCTCCGAACGAGGCTGCGTGGGCAGCGGGTTGGAGGGACCAGGAGAGGAGCAAGGGGAGGGAAAATCTGCGTTAATTAGCAGGAGGCAATTTTCCACTCATCTGCTAATCACCCTCCGCGCACGCCGCTCGCAGGGCTCGCAGCGCAGCAGGGCGGGAGCAGCACAGGAGCTCGCCGAAAGAAAACAAAAAAGCCAGCTCCGAACGGCAGCGCTTCCCTCATCACCGGGGAGCAGGCTCTGGAGCCGGAGGAGACAGTGCCAGCTTTCTAGTAATGGGGTGCCAAGCACCTGCGGCTGGATCCTGCCCTCTGCTTGGTACCTGCAGCCCTCGCTTGACTCAGCTTCTGTCCCTGTGATGGTTTGGGAGTTACCCACCCCCCCCCCTCTATGAAAATCACCCAGACTAGACTCAGCCAGCTGGAAGCTAAGGAATGAAGCTCTATTTACAGCTTAGCACAATCTACAAGCAGATATTTACAATGTATTACAACATATATACAGCTACAAACAGAAATAGACAAGTTAAAGGTAATACAGAAACACAATCCCCCTCCCAGAAATCAGAGTCCCCAGGAGGGGCTCCCAACCACCCTTCCACCTTCTTCCCACCCCTCTGCCTTATCCCAGGGTCTGCCTTATGTGCCAGGTGAGTTTGGAGGATCAGCAAAGGGGGTGCAGAATGATGAGTTGGGTTAACAGCAGAAGGCCAGGGAGAAGACACAGCGAGTCCCACAGAGAGAGACTCTCTCACTTATCTATGTTTGTGTCCTTGTTTTTATCCATCTCAGCAAGCCTATGAGTGGAGCAGACATCACCATTGTTTGCTTTGCACAGCCTATAATCTATTTTTTTTTCACTAAAATCTTCCAATCAGCCTCAAACCAACGCAACCCACCCCTGCCTATTTCACTCAGAGTTTTGCTGAGAACTATCTGTCTGAGCTAAACCAATATTTACAATAATGAATATTAGAAGTTCAGTTTACACTTCTCAACACTCAAACCAGCACAGTCTCTCAGCAGCTTGGTCTCCACCCGCCCCCAGCGTGGGTCCTGCCACCCCTCTGTGCAGTGCTGAGGTGTTGGCCACTGTGATGAAGGAGCTTTGTTGATGGATAAGTAGGATGAGCTATATTTGCCCTGTGGCTCCAGCCCTGGCAAAGCCCATCCTCTGAGCTTGGAGATCTGCTGGAGAATTTCCAAAGGGCAATGAAGCTGGTGAAGGATCTGGAAAACAGGTCTGGTGAGGAGCAGCTGAGGGAGCTGGGGTGGGTTAGCCTGGGGGAAAGGAGGCTGAGGTGAGACCTTATTGCTCTCTGCAGCTCCCTGAAAGGAGGTTGGAGCAAGGTGGGACTGTGTCTCATTTCCCAAGGAACAAGCAGTACAAGAGGAAACAGCCTCAAGTTGCTCCAGGGGAGGTTTAAGTTGAACATGAAGAACAATTTTTTCCCCAAAAGGCTTTCCAAGCCCTGGAACAGGCTGCTTAGGGCAGTGGTGGAGTTCTCCTCACTGAAGGGATTTAAAAGTCATGTAGACATGGTGCTGGGGGACATAGCGTAGTGGTGACCTGACAGTGCTGGGTTAACGGTTGGATGGACTCAATGATCTTAAAGATCCCTTCCAACAAAATGATTCCATGATTCTCTGATTCATCTCCCATGAGGATTCACTCCAACTCCCGCGAGGATTCACTCCAACTCTCATGAGGATTCACTCCACTGCTCATGTGTGCAGCACTCAGCTGCACCGCAGACAGGAGACTCACTCTGCTGTGGGGATTTTGTGCTGTGCTGGCTCTGCTTTGGTGGCTGTGAAGAGAACATGAGGAAGGTCTCCACTGCTAACACAACCTCACCAGACCCCAGGAACCTCTGGCATCTCCCCACAGCTCTCTTGGCCTCAGCTGACTCAGCCCAGCTCACCCACTGCCCTGGAGAATGGGTAACTGGTGAGCAGCTGTGGCCTCTCTCCAAAGGCAGCCAGCAGCTCTGATGCCAGTTTGGAGTATTGTCTGCCAAAGGATGGAATAAAAACCAGAAAGATTTATTGAAATGTTCTTTTTTATTTCTTTTTTCTGCAAGCACAACAAATTTTTTCCTCCCAGAAATGTGGTTTGCAGCTGGACATTTCTTAACTGGAAAAAAAAAAAATCCTGTGAAATGTGTGCAAACAAAAGACAGTTCGGAGGGAGGAAAAAACCCTCAACCTGAAAGCACAAATATCTGTTGGAAAACCAGCATTGGGAAGTGCACTAACAAGCACCATGGAGACCAAGGCTGCTGAATCTTGGGTTAGAGCAGGAGAATTCACCTCTGGCAGAGCAGCATCTAGGCAGAGAAGTTTCCAGGGTGTCCAGCACCCAAGGTGGGCTCACCCCTAACATGCATCCCTTGCAACCAGCACACCCAGGATGCTTTAGTGGTGCCACCATGTCACTCGGTCCAGATAGCTTCAGTCACTCTACTCTCAGCTCAAATGAGAAGAAAACATTAATTGACCTAAAAGCAGATATTTGGCCCCAGCCTGATGCCCCTCCAGCTCTTCTGCACCAACAAGGATGTGAAGTGGCACAAGCAAGTCAAGTCCTCCCTGACCAAAACTGCCCCAGGTGGCAGCATCACCAGGGCCGACATCATCTCCTCCGCAGCTCCCTCTGCATTTAGCCTGGTCCTGGGTGGGGGTGGGGGGGAACTGGGGCTGTCAGAGCATGTTCCTGGGGACCATGGCCCCGAAGCTCCCTGTGATGGGTAGATGTGGAGGAGCCCAGACGGATGAGGCTCGCTCCTGTCAAAACATTTCAGAATGATAGTCATAAAGCACAGCCAGATCAAAACAAGTTAAAACAGAGCCGCCAAGGTCTGGGCACCTCATAAACCACAGATAAAGCCAGAAAGGCCTTGCAAAAGCAGGTTTGATCTTCCTCCCTTCCTGTATCTCTTTCGTAAACATCTTTGGGAGCTGCAGGAGAAGAGCCTTATTGATGAAGTCCAAAAACTAACATCCTATGGATGCTGGGAGAGCCCAGCTAACTATCCCACGCTTCATCCTGCCTGTCCTCGGCAGCACCAACCTCAGCAGATTCTGCCAGCTCTGCAGAACTGCTGGCCAGCCTGCCCCCGGGGATGCCTCTGTTTACTTTAAACCAATTCCTGTCAAGCTCCTCACTCAAGAAGAGAGAAAAATTGGGATAAAAAGGCCCTCAGCCCGTCGCTTTCCTCCCAGCTGTCTGACCTCAGCAGGGTGTTGGCCAAATGAGTGGGTACTATTGACAGAGCTTTTGTCAAGCCCAAGGTGCTCCCCCAATGCCTCCTCTACCCTCTTCTACCTTGTGACCTGTATCAGCAATCAAGTGGCCAGCAGGACCAGGGCAGGGATTGTCCCTCTGTACTCAGTCCCGGTGAGGCTGCATCTTGGATGCTGGGTTCAGTTTTGGGTCCCTCACTACAAGAAAGACATTGAGGTGCTGGAGCATGTCCAGAGAAAGGCAACAAAGCTGAGAAAGGGTGTGGAGGATCTTGAAAGGAGCGGCTGAGGGAACTGGGGTTGTTTAGTCTGGAGAAAAGGAGGCTGAGGGGAGATCTTGTTCATTACAACCCCCTGAAAGGAGGTTGGAAGCAGGCGTGGGTTGGTTACTTCTCCCAAGGAACAAGCAATAGAATGAGATGAAACAGCCTCAAGTGTCCCAGGGGAGGTTTAGGTTGGACATGAGGAGCAATTTCTTCACTGAAATGGTTGTCAAACCCTGGAACAGGCTGCCCAGGTCAGTGGTGGAGCCCACATCCCTGGTTTTGAGCAGGGAGGTTGCTGTGCAATAGTTGGATTTTCTAAAGCCATGTGAAAGTGATGCTGAGGGACAGGACTCAGTGGTGATCTGGCAGTGCTGGGTTAATGGTTGGACTCAATGTCTCAGAGGCCTCTGAAACAATTCAATGATTCTATGCCATACTTGGTCTCTTGTCCCTGGAAACTGTTACAGAAGGAACATCCATCCTGGCCACCCCAGCTCCTCTTTGGTCAGGCTGAAGTTCTGTTGCAGAGCTCTGAGGATCCCAGCACCCATCCCCTGAATTTCCAGGCCACTTAGCTCATGGGACAGAGCCCTGCAAAGCCTTCAGCATTAGATGATCCAGGAGGAATGCAGAGTGAGCATTAAGTCCTGGCAGGGCTGAAGTTGTCCCCGAACATCTCTGTTCTGTGTGTGGTGGCCCCTGGCCTGAGCCTGGTCTGCCCATAGCAGAACTGGGACAGGTCTGTCCACACCCATGCAATGAGAGGAGCTCTTGGGAGGGGTTCTGAGCAGAGAGGTTGCTGTGCAGTAGTTGGGGTTTTTAAAGGCTTCCTGCAAGGTCACTGAGCAGAGGTGGGTGAGGCAAGAGAGCTGCCCTGGGTTAAATGAGAGGTCTTCCAGATGAATCACTCACTGGTTAAAGACAGCAGGCAAGGATTTGATGTGACCAGCCTGCCTCTGTAGTGGAGAGGACTTTCAGCAAGGTCTCCCAGGAACCTGGCCAGGGACCTCCAGAAGTCCCCTTGCAGAAATCATCTGGAAGAGTGCAGCAAAGCAGCGAGCTCGATTGCGTGGCACCGAATCACTCAGGCAGCCCAATCTAATGCTGATGCTGAGGAATGGCAGAGAAACGTAACGAAGAGGGCAATAAAATGGCAGATGAACTTCACCACTCATAATTGCAAAGCAATGAAGATGAAAGGCATCACCCCCAGCTCACAGGCACGGCGACAGGCTCCCGATCAGCAATTACTGCTCTTGAAAGAGATCTGCGAGATGCTGGGGAGAGCTCTTTGAAGGCATCCTCTCAGCGATTAGCCAGAGTCACAAAAGGCAAGTGGAATATTAAGAACTCTTAGAGTCAGAAGAGAGAACAAAAGAGAAAATGTCATTTTCTCCTTCATCTGGAGCTGTGGAGCTCCTGCAGCTTGGCTCCAAGTGGCCCCCGCCACGCAAAGAAGCGACGGTGCAGAAAAGCGTGGCAGGTTGAGCAGAGGTGTGGGATAGTGCCTGTAGAAAGAGAGTTCATGGAATCATTCTGGTTGGAAAAGACCCCTGGGATCATCAAGTCCAACCCTTGACCCTACTCTACAAACCTCACCCCTAAACCATACCCCCAAGCACCACATCTAAAGGACTTTTAAACACATCCAGGGATGGTGACTCCACCACCTACCTGAGCCGCCTGTGCCAGTGTCTGACCAACCTTCCTGCCAGGAAACTTTTCCTCCTACCCAGTCTAAACCTCCCCTGGTACAGTTTGAGGCCATTCCCTCTTGTTCTATCCCTAACTGAGGCATAGGAGGTTCCATGTGAACCTTGAGGAGGAATTTTTAACCTGTGAGAGTGACAGAGCACTGGAACAGGCAGCCCAGGGGAGTTGTGGAGTCTCCCTCTCTGGAGATATTCAAGAACCATCTGGATGCATTCCAGTGTCATCTGCTCTGGGTGATCCTGCTCTGGCAGAGGGCTGGACCAGATGATATTTTTGAGGTCCCTTCCAGCCCCTGACATTCTGTGATTCTACGATTCTAATTACCTGTCAGAAGAGACTAGCACCAACCTCTCTGTATTGTCCTTTCAGGTAGTATTGGAGAGTGATGAGGTCTTCTCTTAGCCTTTTCTTCTTCAAGCTAAACAGCTCCATCTCCTTCAGTCACTCTTAAAATGGACCAGGGCCCTGCTGCCTGGGGAAGAGGATGAAGAGGGAAATCGCTGAAAATTCCAGAGGTTTACTGCAGAGTGAAAGGGAAAACTGGCAGCAGTCCTTAGATTTACCCAAAAAGTGGCTTCATTGAGGTATGGCACTCATCCCTAGCAGTGCTTCTTCACCAACTTGATGGTCCCTGGGGTCAGCTCAGCATCCTGAGGATGGGCAGCAAGGAAAAAAAAAAAAAAANCAGCTGCAGACAGATCCCAGAGCAGGCTCAGGCCGTGCAGGGGCTCAGAGGGAGCAGGGAACCTGCCCCAGTGAACAGCAGCTGCTGCCCGCCCCAGCACAGCCCTTTGATGTGCCACATCTGTTTGAACATGGCAATCAAGCAACACCTCAAGGTCCAGGAGACAAGAAAGCTGTGTCCCACAAAGCCTGCACAGCCTGCTGGGAAAGATGGAGAGCTTAAAGAGAGGGAAGGAAAAGTGAAGAGGATCAAGGGCGTCAGATCTGAGCCCTTCACCTGGGACTTCCTGGGCCGTTTGTGGAGCTTTCTGGGGATTCTGGTAGGGTTAGACTGGAGATTAGGAAGAAATTCTTCACAGTGAGGGTGGTGAGACGCTGGAACAGGTTGCCCAGGGAGGTTGTGGATTCCTGGAGGTGTTTAAGGCTAGACTGGGTGAGGCTTTGAGCAGTCTGCTCCGGTGGGAGGTGTCCCTGCCTGTGGTCAGGGGGTTGGAACTGGATGAGCTTCGAGGTCTTTTCCAACCCAAATATGAATGTGTGAATCCACATGTCAACAGCTCCTAGAGCTTTTTCCTAGAGCTATGAATTTGGGGAGAGGGTGTTCCTCTTAAATCCTTCATCCTTTCTTGTCATGTCCACTGTTTCCTAGGAATTTTCCATATTTTCCTGGGAAATCCTCAGTCTAAAGCCCTTCTACATTTAACATAGTCCTTCCAATGACTTGTGTCTAGAAGATTTCCAGGAATATTCAAGGGCTTCAGAGGACTTCCTCAGTCTGGAACATTTCAAGGAGTGCCCTAGGGCTTCAGTGACCTCCCTTTCATCTAGAAACTTCCCAGGAATTTTCTGTCTTTCAGGAGTTTTCTGTTATTCTTATCTATAACCTGTCTGGGAGCATCCCAATGAATTTCAAAAATCCCACAAGAGCCCTCAAGAAATTCCTCAGTCTAGAATCCTTGTAGGAAATTCTCCAAATGCTTTTCAGAGGCTTTGCCATCCAGGCAAAGGTGACTCGAGGATCCCCCTCAGATTTTTTCCCACTGCTTTCTAGAAATCCCTCAGACAAGGACCTTTCCAGCAATTTCTAATAACTTTCTTTGTGGTTTCCAGGATGTTCCAGCAGGAACATCTCCACTCTTCCAGGGAACCTTCCTTTTTTTTTTTTTTTTTTATTTTAAAGGAACTTATTCCTGCTTTATGGGAGATTTCCCAAGCTCTCTGGCTTGTGCATCATTCCCTCCACAGCACCAACCCTCCTCAGCAGGGAGGATGGAAAGTCTCATTTTGCTATCCCAGCCCCTTCAACCATCCCAGTGTCCAGCTGAAGAGCAAATGTGGAGCAAGCCAGGGCCCAGCTGTAGTGGAGCAAATCAATCCATGGATGATTTTCAGCCTGGAGAAGAGAAGGCTTCCAGGAGATCTTAGAGTAGCCTTCCAGGATCTGAAGGGGGCCTACAGGAAGGCTGGGGAGGGACTATTGACAAGGGCTTGCAACGCCAGGACAAGGGGCAATGTGTTTGAACTGGCAGAGGGGAGATTGAAACTGGATGTTAGGAGGAAGTTGTTTGCAGTGAGGGGGGTGAGACACTGGCACAGGTTGCCCAGGGAGGTTGTGGCTGCTCCCTCCCTGGAGGTGTTCAAGGCCAGGTTGGATGAGACCTTGAGTGCCCTGTGCTAGTGGGAGGTGTCCCTGCCTATGGCAGGGGGCTGGAACTGGATGATCCTTGAGGTCCCTTCCAACCTTACCATTCTATGATTCCATGTTGGTGCAACCTCTCCAGCTGGTTCCACCTCTGCAAGTTACATGTGTCAGTGGCACACAGAGCCCAAAAGCCCCACAGGGCTGGGGTGGAACAGGAGAAGGATCTCTGCTGGTGGTTGTGAAGGTCTTTCCAACCTAATGAGAACGCAGTGTGGGCAGGAATAGTGTGTCCAGCAGAACTAGGGAAGGGATTGTCCACCTGTACTCAGCACTGGTGAGGCTGCATCTCAAATGCTGGGTTCAGTTTTGGGTCCCTCACAACAAGAGGGGCATTATGATGCTGGAGTATCTCCAAAGAAGGGCAAGGAAGCTGGTGAAGGGGCTGGAGAACAGGTCTGCTGAGAAGTGCCCAAGGACAGAAAAGGAGCCTGAGGGGAGATCCTCCCACTCTCTACAAGCACCTGAAAGAAGACTGGAGAGAGGTGGGGGTCAGACTGTTCTGTCAAAGAACAAGAGCCAGGATGAGAGGCAGCAGCCCCAATCTGCATCAGGGAAAGTTCAGGCTGCACAGGAGGAATAATTTCCTCCCCTGGAACAGACTACCCGGGGCAATTGAGGAGTCCCCATCCCTGGAGGGGGTTTAAAGCCGTGTAAATGTGGTGCTGGGAGACATGGTTTAGTGGTGACCTGGCAGTGCTGGGTTAACAGCTGGACCTGGTGATCCCAAAGGTCTCTTCCAACAGAAACCATTCAATGCTTCTGTGCTGTTCAAAACCATTCCGTGATGCTGCAGCATCCACAACCTGCCCTTGAAAACCAGAATCATCCCTTGCCTGCCCTGAGCTGGGCCATGGGGCAGGTCTCTGCTCTCCTGAGACCTCCTCTACAAGTCCCCAGAGGCTGTTCCTAGGCGAGCAGCCCAGCCTGAGCTCCCTGCCCTATCAGGGGAGGCCAATTTGTCACCGTCACAGCAAGAGCTGTGTTCTGGGATGTGAGCCACCCTTCTGCTCCTTCCCTCATCCATCACCGCCAATTAGTGGGGTGCACATGGGCTGCAGGCAGGGGGGTGCTGCAGCAGCCAGCACTGTCACAGGCACATGTGGCCAGATGTGAGGAGAGAAGGCAAAAGCAAAGTCGTGAGCAAGGCAAGATAAATCACACTGCTAAACAGCCAGGTTACTGCAGAACATCTCCCTGCCAGGCTGGCTGCTCTTGCAACTCCTCATGCCAGCCACAGGTCCACTATGGAAGCCCATACTGAGGTCCCCAAAAGTGCTCAGTGGTCTCCACAAGCCTCTCTGGATGGCCTGGAAACTGGGCTCTGGGTTCCTTGCTCCACAAACTCAGCAACCCTTGAAACAGGTTTGCAGCCCCTCTGGATGGCCTACAAGCTGAACTCTGGGTTCCTTGTTCCACAAATTCAGCAACCATTGAAACAGGTTTGCAGCCCCTCTGGATGGTCTGGAAGCTGGACTCTGGGTTCCTTGCTCCACGAACTTAGCAACCCTTGAAACAGGTTCAGAGTTTTGCATCAGGGGCTGCAGAGCAAGCACCTCCTAGGGTGTCTTTGGGGAGCTGGGGAGTCAGACCCCCACCTCACACCACCCTGGTATGAAGTGACCCACAAGAAGAGAGGAAGGGCAGGGTCTGCAGGAACAGGCAGCTCACCCTGCTGGGTAGCCACCACCTACTCCCTCCTACCCAAGAGCTTTGGGGCAGGAAGCTCTGGGTGCTTCACAGGCAAGAAGTGCCAGGGGAAGGTGGGTGCTGCACTCTCACTGTCAATTCTGGGGAGCCCCATGGGCATGGGTAGGGTCCTGTAAATAGTGAGTGCCAGAAGGCTGGAGCCAGGCTCTGCTGAGTGATACCCAGTGACAGGACAAGGGGCAGTGGGTGGAAGCTGAGGCATAGGAAGTTTCATGGAAACATGAGGAGGCTTTTTTTTCCCTGTGAGGGTGACAGAACACTGGAACAGGCTGCCCAGGGGGGTTGTGGGGTCTCCCTCTCTGGAGATATTCCAAACCCACCTGGATGCATTCCAGTGTGATTTGGGATAGGAGATCCTGCTCTGGCAGGGGGGTTGGACTGGCTGAGCTTTGGAGGTCCCTTCCAGCCCCTGACATTCTGTGATTCTGCCATTCTGTGATTCTGCCACTGCACCCTGGAGCTGGCACAAGCTGCCCAGCCTCTGGCTGAGGCCAGGCAGGATGGACACACCTCTTCTGCAAACGCTGTGTGCAGAGCAGCAGCCAGGGCTGTGTTGGTTTATCACCGATATTATTTATTTCCCACCTGCTGACTGCAGGCTGGGCACCGGTGACACCGGCACCGGGCTGAGTGCAGCACCCGAGCTGTGTTGACTTTGGCAGAGGGAAGGAGAACCAAGGCCAAGTTGCACAGGGTGAAGCGTGGTGAGGAAGAGGAGGTGAGGAAGAAGCAGACAGAGCTGTGGGATCAAGAGGAGGAAGATCTCTCTGCTTTCTGCAGTGGGGCTGCTTGGCTGTGGGAAGAGCACAGAGGCACAAGGAAGGGGCAGAATGAGTCCTGCAGTGCCCTTTTGAAGGAACTGGGGTTGTGATGCCCCAAAGGGAACAAGTAGGACTAAGGGCTGGGGCAGCAGAAAGCTCCTCTGCACCCTGCTCAGGGCTAATTCTGCAGCCAGGTAGTTCACCATCATCCCCAACGGGCAGTGAGGATGAGGCTGGATGGTGGCACATGTGGTGCTTTAGCTGGGCAAAGCAGCCCTGGCATCTGCTTTCCTCCTTCTCCTCTTCCTCCTCTCCTGACGCTGGACCTGCAGTCTGGGCTTTCTGCTGACAATAACCTCCTAGATCAAAAAAGATCCCAAAGGACCCCAAAAGCAGCACCAGCTCTCTGGCCCTCCTGCTTCTGGAGGGGTTTGGACCAGCTGTCAGCTCACCGGGGGACATTGGTGAGGGGTGATGGCTGCAGCTGGGGACAAGCCGAGTCAGGCAGAAGGTGCTGCACTCGTGGGACCGAGCTGGAGGCACTAAACTGTGCAAGAGGTGACTTAGAGAGGAATTGGAGGATTTGGATCCTGTTTCTTGCTTAATTCCCCTGACATCCGATCCCTGGGGAGGAAGAGAGGATTCCTCTGTCCCTGGTAGAGGGGACTTAAGAGCTAAGACCAGAAACTAAGCAGGGCTGAAGCACCCACGTGATGAGCTCTGAGCCTTTCCCAGAACCCTAACACCGAAGGTGATGCCTCAGGCTGTGGATGCAGGATTAGGGTGGGCTCCTGGGGTGATGCACAGCTCCTGAGTGAGCAGGGGACAGTCACTGGTGGCCACCCATCCCTGTTACTGGGCCTGATTTCTAACAAAGCTGAGATCATGTTGCTGTTTAACTTGCTTTAAGGTCATTTTGCCTCCAAATCCTTCCTAATTCCTCCTAGGCATTAATTATAGCACATTGTACCCAGGCCTGAGGAGTGGCAGCTCTTCCTGACATTCCATGCCAAGGACTTTCCTGAGGCCCTTCTTGCAGCCAATGTTCCTTGGGCTAGATAAGACCCTGGCCCAACGTGCTGACTTCAGTTAGATTTGCACCTTCCCTTCTCTGCTGGATTCTTCTCATTCCCCTGAGCATGTATCACAGAGAAAACAGAAGAGAAATGGAGAGATGGAGTTGGCTGCCTCCTCCAGCTCTCTTGGACAAGGGGACACTGGCTTCTCCAGAGGTTCCTCCACAGTCAGTCACTTGCTGCCTGCAGAAGAGTGTGTGAGGGGATGGATGAAGCTCTGCTGTCACCTTGGTGGCTCAGTTGGGCTTTTTGGTCCTCGCTGCAGGGCTGGGGATGCTGTAGTCAAGACAGAGCTCAGTGAAGATGTTGTCAGGTCCTGGGGCTCATCTGGGGCTCCTCACACTTGCACTGGGATGGGACCATGTGTGCCCATCGTGGCTTGTCTCCATCCCTGGCTTTGACCACAGCTTCAGAGCTATGGCATGACCTTGCCCCCCGCCCTGGCAGTGGGCAGAGGCTGGGCAGGCTACCTTCCCCATCCAACCCAAGCACCCACTGGAGACCTCACTGTGGGCAGGGGTAGGAAGGAGGTACACTTTGCAGGAGTGTGTTGGGAAGGGGGTGGCTGAGCTGTGAGCTCAGCTGGGGCAGTCATGCTGACCTTTTAGCTGAACACAGCTCTAACGACATCACAGCTTCAAGGGCAAGCTGGGAGCCACTTCACAGCCTCTCTGCAAGCAGGTCACTCCCGTGGGCTCTGCAGCAGAACATCCCATGCAAGTAGCCCTCCTGAAGGCTCTCCCCTGGCCTGTGCATGGCTGCTGTGCCTGGAGAGCAGGGCCGCCCGCAGCATCTGCACCCAGGGGCGCTGGGAACACTTCACGGTGCAAGCAGGAGCCATCTGGTACAGGCAGCAGGCAGAGCTGGGAGATTTGGGGCTGTCATCACTTCCAGGCTGTGCACACAGCCACTCTGCCTGTTTGCCACGCGGGTGGGATGCTGGGGGGCTGGAGCGAGGCGAGCAGAAGCTGTTATTGCAGAGCCACTTCCCAGAGCAAACAGCGAGCCCCCAGCTGGTGCCCTTTGCCCGCAGGCGGTGACCTGTGGGCAGCACATCGCAGCGGCCAGGGCTTTGCAGACAGCTCTGGGCTGCGGCTCCCTCCTCGGGCAATGATTTACGGGCGTCACTGCCCCAAGCAGGCAGAAACCATCTACATGACTGCCCGCGGAGCCCAGCCCCATCTCGCCACCCTGCTGGGATTGGGCTGGGGAGAGAGGTTGAGTCTAGGCAGGCTGGAAAACATGAATCAAAAGAATCAAAAACCCTTGAGGGATTGGAGGTTGGTCCCAGGGCCCCCCCAAGCCAGGCAAGCAGATATAGAGTGCTGCAGGAAGGCTGGGGGTTGAGCAGGAGATTCCTGGACCCTCTCCTGCCCTGGTAGGGCTTTTGGGTTCTCTCAAGCACAGAGATTCACTGCAGCACCCAATCAAGGCATTGCCAAGAGAAAAAACTTGCTCACCTTTGCTCTCCCCCCCCCACCCCTTCCCCTGGGGAGTGCTTTGGTTTCACCAGGATTTAGTTATGTGTTTGTTTTGATTATCTGTTAATCTTTATGCCACTGTGTGCCCGAGATGAGAAGGGCAGGTCAGGGGCAGCCTCAGCCCTCTTACCCCATCCTCCCCACCCCTGCACCCAGGTTTGGGGTGGGACCACCTCACCAGGTAGAAACTGCTGACTGGTTGGAAAGAAGCAGCTGAGCAGAGCTGGTTCCCTCTTATGTAGACTTTACCATAACCCAGCTGGTTTGGGGAGGGAAGGCCTCCTGCCAGCCTGCTCTCCCCACTGCTGTCCTGTGCTTTGTCCCTAGGCTGAGGGTGGCTGGTGGAGATCTTCTTACCCCTGCCTGCTCTCCTGCCCAGGCAGCTGCCTGGGGGGGTAAGCCCTTTCCCCATGGGTGTACCAAGCCTACACCCCTCCTCACATCACCCCACAGCCTGCCCTACCCCTCATTGCTCATTAACCAGCTCTCACACTAAAGAATAATGAGTTGTAAATCACACCAGTAATCTGCTCTGGACTTTAAACACCAGCCCCTGGTGAGGTGCTCAGCAGTCCCAGGTGGGAAGGGGGAGAGTCCCCTCAGCATCCCGACTCGACCTTGTCTGGGCTACCTTTCCTTGGACTTTTGCATCTTTGCAGGCTCTGACTTAATCTTGGAGCAAACAGTCTGAGGAGATAAGGAGACCCTGTGACCCACCAAGCCCCTCTCCCTCCAATCCACATGTCACCTTTGTTATCCCTGAGCTGAGCCCTGCAGGTGTTTGCTCTGAGGTCATCCCCATTGCTTCAAGATGCCAAAGTCTCTGCTGGTCAGGTGGGACCAGGATGGGCCAGCAACAAGCCAGCTCCATCCTAGCTGAACACATCAGGCTGTATCTTGTGTATTGGGTGCAGTTTGGGGCCCATCACTAGAAAAAAAGGTTTTTGAGATGCTGGAGTGGCTTCAGAAGAGGGCAACAAAGTTGGTGGAGGGTCTGGAGAACAAGTTTGGTGAGGAGCAACAGAGGGAACTGAGGTTGTTTAGTCTGGAGAAAAGGAGGCTGAGGGGAGACCTGGCTCTCTACAACTCCCTGAAAGGAGGTTGGAGTCAGGTGGAGGTTGGTCTCTTCTCCCAAGAGAAGTGATAGAGCAAGAGGAAATGGCCTCAAGTTGTGCCAGAGGACATTTAGGTTGGACATGAGGAACAATTTCTTAACTGAAATCGCTGCCCAGGGCAGTGATGGAGTCCCTACCCCTGGAGGGGTTCAAAAGCCATGGAGATGTGGTGCTGAGGTGACCTGGTTCAGTAGTGACCTGGCAGTGCTGGGTAAACAGTTGGACCTGATGTTCTTAAAGGTCTCTTCCAACCAAAACCACCCTATGATTCTGTGCCCTGGGCAGTGCCAGATGCTCCTGGCTGTGGCCATGGCCTCTTTCCTCGTGTTCAGCCCAGGCCAGCCCAGCCACAGCATCCGAGTGTTTGTGGCTGAGGCAAAACATGTTCTCCTCCATCCTGGCTGATGAAATCACCTTCATTTCCTCCTTTACCTCATGCTAGCCGCCGGCTCCTCCAGCTCAGGGCTTTGCCACAGCCCTGCAGACAAGGGGGAACTCGTTAGGTGCTGATAAGGTGATAAGACCATCGCATGCTTTCCGCCTTGGCACTGCCAGGGCACTCATGACTCAGCCGAATCAAAGCAGTGAGGGCGAAATCAGGGGGTGGGATGGGTCATAAACCAGCCAACACCTCCTCTACATGTAAGAAAGGGGTGGGGGGGGGAAATGTGGTTTCAGTCTTTCCTAGAAATGGAGTGAGACAGAAACCAGGAATTTGATTCTTGGAGTGAAAAAGGGAAAACTAAGAGTTCCTCCCCAAACTCTCCTTTTCAAACTTTCTCTTTCTCCACCCAAACTCCTCCATGTCAGACCAGAAATAAATTTTAAAAAAAGAGGTTTCAACACCCACATCTGTCTGCTACAAAGTGGAGAGGCCTGTGTGTGGCAGTCCCACAGAGGATGGGCTGGTTTAACACCACCCTTTTTCCCATCCAGATGCTGCAACCTCCTGTGCCCCCCTCCAAAAGCCAGCCCCACTGCCCCGCTGCACCCCTGGGATCACACATGGAGCCCTCACTCTCCTTTGAACCTTTCCTTCTGAGCCTCCCCTGGAGATGGGCTTCTTCAAGGACACCTGAAAGACATTACCCAGCAGCTGCTCCACAGGAAGGGGAGCGGTGGGGTGGCTTCAGATGTGTTTAGGAGGATGACCTATCTTTGATGGAGACCTTTATCTGCTCCTCCCAGCCTCCGCGGGTCGGTGCATGAGGGCAACGCTTAGCACAACACTGCAGGAGCTGTCCCACACACACAACCACTTAAATGTGAGGACATTCAACCTCCCTGCAGTCAGATTCTCTCTTGGGCCACCCCATGGGGAACTTCTCCTGCTGTTCCATGACATGAAGGGCTCTTGCACACCCTGTCCTGCAGCCCCTGCAGCTCTGAGCTGCAGGCATCCAACCCATGAAACGAGCTGCTTCTCCAAATGACAACAGCCAAGAAAATGGCTGAGGCCCCTCAGAGGGCAGAGAAAGTGGTTGCTGCCTTATGCTCATGACTGGGGGCTTCATGATGTCCACTCATTTACACAGCTCAGGGGTTAGATATGCACAGATGAAAAGCTGGATGTGAACTGGCACTGTGCACTAGCAGCCCAGAAAGCAACCATCTCCTGGGCTGCATCCCCATCAGTGTGGGCAGTGGGGCAGGGGAAGGGATTCTGCCCTTCTGCTCTGCTGTAACCTCACTTGCACAAGCACCTGAGCAAGAGACATTCTTCCAGGGCACTGGAGTCCCAGGAGCTGCAGGAGAGATGGAGCTGCATCCTCCCCAGCCACATCTTCACTGCTGAGACCCCACCTGGAGTACTGCATTCAGTTCTGGAGCCACTATTACAAGAGGGCTATGGATGTGCTGGAAGGTGTCCAGAGAAGGGCCACAAGGNGGGTAAACACCTCCCAGCTCTACACCAAAACAGTCCTGGTTGTGTCCTGTGTGGGTTCCTGGGGCCAGGGCATGGCCACTTCCCTGCTTACCAAGTGCAGTTTAATTGGCTTTGCAGCCATCTGAACCTCCCCAACAGGAGGTCTCCCCCGTGGGTCAGGACCTTGTCAGCAGCAGTGCAGGAAGGAGGGCTGCGCTAAATCGTGCGTCCCCACCACACATGCTGCTCTGCTCGTCGCCCCTTCCCTCCCCAGCCCCAAGCATCCTCCCAGCCAGGGCTGGACAAGTGCTTCCAGACACGGTTCAGTGCACCAGGGGCTTCCCTGCCCCCCCCCCCCACACCCCCAGCAGCTGCAAAGATGGGAAAACAAGACCCCCACCCAGCTCTGCTGCAGAGTTGGGTCAGCACTGCTGAGCAAGCAGGTCGGGATGCTGCCCACAGCATCACAAGATCCCAGAATGCCAGCGTGGTGGGTGTCCAAAGGGAACCTCTGGAGAGGTCCAACCCTCCTGCTAAAGCAGGGGCACCCACAGCAGCTTGCCCAGGGCCACAGAATCACAGAATGTTAGGGGCTGGAAAGGACCTCCAGAGAGGAGCATGTCCAACTCCCCTGCCAAAGCAGGATCACAACGTCCAGGTGGGTTTGGAATCTCTCTAGAGAGGGAGACTCCATAACCTCTCTGGGCAACCTGCTCCAGGGCTCCACAGCACCCTCACAGGAAAGAAGTTTCTTCTCAGGTCCAGGGGGAAGGTCCTGGATTCCAGTTTGTGCCTCTCTCCTCTTGTCCTGTGGCTTGGCACCAGGCATTCAGCTTCCTTTTCCAAAGGAGCCTGGCAAAGCACCTCAAGACTTCAGGCTCACCTAGAGAGGCTTGTAAGGAATTTGTCCTGTGATTAATCTTTCTGAGAACCCTCTGCAGATCCACTTTGCACTAGGGAGGAAACATTTTGGCTCTTGCTCCCAATTTCTCTGGATTAGCAATTTAGACATCTTTTCTCACTCTGCATCCAAGGGAGAGAACTTCTGCTAGACCCATTACTGCTGTCACACAGCCTCACTCTTTGTACAGCAGACATTTCCTCTCTTGTATTTTCTCCCATCTTTCACTGAGGTGTTTTTTCAGGGACTTGGAGCTTAATTAAAATGTTATTCATTATACCTTTAGCACCAAGTAATGCCTCAAAGTCTTCATAATCCCCCTCTGGAAAGTCATGAAAGCAACAATAAAAAACAGCTTCAATGTTGGCTCGATAGTCAAGAGGTGCAGCTAAAATTACCAGCTCGTGGAATCTCAGCATGGTGGGGGTTGGAAGAAACCTCTGGAGATCATCCAGCCCAACCTCCCTGCTAAAGCAGGGGCACCCTTAGCAGTTTGCCCAGGATTGCAGTGTCCAGGTGGGTTTGGAATCTCTCCAGAGAAGGAGATTCCACAACCTCTCTGGACATGGTGCTCCAAAATTCAGATACCCTCACAGCAAAGAAGTTTCTGCTCATATTTTGATGGAACCTCCTGGGTTCCAGTTTGTGCCCATTGCCCTTTGTCCTGTCACTGGGCACCACTGACAAGAGTCTGGTCCCATCCTCTTGCCCCCCACCTTTTAGCTATTGATGAGCATTGAGCAGATCCCCCCTCAGGCTGCTCTTCTCCAAGCTAAACAGCCCCAGGGCTCTCAGCCTTTCCTCCTCACAGAAATGCTCCAGGCCCCAAAGCATCTTTGTAGCCTTCCCTGGACCCTCTCCAGTGGTTCCCTCTCTGTCTTGAACTGAGGAGCCCAGAACTGGATCCAGTAGTCCAGATGTGGCCTCAGTAGGGCACAGAAGAAAGGGAGGAGAATCTTCCTCAACCTGCTGGCCACACTCTTCTTGATACACCCCAAGAAACCATTGTCTCCATCGAGCTAACACGAAACGCCAGCATCCTTCCTTTGTGAGCTCCTGCCACCCCCCCTTCCCTGCAGCACTTTACTGCTGTGGCTTCAGCAGGGCTGCTGGGGCAGAGCTTCCCTCCATGGCTCCTTGGGGGGGTGGGATTTCTAGTCCCCTAAGACCTCTCAACCCCATCCTCACTATCCTCAGAGGGTCACACACTTCCTCTGGGCCAGGGCTTCTCTTGCCCCTCTCTACCTGAATCTAGCTATGACTGCAGAGCTGGGCAGAGAGGACATCATAGATCAGCAACAAAATAAGAAGGAAGAGGTGAAGGGGAGCTCAGGACAATCAAACCCTGCCCTGCTCCTATTTGCATACTCTTTTGCTCCAGTCGTGATAGACATTGATTTTTAAGCATGTTTTCCTATCATTAACTTCAATTTGGGGGTTTTTGAGACAGAAAAGATCTAAACAGTCAGATCTTCCTTGCAGTGAAATGAGCAAGCAGTGTGGATCTGCTCAGGACAAAGTTGATGAATCGGCAATTTTGAGTAGACAAACTTTTTTCTCCCTTGGCCCATTCCCAGCTCGATCTATTTAGACTAGCAGCTGAGCTGCTACATCTTGGAGGAGACTGTCCATCCTCGGGGCTCCCAGGCGTGATCCATGGTGCTCTCCAGTGATTTCAGGACCCTTTTTCACCAGCAGCAGCCCCCTTGCCCCTGCCTGCTGGCTACCATCACCCCTCTGCTGGCTCTGCAGGAGCCTGCTGCAGAGGAATCCTCTCTCTCTCTCTTTCCTCAGCAGTGTCCTTCCCTCCTTCATTTTGCTTTCACTGCCTCTGGGTTCCTGTCAGATGCACGGATTCCCCTGCAGCCCTTCTCCCTCTGATGTGCCAGAGCACTTTGTTCCCTGCCCTGGCCACAGTCTCAGCTTGTCCCCCAAAGCCACACCTCACAACTGCCCTGTCAGTTTTCTGCTCTTGCCCCAGGCAAGCTGGGCTCCTCCGTGCTGCAGCAGCCTTTTGAGCTCACGTCCTCCAGAGGGGTCCTGCCTTCTGCTTTGCCTTCCTCTTTGTCACTCTCATCCCTTCTCTGTTGGCAGAGATCCAGGACTGTACTCCCAGCTCTCGGACCAGGCTGAGCCTTCCCATGTCCTCCCTGCTGCTGCTCAAGGACTCTGCCTTCCCCACAGTGACATGGCTCTCAGCATCCTTGCTTGCATCCTGTCACCACCACCAAAAGCCACTGCTGAGATTCCAGATGGAGCTTTTCTGTGCACTGGAATCAGAGTGTCATTGAACAGTTCAGCTTGGAAGAGACCTTTAAGACCATCGAGTCCAACCCTTAACCCAGCACTGCCAGGTCACCGCTAAACCAAGTTCCTTGGCACTACATCTCCATGGCTTTTCAAACCCTCCAGGGATGGAGACTCCACCACTGTCCTGGGCAGCTGGTTCCAGGGCTTAACTACTCTAATAGTGCTCCTCATGTCCAACCTAAACCTCCTCTGGCACAACTTGAGGCTGTTTCTTTTCATCCTGTCATTTGTTAGCTGGCAGAAGAGACCAACACCTACCTTGCTCCTGCCTACTTTCATTGTAGAAAGTGAGAAGGTCTCCCCTCAGCCTCCTTTTCTTCAGGCTAAACAACCTCAGTTCCCTCAGGTACTCCTCACAAGACTTGTGCTCTAGACCCTTCACCAGCTTTGTTGTCCTTCTTTGGCATGATCAGATCTCATCCTGTTTAAAGTGTTAGTCCATGCTGGGAAGATGCTGATGAGCAGGAAGGGGCTCCCACAGAGGATCCTGTCCATCAGCACCATGGGTCTGGGACCCACATCACCCATCAGAGCTTCCCTGATCCCCAGTCCAGCCCACTGGGGCTCAGTGTGGACATCATCCTCCAGTGATGAAGCAAAGCATTCAGAAAACAAGGTCTCTGGTGAGCACATCAGATGAAGGGACATGGACCTTCTCCTGTCCCCACCAGGGACTCAGGACACTCCTAAGGACAAAATGTAGTGTTGAGGGACATAATTTAGTGGTGACCTGGGAGTGTTAAGAGTTAGATTTGATGATGGAGTTGGGGCTGTTCAGTCTGGAGAGGGGAAGGCTCCAAGGGGACCTTATTGTGGCCTTGAAGTATCTGAGAGGGGCTACGAGAAAGCTGGGGAGGGACTTTTTAGGCTATCAAGTAGTGATAGGACTGGGGGGAATGGAACAAAGCTGGAACTGGGGAGATTCAGACTGGATGTTAGGAAGAAGATCTTCAGCAGGAGGGTGGTGAGAGCCTGGAAGGGGTTGCCCAGGGAGGTGGTGGAAGCCTCATCCCTGGAGGTGTTTAAGGCCAGGCTGGATGAGGCTGTGGCCAGCCTGATCTAGTGTGAGGTGTCCCTGCCCATGGCAGGGGGTTTGGAACTGGATGATCTTTGTGGTCCCTTCCAACCCTGACTGATTCTGTGGTTCTATGATTCTATGATTCTATGCTAAAGGTTCCTTCCAACCAAAACAATTCTATGACTGTCTCTGTGTGACACTGCTGCCTTACTGAGGGGGGTGTTGGGAGGAAGAGCTCCAGAACTGCCTTCCCTCATCCTTCACAAGCATCCAGCAAACTGCCACCAGCTCTGGGAAGGTGCCTTCAGCTCCTCCCCAGGTGGAGAGGGGTCGACACTGGAGAGCATCTGAACACACAGCCCCAATATATCAGGAGAAGCAAGGAGACCCCCGGGGTCCCTGACCTTTCAACAGCCAGATGCAAAATCCCCACTCCTGCTACCCAGGTCCTTACTCATTTCCAGTTGATTGAAACACAAATACATGTCCTCAGCCTGATGAATCGCTTCTGCTCTGCGCGGCATTTACCTTTGAGGGGGAGTGAGGAGGAGAGGAAATGGTTTCCTATGTGCTTCCCACCCAGCCCACGGCACAGAGAGAGCACCAAGCACATGGAAAACATCATTGCTCTGTGGATAAGATACTGATTTGCCTTCTAGACCTGCTGGTATGGGCTTAGGAAAGTCATTTATTTCATCTCCTTTCTACCTCAGCTTTTCACCATTTGTCCTTCCTATTTAGATTCTACACACTCGTAGCTGGGCTTAACCATTTGTTGCTTGTCAGAGCATCATTAAACAGCCCTCACACTGAAGAGGCAATGAAGACAGGGCAGGAAACCCCAACTGAGAAGCAAACCCACCCTCACCCAGCCCCATGCCGTCAGGACCCTCTCCCTCCCCGTGCCCCGCCACGCAGGAGTGCACATTCCTGCCACGAAAGCTGTGCTCCAAACCCCAGCGACCCCGAGGAGGGAGGTGATGAGCCTGGAATGCGTCGGGGCGATGAGAGGGACCCTGGCAGGAAAGGGCACGGCCGCCACGGTGCTGGGCCCTTTACAGAGCCACGATAGCAGGGCTGAATTCCTAGATAACCCTGGGCAGATATACGGCCGGGCTGAAGGGACCTGCCCTCCCTCCTCCCCTAAACGAGAGCAGCCCTGGCAGCCAAAGCCCAGGGACATAAATTAGCGCCGGAGATGTGAGGCAGGAGCCAGCCCTCGGCTCGCAGGGGCCAGGAGCCCTCCGGGAACTACGGGTGCCCATCCCCAGCGCAGGGATGCTCTTTGCCTCCCCAACGACAGCGAATTCCTGTGCTCCCCGGGCAGGCAGGAGGGGTGGTTGATACCTGCTGACACCGAGGTCAGGGGTCAGGCACCAGCCCGTCCCGCCGGGCCGGGGGAAGTGCCCTTTGCAGTGACACGCAGCCGCCCGAGGCACCATCACCATGCTGGGGAGGGAGGACTGCCCAGGCTGGGGCCCTGGGACCCCGCGGCACTGGGCTCAGGGTGGTCCCTGGGTGCCAGGCAGGCTCCTGGGAAGGGATGAAACCTGCAGGCAGTGGAGAAAAGCATACCCTGTCTGCCTTTTCTGGGAGGCTGGGCAACAGGAGGTGAATATTTGCCATGCACATATACACATTCCCCTTTTCTTGTCCCTTCCTTGACCACAGATGTCCCTCCTTTGCTAAAATCTTCTACTTCCAACCAGAAATTTCCCACCACAAGAAACTGTGTGGGGGAAAAAAAAGAGAAAAAAAAAAAAAAAAAAAAAAAAGGGGGAAAAAAAAAACAAAAACCCCCAAA
>WBNM01020242.1:36622-63576 GCA_013399055.1 Ramphastos sulfuratus
GAAGGGACCTTTAAAGGTCATCTAGTCTGACCCCCATCCCTGCAGTCAGCAGGGATACCTTCAACTAGATCAAGTTGCTCAGAGCCCCAGACAACCTGACCTGGAATGTTTCCAGGCATGGGGCATCTACCACCTCTCTGGGAAACCTGGGACAGTGTCTCAACACCATCAGCTTAAAAAATTCTTCCTTCTGTCTAGTCTAAATTCCCCCCTGTTAGTTCAAAACCAGCACCCCTTGTCATGTCACAACAGGCCATGCTAAAAAGCCTGTCCTCAAATTTCTTACAGGCCCCTTTAAGTACTGAAAGGCCACCAGAAGGTCTCCCTGGGCTGAACAAGCTCAGCTCTCTCAGCCTGTCCTCACAGCATCCGGGCTCCAGCCCAGACATCTTGCTGGCTGCTCAGTGCACAAGCACAGGTTGTCCTTGGTATCACCCAGGGCATCATCTGGGGCAACTTGGATCACCCCACAAGCATGTGCTCCCCAAAGAGTGTTGGGGCACTTCTGCACTGGATGAAGCTCTAAGATCTCTGTGGAAATGCATCCTCAGGGCATCAGCAAAGGCAAGTGAAAATCTCCCATTGAGCTGGTCCCACCAATGGGACCCCTCCCTGTGTCACCCCAACCACCAGCACCTTAACAACCCCTGGCACCGAGCTCAGCCGTGAGTGCGTGGGTCACTAATGAGCCCTTCCTTCATTGGCCCCAACCACATGCTCCCAGCCACTCTCAGTGGATTGGAAGGGGGGGGATTAGTGCCCCACAGTGCTGGGATCCCCCCCATTCCCACCCACCACTCCCTGATTGATGAGATGAGAAATAAAAGCACATCCTGCAAGTGCTTTCAGCTTCTCCAGCATCGCTCCACTGACAGCCTGGCGTGGAGCAGCCCATCTTCATTTGCCAACATCCCCCCGCTCCATGCTCCTGCTTGGGCTGCAGCAAGGACCCCAGTTATTTACCTGGAGTGATGAATGTCACTGTAATGAACCCAAAATGGAACAGGCTACAGATTAAAACCAGCTCCTACCCTTCCCAGCCCTATCCAACCCGCCCGGCGTTAACATCTTCTTGAGTGCATGAAGCCCAGATAAGAGCAAGTTAAATTTATCTTCAAAGAACCCCCCCAAAAGCGGCTCTCTCTTAACCCCCTGCTCACCGCCTCCCTCCTCCCGGAATAAATCTTCCCCTTATCTGAACTTCCAAGGAGCGGGGCTGGGCAGGGGAAGACGCGGGAACTCAGTGCGCTGTTTTAAGCCAAAACCCCCTCTGGATCGTATTAAAGAGGCAGGATAAAAGAGCGCGAAGGGTCCCGCTGTGAGCATCAATCACCCAGGATGGGCCCTGCGCAGAGATTTACGCGGGGAGGTTTTCTGAGCCAGGGACAAAGCCCAGAACAACAGCCAGGGAGGGACAAGAGGGTTTTGTGCCCGGCTGAGGGGTGCTGGTGGCTGCGGACAGGGCAGGAGGTATCGAGTGAGTGGGTGGGGAAGGGGATCTGAGGGTGGGATGGGGACCCTGGGGCGCTGGGGTCTGGCACAGCACCGTGGGCTGAGCCTGGAGCTCTGCGGGAGAGAGGGACTGGGTACGGGGAGAGGGCAGAAGGGGAAGGGGAAAGGAAAGGGGAAGGCAAAGTGGAAAGGGAAAGTGGGAAGGGGAAGGAAAATGGTAAGGGAAAAGGGGAAGGGGACAGGGAAGGGAAAAGGGAAGGAGAAATGAAATGGGAAAAGGGGAATGGGAAGAGGGAAAAGGGAAAAAGGAAGAAGGAAAAGGGAAAAGGGAAAAGGGAAAAGGAAATGAAAGTGGGAAGAGGAAGGGGAAAGGACAAGGGGAAAGGGAAAGGGGAGGGAAGAGGGAAAAGGGGAAGGGCCAGGAGAAAGGAAAGGGAAGGGGAAGGGGTGCCCTGCACTGCAGCACCCTCTCCAGAGTGACCTGCGTCTCACACGCAGGCACAGCCGCAGCCCCTGCGGGACGGGACAGAGGAAGCTGGGCAGACACAGCCGAATTCCTGGAAATTATTTTTTCATTTTCTCCTTTATTAGTTTTTTATTAGAGGAGAAAATAAACGTAAGCTGACTCTGCTCGAGTGCAATCTTCACCAGAAAAGCTGCTGGCTGTACAGAGCCTCCCCTTGGGCTCTGGGCTGCCCCGGCTCCCCTGACTCCCCCTCCCAGAAGCCCTGGAGCGCAGCCGCAGGGAGGATGCACAGCGGGTGCCGATAGCAGGTCCAGGCTGCAGTAGGGCATCCTCCTCTTGCTGCTTTTGGAGTCAGGAAAATACACAGGTGTTGACCTCAAGGCTCTGTCAAGCTGGGGATTTTTGGGGGGGTTCAGGAGAGATGTGGTGGTATTCAGCAGCCACTCAGGGGCTTCAGGCAAGGATTTAGTCACACAGGCAGCCCTGTCTCTTTCCCCAGAGGTGTCTATTCATCCTTCCTGGGCTGCTCAGGAAGGTGGTTGAGTCACCAACCCTGAATGTGTTTAAAAGTCGTTTGGATGTGGTGCTTGGGGATATGGTTGAGGCTGCACCTTGTAGAGTAGGGGTGTTGGTTGGACTTGGTGATCCTGAGGGTCTTCTCCAACCTGAATGTTTCTGTGATTCCACCCCTAGGGATGTGCAGGGATTAAGCCACAGTCGATGCTACAGGACAACCAGCCCCGTGCACCTCTGCTGGCTCCACAGAGGGGAGGTAGAGCTGCTTTAGGGGCTCTTGGGACCCCCCCTCAGTACTGGTGCATGGGCAGAGAGTGAGAGGGAGCTTTCCCACACTTTGCAGATGCTTTAGCTGGGGGTGTTCAGGAGGGCGGGTCCCAAGCGGCCCCTTGGGACTGATGTGCAGATGGGTGAATAAATCCAACCAGGATGAGAAGATCCCAGCCAAGGAATGAGCTAACCGCAGGGTCGGAGGCGGCGATAGTGCAGAGGCTCTCTCCTTGATGCAGGATGCAGCCCGATGGGAACTGTTGGAAAAAGTCTTTGACCTTCCTGAACTCTTGGAAGGATTGAAGCTGCACCTCCGGCCTGCAGAGCTGGGGGGGAGAGAAGATGAGAGAAAGCCTGAGCAGATGTCCCCTGTGGCAGGGGACACGTGCAGCAGGGCGGGGAGGTTGAGGAGGAACATTATGGAGGCTTATCCCCAGAGCGAACAGAACAAGAAGTGTGACAGCCCCAGTGGCCACCCATGGCAACTCCAGCTCTGCAGGACTGAGCACCACAGTGGCACTGGGAGCTGGCATCCTCCCCAGCAGTGTCCTTCCCACAGGTACCCCCTGTGCTGCTCATGCTGGGGGTGGGGAGGGCTGCCAAGATCCATTGCCCTCCTGCAAAAAACGCTGGAAGATCTGGAATCAATTATTCTCTGGGCCCAGGAATTAGCACATTACAAAACTGAAATGACTTCAAGAACCTGGAATGAGATCAGTTTTTGCTCAAATTGTCACCTGCTGACCCTGCCTCTACCCTCAGTGAGGGGAGGGGGGAGGCCATAGGGCAGCTAGGCAAGTCCGTCTGAGAGCAGGAAAGCCTTCAGCTGCAATCAGCAGCTCAGAGAGGTGTTGGAGCTCACTCTCCATGTCAGAAGAATTGTTCTCATTCCTGGCTGAAGTTCTCCAGAGCTCAGCCCAAGGCGAGAAGTGACCCCGGGGCTGCCACCTGTGCCCTCCTCAGCATGCTCCGGATGGATGCCGGATGCACCCAGCCACCCCTCACCCAAAAGCACCTCTGAGTTATCAGTGATGCATTCCCCCCGACCCCAGCCAGTGGGAGCCATCCCTCTGTGTCAAGCCGCCCGGCAGCATCGGCTCTGCTTGCCTTCACCAAGGGATTAGAGGAGAGCAGCTCAAGCAGGTGACACCCATGAGTCTTGCAGGGAGGTGAAAAAACTGTGGATTGCTTTTGGAAAAGCAGATTCTGCTGCCTTGAATGGCTGTGGGTGCTCATGGTGAGCTGCCCTTGCCTGTCCTCTACGCTTCCCTTCAGCGACCATCCCATATTGCTACTTCAGACTGCAAGAAAAAGAAGTCCTCTAATGGTGATAAATGAAGCAGAACTCTGAAGTGAGCAGGTTCCCACGGGGTGGGACACATCTCAGAAAGCCTTCCTAGGGTGCAGCCTGAAACCCAGGCTGTGCCATCCCTTTCTCGGATGTGCATTGATCCTCTGTGTGCAGCAGCTGCCAGCAATTTGGGGAATATGATCTCCCAAGCCCAGGGCCTAGTGGGCTCCTCCCGACGGTGCCCAAGGTAGCACATGGATGAAGGCAGGGATGGCACTGATACCCTGATCACAGAATCACAGAATTAACCAGGTTGCAAAAGACCTCTAAGATCATCAAGTCCAACCTATCACCTAACCCTTCTAATTAACTAAGCCATGGCACTAAGTGCCTCATCCAGCCTCCTCTTACACACCTCCAGGTATGGTGACTCCACCACCTCCCCGGGCAGCCCATTCCAATGCCAATCATTCTTGCTGTGTAGAACTTCCTCCTAACATCCAGTCTAAACCTGCCCTGGCACAGTTTGAGGCTATGTCCTCTTGTTCTGCCACTGCGTCCCTGGGAGCAGAGCTCAACTCCACCTGGCTACAGCCTTCTTTCAGGTAGCTGTAGAATGCAAAGAGGTCTCCCCTGAGCCTCCTCTTCTGATGCCCTCATCCCCGCCTGACTGAACCCCTCCTCCTCCTCCTCCTCCTCAGCTCTGTCTGCCGGCTCCAGCTGGAGCCCTCTGCCTTGCGAGCGAGCTAAGTGAGCCGGAGAAAATCAACACGGGATTTGCATTAACAGCAGTCGCTACAACAAGCTCGCAGCCAAACACAATATGAGAAACTCGCTTTTCCCTCCTTCCTTAGTGCTTCCAGATGGAGCCCCCTCGCCCAGACCAAGGGGTCGGGGCAAACCCTCCCTTTCTGCTCTCAGCACGGACCTTTTCTTTGGCCCCAGGCTCCGGAGGAGGTGAGGAGGGACAGATCTGCCCTTTGTCCAAGCTGGGAGCCCGCTGCTGAAGCGATGAGGGGACCGGCAGCTTCCCCTGCTCCCAAGCAGCAGATTTATTTCCGCTTACCTCAGAGAAAGTTAACATAAAAAAACCCTGGGGTTAAAGGAAAAAAAAAAGAGAGAGAGAGAGAGAGAGAGAGAGATTAGGACATTCTGTAGGTCCTTTGGGATCTATACAGGGGAAGACATCCTTGGAATAACACGAGCAGCCCCAGCCCTGGCCAGGAACCGGCCTCTCCGGGCACTAAAATCACTATAGCAGAGCACTAAAAATATTCATTGCCCAGGAGGGAGTCGTCATAATTGAACGGGCCCCAGGTATTAAGTAGGTAGCAAGACCTGGCACAGGCTCCTTGGCTTACACCTAGTCACACACGTTTGTGTTTGCCATTAAAGCCTTCAGGCAGCAATGTTCTGGAGGAGCGGCCAAAAGCCGAGCGAGCGGCTGGCTCATCCCCCTGCCGCCCTCTGCCAGGAGACCCGCAGCTGGCTCATCCCCCTGCCGCCCTCTGCCAGGAGACCCGCAGCTGGCTCATCCCCCTGCCGCCCTCTGCCAGGAGACCCGCAGCTGGCTCATCCCCCTGCCGCCCTCTGCCAGGAGACCCGCAGCTGGCTCATCCCCCTGCCGCCCTCTGCCAGGAGACCCGCAGCTGGCTCATCCCCCTGCCGCCCTCTGCCAGGAGACCCGCAGCTGGCTCATCCCCCTGCCGCCCTCTGCCAGGAGACCCGCAGCTGGCTCATCCCCCTGCCGCCCTCTGCCAGGAGACCCGCAGCTGGCTCATCCCCCTGCCGCCCTCTGCCAGGAGACCCGCAGCTGGCTCATCCCCCTGCCGCCCTCTGCCAGGAGACCCGCAGCTGGCTCATCCCCCTGCCGCCCTCTGCCAGGAGACCCGCAGCTGGCTCGTCCCCCTGCCGCCCTCTGCCAGGAGACCCGCAGCTGGCTCGTCCCCCTGCCGCCCTCTGCCAGGAGACCCGCAGCTGGCTCATCTCCCTGCTGCCCTCTGCCAGGAGACCCGCAGCTGGCTCATCTCCCCCCCGCCACGCGCTCTACCAGAAGACCCCAGTCTTTCCCATCTGTCAGCTCATTTACTTGAGCCAAAGCAGCTCCCCAGTGCCTGGGGCTCTGCCAGGTCGTTTCTGATAAGAAAATAAGTTGCTTTGTGCAGATGTGGGCTGTGAGGGGAGTAGCCACGCCCTGGTGGCACCCAGACTGCCCCTACACCCATGGATGCTACTGTCTTGCCCTCCACAACTTGCAAGCCTCTGCTCACATCCTCTTCTTTGGAAAGCTCATTAAACAAGGAGGCCAATTCTTGTCCAGACTTTGCATGAGCCCAGCACTGCTTTGGGCAGGATCTTCTTCTCTTCCCAACCATTCCAGTTTCATTGCTTCCTGAGAGCTCCAAGCTCCCTGTATTGTGGGGTTGTTGGTCAGCATGGCAGTTAGTAACCATTATGATCTTCTCAGAGAGCTGGGATCATTCAGTCTGGAGAAGAGTCCCTTCAGCCAGGAGTACAGGCACTGGCCACAGCATTCAAGCACATAAAATCATTGCTGTGAGGGTTGTGAAACACTGGAGCAGGCTAGTGAGAGAGGCTATGGAATTTCCATCTGTAGAGATACTCAAAACCAGACTGGACATGATTCTGGGCAATCTGCTCTGGATGACCCTGCTTGAGCCAGGGAGGGTTGGACTAGATAATCTCATGACATCCCTTCCAACCTAAAATGGTTCTGTGTGAAGTCTGGATGAAGCTAAACAGCCCCAGGACTCTCAGCCTTTCCTCCTCGCAGAGATGCTCCAGGTCCAACAGCACCTTTGTGCACTCTGTAGTTTCCTGTCTATCTTGAAATGAGGAGCCCCATACTGGACCCACTGCTCCAGATGTGGCTTCAGCAGGGCAGAGCAGAAGGGGAGAGGAACCTCCCTCAACCTGTTGGCCACATGGTACCCCAAGCAGTGCTGCAGGCTGGAAACAGAGTGGCTGGAGAGCAACCAGGCAGAGAGGNCAGCCCAGAGCCCGTCGGCGTTCCTAGCCGTGAGGACACTGCCTGCTCACGGGGAGCTTGTCCGCCAGCACTCTCAGCTCCTTCTGCAGGGATCTGCATTGCGGGGTGCAGGATGGCAGGAGCAGGATGCCGTGGCTGAGCCCTCGGTGCTGTGACTCGGTGAGGGGCTCAGCACTCCCAGCACCGCTGGCAGCCAGCCCGCTGCCGGGAAGCGCCGTGCGGCTGCGGTGGCAGCGCCGGCCCTGGCGCAGCCCGAGGACGGATGCGATGCTTCACGTCCTGTTTAGCCCGGGCTGTTTACGGCCGCCAGCAGTGTTTACGGACCCTCGGCAAACCGGAGGCAGCTGCAGCTGGAGGAGGGATGCAGGAGGGGGCTCTGCGATGCTCTCTGGAGCTGGGGGGCCCCAGGAGTACAACCTTGTTTATCCTGCTGTGGCTTACCCAGCCGGAAAGTTGCTTGGATCCTTCGACCAAACACGTTTTGTATCTGGGGGCTCTTTACAATGCCACGTTTCACACCGGTAGTGCTGTGGAGTGCTGTGCCGCCAGCCAGGACTGGTGCCTGCAGCCCCCGATGTACCCACAGAGTACCAGTTATAAGCCACACATTTGCTCTGTGTCTTAAAGCAAAGCCCCTTGTAAAATCTACCAGCCCTGCAGAGAGATAAGAGGAGTCTCCAGGAGCCCTTGGATCAGAAAGGCGCTGCAGAAGGAGCCTCTGTGATGGAGAGCAGAGTCGGGGGGGGGATGTGTGGGGGGATACACACACAAAAAAGGAGGTGCTCTTGGGTCATTGCAGAGCCTTAAAGAGAGCTGTATGAAAGATGGGGACAGAATTGCTAATAGGGCTTGTTCTGTCATGACAAGGGGTGATGGGTTTCAATTAAAAGAGGGAGATTCAGACTCGATAGAAAGAAGAATTTTTTTATGGAGTGTGGTAAGACACAGTCCCAGGTTGCCCAGAGAGGTGGTAGATATCCCACCTCTGAAAACATTCCAGCTGAGGTTGTTTGGGGCACTAAGCAACCTGATCTAGTTGAAGATGCCCCTGCTGACTGCAGGGGATTTGGACTAGATGACCTTTAAAGGTCCTTTTCTAACCAAACCATTCTGTGATTCCATGATTCTATGGATTTGGAGCTGCTGGGTAAGAGGCAGAAAGCAGCTGCCCCTCTTTGCTGTCTCCTACCACCTCATGGTTCAACACAACCATACCTGTTTGAAAGTCTCACAGACATTCTGATAAAGGCTGATAAGAAGCTGAAGGAAGGAGAAATCTCATCAGGATGTGTTGCTGGGGATATGGGCTGCAGGAAATCACAGTGTGGGGATCCGAGATGGTCTCCCATCAAAGGACACCTCAGGAGGTGAAATTGCCAAGCAGGACACTGCCACTTATAACCTCTGCTTGGTATTGGGCTTGGCTGAGTAGAACATGTGGCAGCTTTGTATGTTTAAACAGCCATAAAAGCTGGGGTGGGGTAAATTCCTTTTAGAGCTGCAAGGACAGAGGGCAACTGGGGCAGCTCTGACCAAGGACAGGGCAGGTAGCATTGGTCCTCTTGCTCCAGGCTGCCCAGGAGCTGGTGAAAGCAGAGACTCCTGCACCATCCTAATTGCAGGGCAGTTTTAGGGGTGCCTTTGAGTGCTCTGCAGCTGGTGTATGTGGTGCAGAAGGTATTTGAGGGGAAGGGCTGATGGAGCTACAGGCAGCTGGTGCAGGATGGACAAGCCCAAAGTCTCCTAAGTTGCACAGTGGGTCAGTTTGGGATAGAGCTGGGGCAAGGCCTTTCTAAGGAGCTACAGACAGATGGCACAGGATGGACCAGGCCAAAGTCTTCTCTTCTGAGTGACACGATGGGTCAGTCTGGGGTACAGCTAGGGAGAAGCTGCTGAGGATGCCACAGGTGATGGCTGAGGGGAAACAACCACAAGGCTCTGGTCAGATACTGTTGTGAGCAAAATCCCATGCTCAGGATCCATTTTAGGGATGTTCTGTGCCTTTTTGACCTGCTGCACAGCAAGGGCAGGGGCAGCTGGGCTCGGATGCCCAGAGCCCAGGTGAGAGGAGCACAGGGAGGGAGGGAGAGAGAACAGGAGGGGTGGGAGCACAGAGCAGCCCAGAGAGGAGGCAGCAGCACGCTCCCTGCAGATAAGGGAGGATATAATGACTGGTTTTACACGCACAGGGATACAAAAAGCCAAATGGTGGAGGATAATTGCTCAAAAAAACAAAGGGGCGCTTCATATTTCTTGGCTCCCTGACAGAATTAGCACAGCGAGTGTTCCCTGGCTTTCCTTTCATTCTTCTCCAAAAACATCACTTTCCTTGGGGGGGGATGAGGGGGAAGGAGTGGGAAAGAAATGAGCATCACCAGGGCCCCGGCAGCGCATTGCAGCCAGCTGCCTGTGCCCCTTCCTGGCCGCCCTCATCAAGCACTCAGCCCTGTTGCCCTCTCCCAGACCCCCGTCACGAGGAGTATCCATGCCAGAGCCCATCCCACATGCTGGAGCCCATCCCATATGCTGTGGTCCCCAGCCCAGCCTGGCCCCCTGGCAGATCCTTGGCAGTGCCCAGGCTTGCGTGTGTCCGCTGCAGAGGTGGCGTGGAGCGCAGTGAGGAGGCAACCTGCCAACGGCGTGGTCTGATGCATGAGTCTTGGGGAGGCAAAGCAGCTGGGGAAGAGCCTTGGAGGCTTTTTCCCAAGCTCAGAGAGCTCTCTGAAACCGCTGCTGCTCGCCCCCGTACCCAGGTGTCCTTTGAAAGGCAGCAGGCAGCCCCAGCTGCCGGCAAGCCATGGCATGGGCAACACCGGGGAGTGCCCACGTGGCAGAGCAGGGCGAGCAGGGCCGTGGGCACTGGCTGTGGGGCTTCGAGATGGAAACTCACCTGCTGCCAGAGCCCAGCCTCAAAACTGAACATTTATAAATATGCAGGGTGATGTTTTTAGCTTTGGTGGAAGAAAGGGCACCTGGAGAGAAGGAGGCTCGTGGGAGAGACCTTCTGGCTCTCTACAACTCCCCGAAAGGAGCTTGGAGCAAGGTGGGAGTTGGTCTCTTCTCACAAGGAACAAGCAATAGGACAAAAGGAAATGGCCTCAATTTGTGCCAGGGGAGGTTTAGATTAGACATAAGGAAGTTTCTTCCCTAAAAGGGTTGTCAAGCCCTGGAACAGGCTGCCCAGGGAAGTGGTGTACTCATCCCTGGAGTCCCTGTGTGGAGCTGCTGCTGAGGGACATGGCTCAGTGGTGACCTGGCAGTGCTGGGGTAATGGTTGAACTCCATGATCTTAAAGGTCTCTTCCAACCAAAACAATTCTATGACTCTCTGAAGAGGAGGACAGGAGGCAAGGAAGGGTGAGGAATGGGGGTAGAAGAGTGATGGTAAGGCAAAGAAGAGGGCAGTTGTGTTGGAGACCATCATCTCATACCTCCTGCAAGCACTCAGCCACTGGGTGACCTGTCCAGTGCCACTGCCCCTGCCCAGCATGATGGGGTCAGCACTCCAGGCACTAAGGCTGACAGAGCATCCTCAGGACCCAGGCACCTTTTGACTTACCCTCAGTATAAGCATACAATTAAAGCCCTTTAATTTATCAGTCCCCGTTCCCCAGGTCTAGTTAAAGGCCACCCAGTGCCACCCTTCCCATGTAATCCCCATGGGCACCCACCCACCACAGCCTGCCACCTCCAGCTCCTTCCTTCCCATGCCACACGACAGGAGTGTCCCTGTGAGTGCCAGGAGCAGGGGCAACATCCAGGGGCTCTGCACCCCCACAGGAGCCCCAGCACCAGCTACCCTCACCCTCTACCCCGGCAGCAGCTGGGTGAAGGCTGCAGCTTTTCAGGCCTCCCCATAAAGAGAGTTATTCAGAGCTGGAATTAAAAAGCTTAAAGTGTAAAAGGAGGCTGAAGGCAGCAGTGGAAGAACCAGATTTGCTTTTATTTGATTTTTTCCTCTCCTGAAGGATGCTGTATTGAGCCGAACATGACAAATATGCCAGGAATGTTTGTCCTCAGGGCCTGGGAGAGCAGGGAAAGGCCCAGAGAAAGGCACCGCTGGCATCTTATCAGCTCGCCAGCCCCACTGTTTGAGCAAAAACAAGTGGCAGCAGCAGGTCCCCGGGGCAGCTGCTGTCCACACCCTGGAGAAGGATGCCAGCAAGTGCCACAGTACCACTGAGCACATGGGCACTCACTGTGCAATGGGGGTCACAAGACCCCAGCACCACTGGGGGGATCTGCTCGCTCTGCCATGGGACCTGTTTACTCTGCCACGGGGGACACATTATCTTGGCAGTGACAGGAGAGCTGGCCGCGGTGCCATGGAACCTGCCTGCTGTCAGATGGGGGGGGGCACAGCACACCAAATGGGATGGGGGACCTGCTCACTGTGCCGTGGAGCACACATCATCCCAGTGGTGACAGGGACCTGCTCACTGTGCTGAGGGCTGAGGCAGGGCATAGGCATGAGACTGGCACCTGCCAGGTCACAGCCACTGCTGGAGGGGAGACTACTTGAAATCCCTACCTGAAGGGAGATTGTGGAGAGGCTGCTGCTGGGCTCTGCTCGCAGGGAATTGGAGACAGAACAAGGGAGAATGGCTTCAAGCTGAGACTGGGGAGGTTTAGATTGGACATTAGGAAAAAGTTTTTTGTGGAGACAGTGGTCAGGGAGTGAAATGAGCTGTCCAAGGAGGTGGTGGAGTCACTCACCCTGGCTGCGTTTAAGGGTGGTTTGGATGCGGTGCTTGGGGCTACGGTTTGAGGTGAATCTTGTAGAGTAGGGTTCTAGGTTGGACTTGGTGCTCCTGAGGGGCTTTGCCAACCTGCATGTGTCTGTGAGTCTGTAATTCTGTGACCACGTGCCCCAAGGCTCTGCCAGCATCACACCCAGGTCCTCCCCATTCTTCCTGGGCTCCTCCAGCAAAACCCTTCCCAGAGGAGCATCCTCTAGGGAAGAGCTTAAATCCACTTGCTTGGTGCTCACCAAGACCTTGGCGCTTGCCCCAAGGAAAGAGCCACGGCCAAGCTGCTGTGTACTCTGGAGAACCCCAGGCCAGCTTCGAGGAAGCCATGCACAGCAAGCTGGGGCCTGGGCTAATTACCAGTCCTCGTTAAAAAATATATTGTGGTTGGTTTAAACGAGGTTCCTGCAAGCCAGAGGAAGTCGGCAAGGGACTGTGGAGAGATAGGGAGGGAGCCAGGCGGCCTGGGAGGGGGAGGTGATGCCTGGGTGCATTTATTTCTTTATTTACCTCCATTTCTGAAATAAAATGAAGTGCTCCTCTGTAGCTGCAGGCGCCCCAGCGTCTATTAAATACCACATAGGAAATTGTAAAGTACAGGAAAACAACCCAATCAGCCTGACCCCTTAACAAACTCCAGCCAGAGCCCAAGCTCCAGAGTAAACAAAGCACAGCTCCCCCCTCCGCCGCCAAGCCTGGGCACTGGGGATGAGCTCCCAGTCCTGATGGGGACTGGATGGTCCCGCTGGCAGCTGGATGGTCCTGTTGGCAGCTGGTTGGTCCCACTGGCAGCTGGATGGTCCCACTGGCAGCTGGATGGCCCCACCAGTGGCTAGACAGTCCCACAACCTTCATCCCAATGCCCAGCGATAGAGGTGCCCCTGTGAGCACCTCAAGGGTGCTCCCAGGTTAGGACAATAGGAAAAGAGGAAACGGCCTCAGGTTGCACCAGGAAAAGTTGAGGTTGGACCTGGGCAGTAATTTCTTCCCCAAAAGGGGTGTCAAGGCCTGGAACAGGCTGCCCAGGGCAGTGGAGTCTCCTGTCCTTGGAGGGATTTGAAAGCCGTGTAGATAGGATGCTGAAGGACATTTCAGTGGTGAGCTGGTAGTGCTGGGGCAACAGTTAGACTTGATCATTTTAAAGGCCTCTTCCAACCAAAATACCTCTGTGATTTGATGATTCTAAGTGCCAGGGATGTTCTGCTGGTATGGCATTGGCATCACCCCCAACACTGGCATCACTGGGCATGCTTCAGAAAGCCCCATTCCTAGGCTTGACAGCAGATACCAAGTTCAGCAAAGCCCCAGGGCAGTAGACACGACCCCTGGCCCTCTCTGGGCTGTGAGGAGAGAAGGCAGCTGGGCTACAGAATCCCCTGCCCGTGCTCTTCCAAGCTTCCTTTGGCCAAGGAGGGGATGATGTTAAATGAGTCAACAGTTGGCCCGAGTGCTGAGGTCAGGAGGGTAATGTTTCCTTCAAAGTCAGATGCTTCCTCTCTTCCTCGCCGGAGACAGCAACGCTCTGGGTCAGCAGTGGGTCTCATCTCTCCCAAGCAGAGCAGGACTGATGCATCTCCAAGCCTTGGGGTTTGTCCCAGGCCCTCTGAGCCCTTCTGACACCCACAGTGGGGCACCGGCACCACCACAAGCCATTAGCATTGGTGCCACCGAGGTCTGTCTTGGTTTCCCTGGACACCAATAATTCAGCCACGACCTGAACACTTTTTTTTTTTTTTTTTTTTTTTTTTTTTTTTTTGGTGCATAATAGCCAGAAATTTGCTCTCAGCAGCAGACTCTGAAATCAGCATCCCAGCAGAGGCAGCCTGGATTAATCAGGCTGGCCACAACTCGGAACAAACCTGCTGATTAAGCCTTGGCGGAGGCAATGGCGCACACTGAGGGGCTTCCCCTGGCCTCCCGCGCAGGCACAGCACGAGGGGTCACAACTCTTTACCGACTGATTGACTGCATTCTTCTGGAGATCTCTGCCACCAGCACTGCAGCCACCTCCCATCGTGTGTCCCTTCACCCAGGACTGACAGGCACTGGGCATGCAGGAGGAGATGCGGGGACAGGGGAGGGATGCAGAGTGGGTGCACAGAAGGAGATGTGGGGACAGGGGAGGGATGTAGAGTGGGTGCACAGGAGGAGATGTGGGCACATGGGAGGGATGCAGAGTGGGTGCACAGGAGGAGATGTGGGCACATGGGAGGGATGTAGAGTGGGTNGTGGGGACAGAGGAGGGATGCGGAGTGGGTGCACAGGAGCGGCGGTGGGAACAGAGGAGGGATGCGGAGTGGGTGCACAGGAGCGGCGGTGGGAACAGAGGAGGGATGCGGAGTGGGTGCACAGGAGCGGCGGTGGGAACAGAGGAGGGATGCAGAGTGGGTGCACAGGAGATGTAGGGACACCATCCTGGCTCTGCTTTGGAGGGGAGGTTACCAGGGTGTCAGGAGAGCTGCAGGGAGGCACAGACCTGCACACCTGAGGTGTTCCCAGTGTTCTGTTCTTGGTAACCTCAAAACTTCCCCTCGCACCCCACAGGATTAGGTAATATCCTCTCCTACCTAGGCACTGAGGGAAACTGCTCAGGCAGGAATGCCCTGCTCATAGAGATTCAAATCACAGGAGGAGTCTAGAGCACAAATCTTGTGAAGAGGCTGAGGAATCTGGGGGTGTTCAGCCTGAAGAAAAAAAGTCTCAGGGGAGACCTTCTCACTCACTACAACTGCCTGAAAGGAGGTTGGAGTGAGGTGAGGGTTGGTCCTTCTCTCTAGGAACAAGCAATAGAACAAGAAGAAACAGCCCCAAGCTGCACCAGGAGAGATTTAGGTTGAGCACGAGGAACAACAACTTCCCCTAAAGGATTGACAAGCCCTGGAACAGGCTGTCCAGGGCAGTGGTGGAGTCTTCATCCCTGAAGCAGTTTGAAAGCCATGGAGACGTGGTGCTGAGGGACACGGTTTAGTGGTGACCTGGCAGTGCTGGGTTAATACTCAGACTTGATGATCTTAAAAGTATCTTCCAACCAAAAGGATTTTGTGACTCATCGATGTTGCCTTAGGCTCTCATCTCCTCCTACTCCTCTCCTGCTGAGCCTTGGCTGCCCACAGGGTACAGCTGGAACAGCAAAAGTTGATGACACTCCCTGGGGCATCCCAACTTGCTGCCGCCAGGACATCCCCATCTCTATTCCTCAAAAGTACCTCAACACCACCTCCTCTGCCTCCTGCCAGCCCAGGCAGTCGTTGCTTGCAGGATTTTCAGCTGCTGGATGCTGTGCTCAGGGCTGGCACCAGCAGCAGGCTGCATCTCAGGAGTCTTGCGCTTTCCTGGGGACCTGTGGGGAGACCTATAGATGCTTCAGTGGGTGTTGCTGGGACCAGGCTGAGCTGGTAGGAGGATGTCAGCACTCTCCTGCAATGTTTGGCCCTGTGGTGGGTGGAAGTGTGGGTGCAGGAGGAGCAGCCCTGCAGAGCAGGAGGCAGGACACCTCCTCTATCCTCGGCTGGCTCTCTCCTCCAGGCGAAGCAGCAGGATGTTTACACGATGGTTTCTGGCTGGTGAAGGACACACAAAAGCCTCAAAAAAAAAATGAAAGAAATAATTAAAAAAAAAATAATCCCCTGTTGTTCTCTCCAGCAGATGGAAGTAAACACAGCTGCTCAGCTCACCCCAGCAGTGTCCTTGCACCCTGCCCCTCCCCTCCCTGCCCATCCCATGGTGGTCCTCTATGATGATGTGCTGCCCAGGCAGCCACGCACCCATAGGGTCCCACGAGAGTCCTGAGCCCCCAAAGTGGGTGGCAGCATGGGGTGGGTTGGGACACTCAGCCTCCCATGTTGTGTGATGGGTGCTGAGGTGGTGCTGGGTTCCTGGCTGCATGGGAAGGCACGTCCCAGCCTGGAAGAGACATCCTAAAGAGGTACCCGTCCAGTGGGTCTGGCCTTGGCTCTTTCCTTGCAGGAAGGAGTGGATAAGAAGATCCCTTCTGGAAAGAGGTGCAGGAGGAGCATGGGACCTCCTGCTCAGCCTGGGGCCAAGAGCAACAGAGGAAGGAGGACATGGAGAAGGAGGAGTGTGTGCTCAGTTGGTGTGGGAGGACATGGCTGTCCACAGCCATGTGGAAGTCTGGGTGAAGTGGAGGTTAAACATCAGGAAACACTTGCCAGCCAGGATCTGGGCAGCAGAGCCAGCTCTCAGGGTGACTGGAAGGACCCCCAGCATAGGCTGCCTGCCCACCACACCACCAGGGATGAAGTTTCTCATGCCCATTTTTCTTCCCTCATTTTAACACAAGCAGCAGCTCCTGGCAGCAGGACCTGCAGAGGTCCCACCCCCATTTGACCTGAAACTGCAGAGAAAGAGAACATTTCCCATATTTACTGAGGAACAGAGCTACAAGTGGGAACCTTCACAACAACTTCCTCTGAAGTATGCTCCTGCTTCTGGATTTAGATAATGCACAAGGATCTCTAATCCCACCCTGCCCCACAAAAGCACCAAAACTCCTCCAGTTTCACCTTGCCATGACTTGCTTGACAGCATTTTAGCAAGCGGCCCCAAGCCCAACAGCCTCCAGGTCTTGGGGGCCTGAAGGAGGTTTGGTCATGCTAGGGCTGAAGGATTCTGCAGGCTGGAGAATGCTTCCAGGAATGTTTGGGGCTGCCAGGAGTTTTCTGGGCTGCAGGGCTGCTTGGGGCTGGAATGGTGCGCAGGACTGGCAGGGATGCTTGTGGCTGGGGATGCTGCCAAGGATGCTCAGAGCTTCCAGGGGCTCTCTGGGCTGCAGGGTTGCTTGGGTCTGGAACAGTGCTTGAGGCTGGAAGGGTGTTTGGGGTTGGGGGATGCTGCCGGGGATGCTGCCAGGGATGCTTGGGGCTTCCAGGGATTCTCTGGCAGGGTTGCTTGGGGCTGGAAGTGTGCTGAAGACTGGCAGGGCGTTCAGGACCAGCAGGACTACTTGGGGCTGGAAGTGTGCTTGGTGCTGCAGGGACGCTGCTAGGGTTGATTTGGGCTTCTAGGGGTCCTCTGTCAGGGCTGCTTGGAACTGGAAGTGTGCTCAAGTTTGGCAGAGCGTTCAGGAGCAGCAAGGGTGCTCGAAAGGTGTTTGAGACTGTGCAGACGCCTGGGGCTGCAGGGCTGCTGCAAGGGATGCTCGGGGCCGGCAGGGTGTTCAGAATCAACAGGGATGCTCAGGGCTATGGGGATGCTCTGGGGCTGTGGGGTGCTCCCAGGCAGGGTGCTATGGGGCTGGGGGTGCTCCCAAGCAGGGCAGAGTGCTGTGGGGCTGGGGGTGCTCCTGGACAGGGTGCTATGAGGCTGGGGGTGCTCCCAGGCGAGGTAAGATCTGCGGCAGGTCCCGGGCAGCCACTTGCATGGAGCTCGGCTGTCCTCTAGTGCGCGGCGGGCTCCATGGCACTGCAGCCAGGGCAGGGCAGGGCAGGGCAGGGCAGGGCAAGGAGGGAGCCCTGCCCCGCAGACACCTCTCTTCAGCCTCCCACTCCCTCTCAACCTGCACACTTTTAGGCGGGCTTCGTTAGTTTTTCAGCATCCCACTCCTTGCCTTTCTCTTTTTTCCTCCCACTGTCAACTCTCCCTCAGCCTTCTAAACCTTTTCAGCCTCAGCCTTTTAGCAATCTCTACTCTATATAATCGTCTCTACTCGCTATTTAGGCTCCCTCTCCTTTTCAGCCTCCTCTTCTGCAGCCTCCACGCTCCACCAAGCTCTTTCAGCCTCAGACTCCATTTCACTCTACAATTTCATCAGCCTCTTGCTTCTTTACAGTCTCCCACCCCTTTTCAGCCTCTTTTTTTTTATGGCCTCTACTCTGCCTTTGACCTTCCACCCGCTTTTGGGCTCACCTCTCTTTTTGGCCTCAAATGTTTCTGGCCCCTGCTGTGCCTCCAGCCTTCCACCCTTTTTCACTCTCCAATTTATTTACTTATTGGCCCCTCCTTTTCCTCTGTCTTTTCCTTCTCAGCTTCTGCATTTCTTCCCTCCTCCCACTCTTTCTTGGCCTCCTACCCTTCTTTCACAGCCTCTCTTCTTTCTGAAAGGCTAAAAGAATTTTTTTTTTGCCTTGCACTCCTTTTCAGCCTCTACTTTGCCTCCAGTCTTTTCACCTCCACTTTCTTCGCAGCCTCCTTCTCATTTTTACCAATCATTTCTTTTTCAGCCTTCCTTGTTTTCTCCACCTGAAATCTTTTTTTCACCCCTGTGTTCTCAGCTTCTCTTTATTTCTTACTCTTCTTTGGCCTCTACACTTCATCAGACTCTTTCGCCTTCTACCTCCTCCACAATTTCCTCAACCTTTTTTAGCCACCACACTTTTTCTTGGCCACCACTTGTTTTGTGCCTTCTGTTTTTGCTTTGCCTCCTATTTTTTTCCCAGCCTTCAGTCTTTTTTACCTCATCCTTATTTCCTACTGCTTTGGGAAGGCATTTTCTTTCCAGCCCTGAGTGGGTAGAAGGATGCAGCCACAACATGGCACAGTGCCTGAGGAGCTGGCACAGGCAGCAGGCTTAGCTTCTCCAGCCCTTGATCGGGGTCTAGTCCACCGAGGTGACACTTGTCCTGCCCCCACTGGGGCACAATCATTGCTGCCCAAAGGACACCCAGTCCTGAGCCCCAGGAATGGGTGTGAGCCTCAGGCCCTGCACCAGTTGCCCACCAATTAGACTGGGTGCTTTGGGCTTGTTTGGGGTCCCTCTTGCCTTGGTGCTCCTCACAGTGCCCCTGCTCTCTCACCTTGTCATGTTCTGCCTTGTGGTCCTGGGGTGAGGGCTGTAGATTTTGGTAGAGGTTGGTTGGTTGGTTTAGTGGGAATGGAGCTTTTGGCAGGGTTGTTCTAGGCTGGGTGGGGAGGATGAGCTGCTCCTGTGCATGACTGATAGGACAACAGGAAACGGCCTTGAACCAAGTCAGGGGAAGTTTAGGTTGGACATGAGGAACATTTTCTTCCCCTAAAGGATTGACAAACCCTGAAACAGGTTGCCCAGAGCAGTGGTGGAGTCTCCATCCCTGGAGGGGTTCCAAAGTCGTGGAGATGTGGTGTTGAAGGACATGTTTTAGTGGTGACCTGGCAGTGCTGGGTTAATACTCAGACTTGATGATCTTAAAGGTCTCTTTCAACCAAATCAAACCATGAGTCTATGGAAAAAGCAGAAACTAGCATGGAGTTATTGAGGAATGTTCTTGGAGCTGGAAAGGAAGTGGGGCGCAGCACACGTGTGAGGAACTTGCATGGCCCAGCCGCGGTGCGCAGTCCCCCGAAGAGCTGCACACGCGTGTGCAAGGGGAGGGCAGGGAGGACAACTCCAGGGAGACAGCCGCAGTACCGCAGTGGGCCGCGGGAGGGCAGCAGAACCCCAGGCACCGAGCAGCGGCAACCTGGGGGCTACACCGGACAGGAGCGATGCTTCCCGACCTGACCTGGGGGCTACAAAGGACAGGAGCGATGCTTCCCGACCTGACCTGGGGGCTACACTGGACAGGAGAGATGCTTCCCGACCTGACCTGGGGGCTACACCGGACAGGAGCGATGCTCCCGACCTGACCTGGGGGCTACACCGGACAGGAGAGATGCTTCCCGACCTGACCTGGGGGTTATATCAGACAGGGGCAACACTTTTCAACCTGGCATGGAGGTTCAGACCACATCCAAGGAAGAGATTGCACAGGCTGAGGCTGGTGAGACCCTGGCCTGGCTTGCTCAGACAAGTGGTAGATGCCTCATCCCTGGAAACATTTCAGGTCAGTTCAGCCAAGGCTCTGAGCAACCTGATCTAGTTAAAGCTGTCTCTGTTGAGTAAAGGGGAGTTGGACCAGATGACCTTTAAGGATCCCTTCTCACCTAGTCCATGATTCTAAAATGCAAACACCTGCTTGCTGGGCTGCCAGGCTGACTGAGAGGGGATCTTCTCAATGCTTATCAGGATCTAAAGAGTGGAGATCAAAAGGATGTGCCTATATTTTTCAGTGGTGCCCAGCAACAGGACAAGAGGCAATGGGAACAAACTTGAATACAGGAAGTTCGATCTAAACATGAGCAAGAATTTCTTGACATTGAGGGTGTCGCAGTCCTGGACCAGAAAGGTTGTGGAGAGATTCTCTGGAGAGATCCTGTACCTGCCTGGATGCCACCCTCTGTGGGTGACCCTGTTTTATCAGAGAGGCTGGACTAGATGATCTGCAGAGATCCCTTCCAACCCTCAGCATGCTGGGATTCTGTGTGGCAAAGGTGATGTGCTTGGAGCAAGCAGGGAGATGCTATGCTGAGAGCTTCTTGCAGACAAATGCAGGGCCTGGCCTGGTGTATCTGTGAACACAAGGTGACATCCACTGTCACAGACTGTCTGCACCCAGGTCACACCATGATTGCCTTGCTGGGATAGAAGGCAACTGGCACAGACTGAAAGCAGCAACAGTGTCAGCCCTCTCGTCAGAGTCAGGCACCAGTGAGGTAAACACAGTCTCTAATCTAGTGTGGCACAAAGGGAGAGGAAAGGGAAACCAGAGGGTTAGGAGAGTGAGAGAGGGCTCTGTGATCAGCAGGACAGCTGGCCAGAGGCTGTGGAAGCTGGCAAGTGTCCAGGCTGATGGGGACAAGGCTCGTACCAAGTCAAATGTCAGATGCTTTCTCCTTTCCAGGCAGCTCCAGGACCTGCCATTGCTAACAAGAGCTTCTTCCTCTTTAGCCATCAAAGCAAATACAAGGGAAAGGAGCAGCCACCAGTGCCTGTGGGTACCACCTTCCCTCCTGCCTCAAGGGACCTGTCATGGTCCAGCTGTGGCTGAGGAGCAGATGTGTGAGGACCCTCACTCCTTGGCTCCTTTGTTGCAGTGGGATGGGCTTCCCGAGCAGAGGCACAGGTCCCTCAGCCTGGCTGCGGGCTGGATGCCCAATCTGATCCACATACACGGCCTTCTCCTCACCCACCCCCACTCTCTTCAAAGCCAGCAACCTGGCAGTGGTTCTGAAACCCGGGCAGAGTTGCCATGCCACGGCTTGGCATGCAGCTCAAAGGCTCCATTAGCAACATCTGCTTTTGTGGGCTGTAAAACCCTCTCCCTGCTCCCCTCCCTCCCTCCAAGAGCTCACAGCTGGGAGCAGCATGAGGCTGCAGCCAGCCTGGGCCAGGGGAGCTCTGTGGGTAGGCACAAAGGTTGGGTGACTGTCCTGCCAGTGTGCCATGCTCTGACACCTTTGCCACTGCTCTCCCAAGTCTGGCTGCAGCTGTGGGTGGGGAGCAGGTGGGGAGCAAAAGGCAGAGGGCCATGGGATGATGGAGGTTGAAACAGAGACTCCTCACACCAGATAAGTGTAGGAACCCTGATGAAGTGTGGGGCATCCAGGTCTCTTACAGAAGATGGTAAGAAACATCAAGGAAGGACTGAGAAATGCCCAGGTCTGCAAGGAGAGCAGAGGGCCCTGCTTTGTTCTGAGATGGGGATCCCTGGCACATGCTGGGGTGCAGAGTGGCTGGACCTGGTCTAGGATGGGCACAGATTGGGGGCTGACACAGGGAGGACCCACGGGATACACCTGCTCCAGTGGCACTGGGAGGGCAATGAGTTTTGTGCTCCTTGCTATCTCCTTCCTCCTGGAGACACCAGGCTGGGGCCAGGCTGGCTGCTTCACCCCATGATGCCCACACTGCAGAGCAAGCAACTGGGGTAGGCTGGGCAGAGAGGACCATCATGTTCAGCTGGCAGGGCCGGGTCCCAGGGGCTCCAGGCTGCTGGACCACAGTGCTCTCAGCAAAGCTGTGAGCCAGGCAGCAAGGGGAAGCAGCAGCAGGGGATGGGAATGGCTTTTGTCCTACAAATATAGAATAGAAGTGAAAATTAAATCATTCCTCATCAATGATGCACGAAAAGGGTCCAGTGGGTGCAGGGAAGGAAGCAGGTAACAAGGATGGAAAGCCCAGCCATACCCTTCTCCCTAGCCTGGTGGAGCACTGCTGTGGCACAATAGGACTGTGCAAGGTCTCAGGCAGCTGCTGAGTCCCTCTCACCACTGGCACAGGCCCTTGCTAAGGTGCCACCATTACAGCCCCCTTCTGGGAGGACTGGTGGTGCTGGGAGCCCAGTTCTGTGGGCTCTCTTGTGATTGCTGTCATTGCTGCTGCAGCTATGACCTACACCTAGCAGCTCCCCAGTTTCCTGGGAGATATGGGATGTGAACGTGGCCAGTTCCCAGGAAGACATGAGGCAGCTTCTTCTCGGTGCTCAGTGGGTTCCTGGACACGGGACTGTGCTGAGAGGTGATGTGGTGGGACCTGATGGGAAAAACCAGCCCCCATCCTGGAGGCCAGCTGGGAACCCCAGCAACTACCCATTGTTTGGGAGCTGAAGCAATAGGAGCCCTTGCCCAAGGAGCTGGGAGCCTGGCAGGTCTGGCCAGCAACTCAGCTGTGTGGTCTGAAGACTTTCCCAGGAGGGCAGTATAGAAGCAGGGCTGGATGCTGTTGACATCATCCTGGGGATGTCTAGAAACAAGGCCAAGTGGCGCCAGGCAAGGGCCACTGAGGTCAGGAGGGCTCAGAGCCAGGCTGGGGATGAGGGTTTGTGAGCAAGAGCAGTGTGGGCAGTGCCAGCAGGGCGAGGCTGTGGGGTCCCCCGTGGAGAGGGACTCCCTGAGCCCCTGCAGACAGCTGCCCTCTCACAGCCTGGCGCCAGGCAAGAGTGACTGTGTCCCATGGGTGGGGTCAGGCAGGGGACTACCGAGGTCTGACAGGAAAGTGGCAAACCATGGGCACCAAGGTGTGGCTTCCTCAGCCTCGGTGCAAGAAGGTCCAGGACATCCATCCACTTCTATCCCAACTTCAGGCTGTGGTATCTGGTTGCACTTGATTTACTTGCTGCCAGAGCAAGGGCTGCTGTGGCTGGCAAGCTCCCAGGACCTCTCTCTGTGTGAAGCAATTTCAACTGCATTCTGTGGGAGGCAAACCCATCCTACACGGGGGAAGACCTTAGGATATCCCCCTGAGACCCCAGTGGTCCTCACCTCCCTCCTGGCTGGGAGCTGGTGAACTAGCAGGGCTTGCCAGGTCTGCCAGTGCATTGCAAACAAGATGCGACCACAGTGCAACGCTCAGTTCAGCTTCTATGATGGATGAAGCACCTCCTGCTGCCAGCCTCCAGGGTCTGGGTCGCAGGGTGGGATTTCAGTGACTCCAGGCCAGACATTGGACCCTGCAGTCAGGGAAGGAGGAAAGGGAGGCGGCTGCAGAGTGCCACTGGGCAAGGAAGGAAGGATTGGGCAAGGAAGGAAGGATTGGGCAGGAGAGAGCACACACACATATGGAGGTGAACACCAGCATGAGCCTGGCTACACACTGTGCTGAGCTCTGAGGTTTGGAAGCTTGGCTGCAGAATGCCCAGGGATGAGCTGGGGCTGCTCTTGGGTTAAGCCCTTGGGCAGGACTGCCACCCCTGAGCTTCCTCTTGCTGTAGGTCCTCCCTCTGTCCCAGGAGACTGGTGGTGACCTCCCAAGCCCAGGCTCTCCTCCAGGACTACCCCAAACAAGGGCACACTCAAGAGCCACAGTACAGGAGCTGCAGCACAGGAAGCTGCCTGCACTGTCCTGTGCCCTCCCTTTCATGGCTCAGGCCCAAAGCACCCAGCCAGGCTCTGTTCTCCATCCCATTTCAAACACAGACAGCACCCTGGGTACCAAGGGCCAATCTCAAGTGGCCCTTCCCAAACACTGTCTGGGTGCAGAGGTGGTGCAAAGACCAGTGCAAAGACCTGGTCAGCTGCAATGTGTGGTCAGAAAACACTGCCATGCTGGTGGCAATTTCTTCGCTAGCTCATCCCCACCCAAGGGTCTGCCTGATTAATCAGCTAGCTGATTAGCATCAGCTAATGATGGAAACTCTCCAAATCCCAGAAGATGGAAGCCTCCCAAACACCAGGGCGGGGGCTGACCCAGAGCTGCTGCTTCCACCTGAGGAACCTTGAGAGCTGGCTCACCCATCTCTGTTTTATGTAAGAGAGCCATCAATGAACCACATTGCCCTTCAAGCAGCAGCAGCAGCAGCAGCAGTAAATGGAGAGAAAGCAGAGGAAGGCTGAGCAAATGAGCCCGTTATCTCACAAAGGGCCATGTGTAAGCTGCTGGTTTTGCCATGCAAGAGCAGAGAGTAGGAGGAGTAGTTAATGTTTTCCCAGCAAGGGGAAATTCCCTGGTGGAAATATCTCTGTGCCCTGGAAACGGAGCCCTTCAAACAGGGCAATGCTTGTGAAGCTACCTCTCAGCTGTGTGATGCTGAGGCTGAGTGGTAGAGAACTGCTCTGGATGAGTATGGGAACAACCAGCTCCCATCAAAGCCCTTTGTGAGCCCACAGGGAAGCCGAGGCTGGAGCTGAGCTCAGCCTTGAAGGCTATGCCCATGCAGGTGGGCTCCCCATGATACCCTTCCCATGCCCTCCCTGCTGCCTGTCCTTTTGGTTGCGTTCAGCCCACAGGTACCCACCAAAGCACTGGGAGTATAGGAGAAGGGAGAAAGCAGAGTCCTCTGGCTGGGGAAAAAGCTGAAATAGGGTGGGAACAGTGGAGTTTTGGAGACACACAGGAAAAAAGGCTTGAGAGAGGCTTGAAGAGGAGCTCCTGCTGAAGATAGATCAGTTATACTGACACAAAACCTAAAGCACTGGGCTTAGCTGGCAGCCAGATAGCCTTCAGCAGAGACCACTAAGCCTACTGCTGGAAATGTGGAATGTTGTCCTCCTTCCTCCACAGAGTCTCCCAGCACCAGGGTGCAAAGCACTGGGAGGGAAGGAGCTGCCTCCAGCAGCCAGGACCAAAGGACAGCAGGGCTCAGTGTCAGATGAATAATGGGGTGTGGTTAGGGTTTGAAGGGCTCTGTTGTTATCTCTTGGCTCTTCTTAGGCCTGACAACACACTGCTGGCACTGCACTGCTGGCTCCTGCCTGCAAATCTCTCCTCAAGACATTCTGGACTTGCACAGCATAGAGCTTAACCCCCCTCAGGCTGAAACAGCAACGCCTCACTGTGGGGAGGTAAAAGCCCCTGGGCAACACAGGCTGACAAGAGTGGAAGAGTGCACAGGAGCCCCAAGCCTGCTGCCTCTTGGCTAAGGAGCTGAGGCCTCTGCCAGTGCCTTGTACCAGGTGTCCTCAAACTGTGGATTTTTCCCTGTGTGCCTGCTTCTTCAGTTTCCCGTTGGAAAGCAAGATGCTGATCTCTTCCAGGCAGGCTGGGGCTCCATTTGTGGCAGCAAGGAGCTGCTGTGGTCACAGCCTTGTGCTTCCCACCCGCCGCTTGCACCCTGGTGAGCTGCTTCCACGCCACGCATGAGAGCGTGAGGCATCTGTGCCTGAGGTATCGGAGCCACTGCATTGCAAATGAAGGCAGCACAGTTAGCATTTATTGCCAGGATAACAGCTCCAATTCTTGGCATGATCCTGTGGTAGACACTGGCAGTCCCAAGAGAGGTCCCCCAGACCTGCAGGAAAAGCTCTTGCAGCATCTCCTCCCAGCTGGATCCACACTGGAGCAACAGGAAGAGATGGCTTGGAAGAGCTGGAGAGAAGCTGCTTGCAAGAGCTCTGCCTTGTGCTGCAGGAGCTGCAGGTGTCTGTGCCACGGCTCGGAGAAGCTCGGTCTCCAGCCTGGGCTGTGGTTTTCCCTATATCACTTGCAGTGATGTTCAACATTTGTTCGTTCCGGCTGTAAAACCTCTCCTGGCTCCACACCAGCTATTTTCTCACCTCAGCGCCTCAGCCAGAGCAGAGCTTGCTGTTGGGCTTGTGCAGCTCAGACACCCTGGCCCTCGTGTTAACAGGCTCTTTGCTTGGGGCATGCTGCAGGACAGGAGATGTGGCAAACTTTACCACCACCATCTTCTCCTGTGCCTGCAGGAGCCCACCCAGGGCAGCCTGACAGAGCGCAGGCAACCATTGCCAGGTCACTGCAGGGTTGTGGGCACTGCTGAGCGGTATGAAGGGACTGGTTCATTTTGGGACAGAGATAGATGAAATCCCCAGGAATAACGGCACTTAAACCAAGTCCCACGATGGCCTTAGGTTGCACCAGGGGAGGTTTAAGGTTGGACATGAGGAAAAAAATTCTTCCCCAAAAGGGTTGTCAAGCCCTGGAACAGGTTGCTCAGGAAAAGTGGTGGAGTCTCCATCCCTGGAGGGGTTTATAAGCCACACAGATGTGGTGCTGAGGGACATGGTTAAGTGGTGACCTGGCAGTGCTGGGTTTACAGTTGGACTTGATCATCCTCAAAGTCTCTTCCAACCAAAATGATTTGGTGATTGCACATATGGGAAGGAGCCCCAGAGCAGGCTGTAGCTGCTGCTCTGCCGACAGCAGAGTTCACGGTGCAAAGCTGTTTTATTTTTCACTCCCCAAAGCTGACGATCTCTTGTTCAACTGGCCTAAGGCACCCCTGACGGGGCGGCAGCAGGGTATGGAACACAAAGCAGTGACGTTCCCCGGAGGCACTTTCGATGCCTGCTCAGAATTCTCTCCTGGTCACCCGCACATGGAATCGTTGGGAGGGGTCTTCTCAGGGCAACGGGGCAAGCGAGTGCCCAGAGGACACCCAACATCCGTGCGCCCCAGGGGAGCGGCGCGACCGTGAGGGCACCGTGCCCGTTTGCAGGGCACCCCACAGCCCTCCTCCGCGCAGGGTCTGCCCGCTGCGGGCACAAAGCGGGGCACGTCGCCTGGCGGGGCCTGCTGTGCCTTTTCCGGGGTGAGGACAGGACCGGCCGCAGCCGAACGCGGCGGCTCCGCGGTGCTCCAGGTCGGGTGCCGGGCGAGGCGGGGGGCGCCCCGCAAGCCGCTCCCCCTCCCCCGGGCAGCGCTGCCCCGGCCCCGGTGGCGGCGGGGCGGGCGGAGCTGTCCTTCAGCACCACGGCACCTGCCGGTGCCCGGGCCATGGCGGCGGGGCCCCGGGGCCGGACCGGGCCGGCCGGCGGTGGCGGTGGGGGGGGAGCCGGTGGGTCGCGCAGGCGCAGGGCTGCGCGGCTCCTCAAGGTGTTGGCGGCGCGGCCGAAGATGGCGACAGACTGAGGGCAATGGGGCCCGGCGGCGGGCGCGGCGGGGCCCGCGAGCTGGCGCAGCCGACGGGCAAGCGGAAAGCCGAGTGAGCGGGACCGGGGCATGCCCCCGAGAGGCGGGCGGCGAACCGGGGCCGGGGCGGGGAGCGGGGGCGAG
>WBNM01020242.1:63627-91542 GCA_013399055.1 Ramphastos sulfuratus
CCCCCGCCGCCGCCCCCTTCTTCGCCTCTCCCTCCTCCAAGAGGACTTTCCTGCAGGCTTATTTTAGGAACTTCAACCTCTCCTTTTGTGATACTTATACGATCTGGGACCTGCTGCGGGAAATGGCCGGCCCGGACGGTCTGGACTGCAGCGTGGACAACCTGATGGTGGACTTGATGGTGGCGGCGGCCGGAGCGCTGGGCGGGGAGGCCTGTAGCAGCTGCGTCCAGGCGTACCAGCGGCTGGACCAACACGCTCAGGAAAAATACGAGGAGTTCGACCTCTTGCTGGAGAAGTACTTGCAATCGGAAGAGTACTCGGTCAGATCCTGCCTGACGGACTGCAAGGTAGGACGGGGCGTCCTGGGGTCCCCCCCGGTGCTGCTGGGGTGAGCTGTGTGTCGATTCGCAATCCTACCAAGCCCTGGGGGTCCTGGCTTTGGGAGAACATCGTTGAGCCTCCTGCCCACACGCTTGCCAGAGGTCTGAGGGTGTCCCTCTGCCCCTCCTGAGCCCCAGCCTGGCAGCGCTGGTGGGATGGGTTCAGAGGCCTCTGGGGCAACCAGGACAGGATGCTAGGATCAAGAGAGCAGAGTGAGTCTTGGCCTGGGCACCCGTACCTTCATACCTGTCCACCCGCAGACAGGCTCCTGACACTCCACTCCCTACCAAGATCACTCCTTCACCTGTCCACATGCACACCGTGCACACACAAGCTGAGCTGGGGCAGGCATGGAGCCCCTCACCACTGCCTCTGGCCTGCTGTGGAGTGAGGGGAGCTGAGCAGGGCTGGGCAGGGCTGCCCAGCCTTTGTTAAACTGAGGTATATAGAGAGGCAGTGACCTGAGATGAACCACAGTGAGGGAGCCCCTTCTCAGCTGTTTTCCAGCTCTTCCACCCATTCTCCCCAGGGTTATGGTCCAAGCGTGCTGCAATTTGCCTCTCCCAGCATCACTGACCATCCCCAACCCCATGGCATGGTCCATGTTCGAAAAACAATTGGGTTGCCTCTCCCAGGATCAGTCAGATTGAGCATCAGCGTATTGCAATCTCTTCTTGAAAACAAGAACCATGGTGACATCTGCATCTGGAGCCTGGCATGGTTCTGCTGGGAGCTCCTCTGTGTTCCCAGCTTCCTTCTGCACCAAGCTGCCTGTCTCACCTGCACGTGTTCCCTCTGGACATCACCTCTGGGAAGTGTAATAGTGTTGATAATTAAACTTGCCTCCCCTTTCTCTGAGCCGTGTCCTGGGGGAGAGGCAGCTGGGTGTGTTACAGCATTGTCCGCAGAGGGATGGCAGCAGAACATCCCCCACTGACAGGACAGGACTGTCCTGGGAGAGCTTTGAGGGACACTGGGAGCTGTGGAGTTGACACAGGTGGCTCTCGGTGCGGTGCTTGTCCCCAGGGAAAGCACAGGAGCTGCAGCGAGGTGCAGCATTGGGGCCAGCGAGGTGGTTGGTGCCCTTCGTTGAGGGCACAACAGCAAGATTCTGGCTGCTGCTCTCATGCATGGCTTTTGTAAGGAGCTGGTTTGAAAAGGAGTGATGGTGGTGATGTTCTGGGACAGAGCCAGGCCAGGTAATTGCAATCTGCTTGCCCAAATTCCCCCTGCAGTTTCAAAGGTCCATGGTATGCAGCCTGCATCGAGTGCTTTGATCCTGCTGCTACACTTCTGCAATGACGGAAGGGATTCAGCACTGACCACCACTGTGCTGGTCCTACTCCCGTGCAGGGCCTTCCCATGCTGTCTCCTGTCATGTGTACAGACACTCTCTCTTCAGGCTCAGTGTCCATCTCTGCTCTGCTGAGTCCAAACTTCTGGAGCTTGTTGGTGTAGAAACCTCTTGAGAGTAGCAAAAAAAAAGATAAGGAAATAGTCATTATCTCTTGGTCTCGATCAAGGAGATGTTCCTATGGACTGTAAAACATCTATAAACAGAGATGTGCTTAGACGAGTCTTCATTAGGTGTCTCTGGTCTTACCATTCTCTCTGAGAAAGGAGGAAATGAGCTTAGGAGATGCAGAGCTGAAGGTAGTGGCAGCAAGGCACAGACCTGCAAGCTCAGTCTGTGTCACATTGGCCGTTGCACCCAGAGAGCATTGATGAGCATCAGCTTTGTAGTGTCGCCAGGATTGTCTGGGGAGCAACAAGAGTGTGCAAGTGCTGGGGCCAACTTGTGCAACCTTTCCTGGGCCCCCAGGAAATGAGGTGATTTCCAGAATGGGGGCCCCAAGTCTGCAGACACCAGCTCAAACCCCTCACAGCTGCTGCTTGTTTTGGTCTCTTGTGAAAACTGAGCCACCGATTTGTGGTGCTTCAATACATATTCAGATGACTTCAGACTTTCACTGCTGTGAGTCTCCCTGTTTTTGAGAGGAGGCTGGAGCCAAAGTCCTCCATTGTGGTGGTGCCTGGCAAGTTTTGGCCTGATTATGAGTGTACTGGACTTCAGCTCAAGCTGCAGTTACTCCTTACATTGGGAAAACCTGGCTGGCAGAATTTTTAAAGCTGCCCAAATCTGTCATTCCTATCCAGATGTGACAGCAGAGAGCTACCACTCGTTGATTTGAGCTAGATCATCTTTAAGGTCCCTTCCAACCCAACTAATTCTGTGATTTTATGATATGACAGGAAAATAGGAGAGGAGTGGAGCAAAACACAACAGCTCAGCCATTGTGAGAGGCTCCTGCAAAATCCCTTTAGCAGGACTCTGGCTCCAGAGAGCCTGTAGCTGGGGAAACAGGACTGAAATAGTACTTTTGGGGCCAGGGACTGTGCTGACCATGAGAGGTTGGTGCTGAGGGGTCAGCGCTGTTTCCCATCCACATCCTTCCTATTCCATAATAGCAGCTGGAAAAACAGAGTGAGGAAACAGAGCATCTTCAGCTCACCTTCCTCTGCAGAGCCATGCATCCCTCCTGTGATTTCATCCCCAAGGAGCAGTGCTGCTCCATAAGGAGCACACAAGTTGCTCTTGGGCAGGTAATTTCGGCTCTTTATTGCGTCAGCTTTAAAACAACAATAGCAACCAGAAAAACCCCTCTGGAGCAACCACTTCCTTCACACAGCAGCAGGTTTGACCCTGAGTTAAAACCCTGGAGGTGGCTGAGTATGGTGGGTTGGTTTCAGGAGAGACACAAGTCCTGTCATTCCCTGTTAGTAAACCATTTTGGGGGGTTGGGATGCTGTGCTCGGTGAGGGAAAGCCAGGTACTGCTGGAAGGGGGTGAGCAGCATCCTGAGTATCCAGACCCTGTGCTCAGAGCTTGCAAGAGTGCTCAGGGAAGGCTGGGCCAAAATCTCACTAGGGGCTAGAAATGCTGTCAAGTGCTGGGCTCTCTGTAACGGCTCACTGCTCATAACTCTTTTATGTTCTCTTTGGAAGTAAAGGGAGTAATTCCTGGGCAGATCCCACTTTCTGCATGCATTGTTGCTACTCCATGCAGCACCATCACCTTCCAGATCACACTCTGAAAGTGTTTTACTTCTTACTCCTACCACTGACACCAAAAATTGCTTTGACTGAGAGAGTGAAAGGAGAAAATACCTTTCTTGGGTGTATTGTTTGTGGTTTGTATCTGATGGGATGGTGGAAGCTGATCATGAAGGGTGGCTCTCAAAGCCGCTCATGGGCAGGGTCCCCCAGAACTGTGCCACAAGGCAGGGAAAGGACGAAGCAGGTCTGCAGAGTCCATCCATATTCTGAAACACATTTCACTTCTGGCAGTGAAGACCTGACTATAGGCTGCTGGGGTCATGGGGCTAGTTAGTGGTGATGTGCATAAAAGGGGAAGAAAATACTTGTGTTTTTCTGCCTGTCAGAGAGAAAATTCGTTAAATTAGCCAGGAGCAGCTCCCTGCCATCTCCATCTCCCTACTTCCTGCATGACTTGTACCCTTTGTCACTGTAAGACACAATGACCTCCATGTGCTGTTGAGGTGATGTGTCAGTAGCACCCTTCATAAAGGCTCAAGGGGTTCACAGCCCGAAGATGTGGATGTTGTGGCCAAAAGTCCCTTGGGAAACTTGGGCTGGTGGCAGCCCTTGCAGCATGTGAGCCATCAGCTCAGGCTTTGCAGGACTTCACTCAGGGAAAGGTCCCCTTCTCCCCAGACTAATGCCCCACAGGATGCTGATGGCTGTTTTGTGCCTCTGTTTTTTTAAGTCTTTCTGAAGAGCAGAAAGCAGCTTTGCTCCAGCTCAGGCACCACCAGCAGGACAGAGCTTTGCTGCTGTAGAGGCAGAGCTCTCCTAAAAGTGAGTCCTACTGGTGTGAGGGCAAATCAAGATCTATGGGCCAAAGCCTGCTGAATTAAGGACTCATTAGGTTGCAAGAAACAAAGCTGTGGAGAGAGAAGGTCTGACAGGCAGGAGCTGCAGGGCTGAGGCTGGACCAGAGTGCTGGTGGGAAGGCCAGGCTGGACAGGACCTGTAGCATCTCAAATGAGATTAGATTACCAGGGTTTCTCTGCGTGCGTGGGCCACTGCCTGCTCAGTCCTGCTGTGCCCCCGGCCAGATCTGTTTCTGCACCTCTGGTTTTCCCTGTTACCTCCCAGAGAGGCTGTCTAGGGGAGCCTGGCAGGGCAGGATTTCACTCCAGAGGTGTTTGTAATGGTGTTTCCCTGCTAAGGGTGTGTGGGTGATGCTGTGAGAGATGGAAGCTTCTTATTGATGTACAATGGCCATGTCACTGCACCTGGCACAGACCTCACTGAGCAGCTGGGGAGCAAATCTGTGGTGCCCAGCTTCAACACCCTCTGAGGGTCCTGTTTTCTTGTTCCTGTTTAGCCAGAAATAGCATCAGCAACCAGAGTCTCTTCTGATCATCCCTCCCTATGGAGCAGCAACAGTGAATGTGAGGCATTCTGGGGCTGGGAGCTTTGAGAGAGCCACATTTTGGAGGCTTCCTGGTGCCAGGGACACCTCTTGGGGGAACCAAAGCAGCGTTTTACCTTCACAAAAGCAGCTTGAGTCGAGTTTATCTGGGCTGGACTTATCCAAAATACTGTTCAGTCTGGCTCCAAGCCTGGATGGCTCTTTGCACAGAGACTTGCACCCAGCAGGAAGGTCCCTTGAGACCCACAGCTAAACAGTTCCACCAAAAGCTTGTTGTTTTTGTAATAGAAAATGAAGGTTACATTAAGATTACATCAAGAATCCACTGGTGGGTGACTGCACAGCTGGCACCCGTGGCTTGGTCCCCCCTTGAAGCATTAATGGAGACCAGAAGCATCAGCAGCACTGGCAGGGGAGTGGCTGCTCCTGAGCAGCTCTGGTGTCTGGAGCTTTTCCTCAGGAACAAGGCTGGCCAGTGAGATGGAGCTTTCCTGGGATTTCATGAGGTGATAAAGAGTTCCAGAGTAAATTCCAGAGTAACTCCAGCAGCTCAGCACAGCTCATTGTATGGCAGCTTTAGCAAGCCCACATGCCCCAGATTAGCCAAGCACGCAGCTCCCACTTACACACCAGGGCTGGGCAAGCAAAGGGGATTTATTTTTTCAGCCCTGCACCAAGATGTGAGCAAATGATTTGAAGGATGTGAGCAAGAGGAATGTGCAGGCTCAGACATGTGGTTACTGCAGCCACAGCCTCTGGCCTGGCCCCGTTCCTGCGCCTTGTGTCGGCTGCCACCAAGATGCTTGAAAACAAAGATCAAAAAAGCCAGAAGGACCAAAAACTGAGTAGATGAAGGGAGTTTGCTCTGTCATAAAGACAGTATCAAGGCGTCAGAAATGCTCCCAAGTGGTGTCCAGGAAGAAGGATGCTGAGCTGATGTGTCCTGTGTAGTATACCCAGGATATATCTTGGACAATCCAGAGCTTTGCTTGGGGTTGAGGGGTCTTAAAATTGCAGAATGTTAGGAGTTGGAAAGGACCTCAAATGATCATCCAGTCCAACTCACCCTGCCAGAGCAGGAGCAGCTAGAGCAGGTCACACAGGAATGCATCCAGGTGGGCTTGGAATGTCTCCAGAGAAGGAGACTCCACAATCTCTCTGAACAGCCTGCTCCAGGGCTCTATCACCCTCACAGGGAAAAAGTTCCTTTCTGTTCCCATGGAACCTCCTCTGCTCCAGCTTGCACCAACTGCCCCTTGTGCTGTCATTGGACATCTCTGAGCAGAGCCTGGCCCTGTCCTTCTGACACTGCCCTGCACATCTTTATCAACTGAATGAGGTCACCCCTCAGGCTCCTCCACTCCAAGCTCCAAGCCCCAGCTCTCTCAGCCTGTCCTCACAAGAGGTGTTCCACTACCTTCAGCATCTTCGTAGCTCTGTACTGGACTCTTCCAAGCAGTTCCCTGAGGTCCTTCTTGACCTGAGGGGCCCAGAATTGGACACAATATTCCAGATGTGACCTCACCAGGGCAGAGGAGAGGAGCAGGAGAACCTTTCTCAGCCTACTCACCACCCTTCTGATCTACCCCAGGATGCCATTGGCCTTCTTGGCCACAAGGGCACATTGGTGGCTCATGGTCATCCTCCTGTCCAGCAGGACCCGTAGGTCCTTTTGCCTTATGCTGCTCTCCCAACATATCCTGGTCCATAGGGTTGTTCTTTCCCACGTGGAACATTCCTGGAGGGGGTGCAGTGGGCATGCATTTGCCCAGGATGTGGGTAGTAGCCATGAGGTGCCTTCACTCCATCTGGGCTGTTGGGTGGTGGTGTGAATGGGGGGAGGGCTTAGCACCCGTTGTAGTGGCTGCTTGCTGGGGTTTGGTGCTTTGTCTGTTTGTCCTCAGCCGTTGACACCTGTCAGTGGTGCTTAAGGGGTGAAAACCGAGTTTGCAAAGGCAGCAAGTCCCGGTGCAGCAACAGGCAGGTCAGCAAATGGTGCAGGGAAGAGTGCAAGGGAGGGCGAGAGATCTGTCTCCATCAAACTGTCACCAAGTAGCTACAAGTGACGCAGGTGCCAGTGCCTGTTCTGTGCCCGGTGCTGCTGCCGGTGCCTGCTGCGGCCGGTGCTGGCTGCGGGCGAGTGCCGCTTCCTCTCAGCGTGTGCCCATCCCTGGGAGCATGATGTGAACAGGAGCTTCACTGGCGAGGTGGAATCAGCTCCATGGAGAAGCAGGCTCAGCTCTGGTGACAGGGACACGGTGTGATACCTCAGCAGATGGTGATGTCTCTTTGGGGTGTGTCTGTTGTGCCAAGGTGGTGTTGGGTTGGTACTGGGATCAGTACTGGCAAAGTGGGTGACCTGGTGAAATGACACAAGCTCACTGGGCTCTTAAAGAAGTTTCTTCGCTCTCCCAGCATCCCAGGCATTGGATCTTAGAAAAATAGCTTCTTGAGATGGTACAGCAGAAAAGCAGCTCCAGCTGGTGCCTCCAGAGAGGGACCCAGAGTGGAGGACTCCCTGGGTGATTCTACCCTGACAATTTCAGTTCCTCTCCCTTGATGGTTTGGTCCAACAGTGATAACTAAGTCTGAAGTCTTCTTGTTCCTCACTGGATTCTTTGTCTCCAGGCTGGTAGTTCCTTTTCTTATCTCAAGGATGCAGCTTTGGCTGATGAACATAGCTACCTTATTTTTCACATGCTGCAGTGGTCTCAAGGCCTCCCTTCATGTCATCAAGTCTTTAATTCAGCATAAGATCACTGCTCGTGGCCCAAGGCTTCAGTAAATCCACCTCCTCATGCTAAGCAAACCAAGTCTCAGCTCAGCTTACTTTTAAGCCCTCACCCAATTAGTTCTGATGTTCTACAACTATTTTAATCCTCAACACCAGTCCCCTCCTTGCTCTAATCATCCCTTGCCCTGGGCTGCCTGGGGTGGCCCAGACTGGGGACAGCTTTCATCATGGGCAGTGGTGCTGCTGTCCTGATAGACAAAGATCTGCCAGTGCCACACTGATTGCCAGCTGTGCCATCATCCTGGCTCTGCCAAGGGAAAGAAGGCAGCATGCTCCCCATAGCCAGGCACTGAGAGATGGAAGAGGGTGTGCACAGTGTCTGCTTGAACCCAGGACATCACTGAAGCTGCCTGTGGAAGGACTTCATGTGGTCCCTATCCAGGAACAGGCATCTTTTCCATTAGGAAAGGAAGCAGGGCTCACACACAGCCTGTGGCAGAGACCATCTCTGAGCTTGCAATTTGTGAGCCCCGTGGACCACACGCAGCAGTCTCAGCCCTTCCACACCCCACAGGACAGTAGAGTCTTGTGGAAACACCCCACAAGCCCAGACCTGGCCCCAGGGATGCCTCATGAGCTTTTCCAGAGTTGCAGGCAGCAGAAAGAAGCAGGAGCACAGGACATACCTGGCTTCCAGGGGCTATTCCTGCTGTCACCAGGATGCCATTAGGATGCGACTCATGCCTGACTCCTCGCAGAGGAAGCTTGGCTGCGCTGTCATTTGAAGGGCAATGACTCAGGGACAGCAAATCTGTGAATGAGACAGGGAGGCAGCTTGGGTGAGAAGTGGCAGTCTGTCCACGCTGCCTGCAGCCCCTGTGCCTGCAGCCAGAGCCGGCAGCTGCCAGCCTCCACCGCTTTGGCCTCTCTCTTCTTCCCCAAAAGCTTGGCTTTTGCTCTCGGCTGCTCTCTGGGGCCTCTCTCCCAGCCACGCTCCCCAGGAGTTGGGTGCACACAGCTGGGATGGGCTGCCCCAAACTCTGCTGCTGTGGCTGTTGTGTTCAGAAAGGCAGCAAGAAGTGACATCGCCTGGTGTGGCTTTGGCTTGCCAGAGCTCTGCCGATATGAGCATCCCACTGCTCTGTGTCCCTGCTGCCTGCCCTGCACATCCCCTTGGCATCTCATCTGCCATCCCACCTCTGCTCAGCAGCTTCTGCAGCTCTTCTGGTGGGTGAAGGCAGTGAAGGGGTAGTGAGGAGCTGGAGAGAGGGGGGATGAGCTGGCAGCAGTGGCAGGAACAGGGCCTTTCCCAGTGAGGACAGCACCAGTGCCTGGGTACCACCAGAACAGGGAGCCTGGTGCCCCGTGCTGCACCAGTCCCCAGTGTTCTCTGCTGATGGTTATGGAGGAAGAGGAGACAAGCAGAGATGTTCTCAGAAGTTTCTTGGAATTTCCTCAGGCTGAGGGAGGTTCACCTCTCCCTCTACACTGCCCTAGTAAGGCCACATCTGGAGTACTGAGTCCAGTTTGGGGTTTCCCAGTTCAAGAGAGACAGGGAACTGCTGGAGAGAGTCCAGTGGAGGCTGCAAAGATGCTGAGGGACCTGGAGCTTCTCTGTGAGGAGGAAAGGCTGAGAGCCCTTAGGCTAAACAGCCCCGAGAAGAGCAGCCTGAGAGGGGATCTGATCAGTGCTGAGGGGCAAGAGGATGAGGCCGGACTCTTTTCAGGGGTTTCCATCAGCAGTGAGCACAGACTGAAACCCAGGAGGTTCCATCTGAAACTTCTCTGAGGGTACTGGAGCCCTGCCCCAGACTGCCCAGAGGTTGTGGAGTCTTCTTCTCAAGAGAGATTCCAAACCCACCTGAACATTGGCATCCTGGGCTGCCTGCTGTGGGTGCCTCTGGTTTGGCAGAGGGGTTGGTCTTAGATGATCTCCAGAAGGCCCTTCCAACCCCTACCATATTGGGATTCTGGGATTACTTGGTCACTCCTGTGTGTGTTGGGATGCCAGGCAAGTGGCCTCAAGGCTCTGTGGGTGAGGGTTGATAGGTGCATGAGATAGGTGTAACAGCCCTTTGCAGCTGCCTAAACAGCCCCAATGTTGGCATAGAAGGCTGAGCACCTCCCAGTGCCTGGGAGCCAAGGATGCTGAGCTGGAATGCTCCTGTCTCCCTTCCTTGAGGGAGCTGGAAGAGGTCAAATCCTGCTGCTCACCCCTTGGAAGGGTCCCTGGGGGCGAATCAGGCTGGTGGCTGAGCCTTAGACCCTGCACCATGTTCGTACAAAACAGGACCTTGCAACATGCACGTGAGTGAGGACCAGGATCTCCTGGCAATGTGCAGGATCAAGCCCTTCCCTGTTGTGAGGACAGCCCTGATGTGACACTCCCCTCTGCCTCCCCAAAACGATGCTGCAGCCAAACCACTTCCTCAGGAGGTCGATGCCCCTGCTCTGGTGGAGAAACTTCTTCTTCCTGACCCCACCAGCGGGTGGGTAATGGATGGCTCGTGGCACTGAAGTGTCTGGCCTTTATTTTTTTATATCCTGTCTCATGTTCCAGGCTGTTCTCATTATCTGCATAAATGTTTAATCTGCTCCCGAGTCCTGCTCAGCTCCTGGCTGCAGCAGTATCTAATGGGAGCGAATTCCTCAAGCGATGCTAATAGATTGCAAGGACCTGACTTTCCCTTTGTCCCAACTCATGCTCATCTTCAGCTTCCTAGCTGAAGTCTTTAATTACTTTTTTAGTAATTGGGCTGATGGCAGAGCAGGCTGCTAACTAACCTGGTTACCTGCAGCCTCACCAAGTTTTGCAGAGCCATGCTGCCTAGTGAGACTACAGCAAAGCCATCTCTGTGCTCCTGACACCACTGCTGAGCCCTCCCAGCTTCCCAAGTGCTCTAAACCCCCTAGGAGATACTTTTAGAATGCTGATTAATGGTCCTCTGGATTCTCTCTCCCTGCAGATGGGCTCCCATGGCTCAGCAGGCACCTCTGGGAGAGCAGCACTTGAGATGGGTTGTCTCCTTTGTTTTGTAGCTGAGCTGTTGCTCTCCCAGCATCTTTCTTGCCTTCTTTCTGCAGTCAGCATCTCCTGGTGTTAGTATTTTAGCTCAGCTCCTTCTACAAGGCAGCCAGGCAGCACTGTGTGCTGTTGAGCTGGTGTTCCTTCCATCTGAACTCAAGGAGAAACTTCTTTGCTGTGAGGCTGCTGAAGCCTAGAGCAGGCTGCTCAGAGAGGTTGTGGAATCTCCTTCTCTGGAGAGATTCCAAACCCACCTGGACACTGTGATCCTGAGCAGTCTGCAGTGAGTGACCCTGTTGTGGCAGGAAGACTGGAGAAGATGATCTCCAGAGGTCCCTTTCAATCCCCAGCGTGCTGGGATTTGGGGATTATTTGCTTACTCCTGCAGCTGGAGCTGCTTGAGCCTCCTGTGGCCTAGGGTTGGCTGCTTGGGGGAAGTTTTATTTCTCATCCTTGTCTTGCCATGACCCTTGCCCAGTCTGTATGTGGACAAACTGCTGGTGGCCAGGGAGTGAGTGGCTTGTTGTCAGCATCTGGAGGACTTTCTCATTCTCCATCATCCCTGTGACACTGCATGGCCAGGACTCAAGGGGAAGTTGTCCCAGGGGTGGAGGAAGACCATGCAGCCCCCTCCCTGGAGCCCCAACCCAGCTGGCTCAAGTACATCAGCACAGGGATGGGAACCACCAGAACAGATCAGCACTGCCTGTCCCAGACACACCAAGGAGTGGACACTCCCTGGTCACCCCAGCATGGGCACAGCCACCCCTGTCCTGCTCCCATGGCCACAGAAGAACAGGGAGAGGGGACAGCTTGGTCACTTGGCCATCATGCTGAGGCCCCAGCATGTGAGTGAGAGCCATGTCTGGAATCCCAGGGGAGGTTCCTCTGCCCCCAGTTCACATCAGGGCCACTCCCAGCACCCTCAGCCTGGCCTGGCTGTGGCCAGTCCCATTCCCACCGGGCACCCATCCTCATACCACAGCATTCCCACCGGCAGGCTCTGTGGCAGTGTCCAGAGCTGCAGACACTGAGTGGCCCTTGCCCCTCTGGTTGTGAAACAGAGGATGTGTGGCTCCAGCTCTGTCACCACCAAGCACAGGACAACTTCACAGTGACAAAAATAACTACAACCAATACCACAAAAAAACAGCCAATCTCAGGCAGTTGTTGGGGTTTGGGACTGGGTTGAGCTTCTCCCTCCACTAAACCAGAGCATGTGAAGGTGGCAAGGTGGGGATAAAGCAGCTCCAGAGCTATCAAAGCCACCCAGAGCCAGCTGTTACAGATGTGATGGTAGAGCAGCAAGGCTAATTTAAAGCCAAAAAAGCTGTCTGAAAAGCTCAGCATCATTAATGTCAGAATTGCAGGCGGCAGTAATTGAATCCGACAGTAATTGGACATTGCAGCTTGTGTGTGGTGACTCCTGGCTGGCTGTGGATGTCAGCATTCCCTTAATCCTCTCCTATCCAAAGGGGATTCTTCTCTTCCCCCCCGGCACGTCCTGCTTCCCGCATAGCATCCTGATGTGCCAGAGCTTGGAGAGCTGCCCAAGAGGCTCATTAGCAGGACTCATTTCCCTGTGTCCAAGACTAATGAGGCACAGCCACTCCAGATGCTCATCTCAGGCCATGATGGAAATGTGAGTCCTAGAAACTGCTTCAGGAGGAAAAGGGGCAGCTCTCAGCCCAAGGTGGGGCAGGAAGGGTGGTTCTTCTTGGAAGTGATGGAGATGATCTCGCTGGAAAGCGATGGTTGGGTGCATGCTGTGTCCTGGGGTGCAAGATATGGTGAGCAAGGTAGTTGGGGTGGAGGTTCTCTGGCACCGATGGGGTCTGGTCTTCATGGAGGGAGTGGCAAGGAGGCTGGTGGGGCTTTGTGGGGTGACCATGCATCACCTCAGCTTCACACAGCTGTGACCTGCTCTAGCCCTCATGGCCTTAGCAACAGCAAAGAGGTGGAAGGTCATAGAATCATTCAGTCATTGGTTGGAAAAGACCATTAAGATCATTGGGTCCAGCTGTTAACCAGCACTGCCAGGTCACCACTAAACCCTGTCCTTCAGGACCACATCTCCACCTTTTAAACCCCACCAGGGATGGGGACTCCACCACACCCCTGGGCAGTGTGTTCCAGAGCTTGACGACCCTTTTGGGGGAAGAAATTGTTCTTCATGTCCAGCCTAAACCTTTCCTGCTGCAACTTGAGTCTGTTTCCTTTTGTCCTATGTCATAGCCATGACAGCAGAACCCAGCAGCTTCCAGCATGACCCCCCAGCCACCAGCTGTGGCATATTCTTGAGTCTCTTTCCAGAGCTGACCTCAGATTAGTCAGCAGAGCCCAATATTCCTCCAATTAAATACAGCCTCAGGCAGCTCTGCTAAGCTATCAACTTGCACTTGGCTTCTTAAAGCACCCAATTTGCCTGCTCCTGGAGTAAGCATTTGTTAGTCTTGATCAGGGGCTCCACTCCTCTCGCTGGGAAGATTTGCCAGTGGCAGCATGCTGAGGGGTGCTGAGTGCTCTCGGGATTAGGGGTGCCCTGGGCTTCATGCTTAAGGGTCTCCCTCATCATTTACATGAGGGGAAATCTCTGCCTTGCGTGGTGTGAGGTTAGCAGAGGGCAAGCACCAAGACTTGCCTTGAACTTATTTTGAAGTGGAAGATTTCCTCCTTCCTTCTGCCCTCATCTTCCTTCCCCACCAGTCTGCAAATCACCCTTCCAGAGAAGCAGGTGCTGAGCCAAGGATGCTGCTCCAGCCCCTGCCTATAATTAAGGACAAAAATCCTGCCATGAGCAGAACTTCCCCAGGGAAATCTTTCCAAGCATTGATTTCTGCTTTTATGGGAAACAAGCAGCTTGTTGGGCTACTTACAGCTGGTGATCCCAGTGGGCATCCAGAGTACTCTGAACACTCTGTCCTCCTCACATCCCAGGGATACTGCTCCATCCCTGCCCCAGAATTTACCTGGCATGCTTCAGCAGCAATGCCAGCATTTGCAAAATACTGGCAGCAACCAGGCTGGGATTGGAATGGCCAAATTACTTCCAAAAATGCAGTGCAGGAATACTGGGATCAGAGAGATTGAGTCTGGAAAAGCTGTTTGATGGGAAATGCTGTCCTGGCACAGGGAGGAGGCAGTGAGAGAAGTGCAGGTAGCAGGAGGAGTGCAGGCAGGAGGAGAAGTGCAGGCATGGGGAGAAGAAAAGTGCAGGGAGTAGGAGAAGTGAGGCATGGGGAGAAGAGAATTACAGGAAGGAGGAGAGGAAAAGTGCAGGCGGTGGGAGACATGCAGGGATGGGGTGAAGTGCAGGAAGAGAAGTGCAGGGACCAGAAGAAATGCAGAGACAGGGAGAAGAGGAGTGCAGGCAGTGGGAGATGTGCAGGGATGGGGAGAAGTGAAGTGCAGGAAGAACAGAAGTGCAAGGACCAGGAGAAATGCAGAGACAGGGAGAAGAGGAGTGCAGGCAGTGGGAGATGTGCAGGGAGCAGAACTGCAGGCACAGGGAGAAGGGAAGTGCAGGAAGCAGAAACGCAGGGATGGCGGAAAAGAAGTGCAGGCAGTGAGAGACATGCAGGGAGCAGCAGGGAAGTGCAGGCAGTGGGAGAAGTGCAGGCATGGGGAGGAGAAGTGCAGGCATGGGGAAGAGAAGGGCAGGGGAGAAGTGCAGGGATAGTGAGAAGTGCAGGGATGGGGAGAAGAGGAAGTGCAGATAGTGGGAGATGTGCAGGCAGTGGGAGAAATGAAGGCAGTGAGGAACTCAATTTGGCACTGAAGTGGCTGCAGAAAGACTGTCCCTGTGCCTGCTGTTCTCCTGTACATGTGGGAGTGTGAGCAGACAGGTAGCTCAATTAGCTGCCTCTTGGAAACCCAATTCATTTTCTTTCTTTCCAGTGTCTTTTGTGAGGGGCTTTGGGCGTAGCTGCAGAGTTCAGCTGCAGACAGATCGCCTGTCCTCGTGTATAAATTGGGTGTCTGGATGAAGTTGGCTCCTTTCCTAGGCAGCAAAACTCCTTGTGCTTTCTGGGAGTCATCTAGCCAGTCCTCTGAGCTAAAAATGCAGGAAGAGAGCACCAAAAGAGAGCTTTTTTTGAAGCTGAGGTCACTTATATTTATTTGGCCAGGCTGGAGATCAGCCAAGAAGCAAGAAGAGAATGGGAGAGATGCTGATTGCAACCAAACTGACTTCCTGGAGAAGTGGATGGAAAGCAGTGAGCTTTCCACATTGATTTAAGCAAAGAATCATTTTCCTCCTGTCCTAAATTCTCACCAACCTGCAAGACAAAGCAGGTTGTGTGGGGGTAAGCTCAGAGATAGTGAAAGCTGGTGGAAAACCAAAGCTGTAAGCATCTCAGGGAGTTTGCCTCTTGCAGATGTGTAGCAGGAGGATGTCTCCCAGAGATCTGGGTGAGAAGGTTGGGTTCAGTTTGGGCTCTTCACTACAAGAAGGACTTTAAGGTGCTGGAGCTTGTCTGGAGAAGTGAAGCTGGTGAAGGGTCTACAGCACAAGTCTTGTGAGAAGTGGCTGAGGGAACTGGGGTTGTTCAGCCTGCAGAAAAGGAAAGGGGAGATCTTCTGCCTCTCTGCAACTCCCTGAAAGGAGGTTGGAGCCAGGTGGGTTTGGTCTCTTCTCTCAGGTAAAAATGACAGGATGAGAAGAAATGAGAAGGGAGGTTTAGGTTGGACATGAAGAAAAATTTCTTCCCCCAAAGAGTTGTCAAGTCCTAGAACAGGCTGCCCAGGCTAGCAGTGGATTCCCCATCCCTGGAGGGATTCAAAAGCCATGGAGATGTAGCACCAAGGGACATGGTTTAGTGGAGACCTGGCAGTGCTGGGTTAATGCTTGGGGTCAGTGATCTGAAAGGTCTCTTCTAAGCAAAGTGGTTCTGTGATTCCATGATTCTCATTAGATTCACAGGAGTTTCATTGTCTGAGATCCCAGCTTCGTGCCAAACTTCCCAGATAGGAGTCACCAGTGTCATTTCAGGGGCAAGTGTGCAGATCCAGGTGGAGTCTCTGCAAGCTGTTTCCACAGGAGAGTGAGATGAGCCCAGACTCCTTCCTACCAAGTTCCCAGGACTCTCCTGTGCTGGTGGGGCTGGTGCATAGGTTGCTCCAGCCCAGAGCCAGAGCTGGGATGGGGCAAGTCACAGCTCTGTGACCCACACGGGGGGCCTAGTGTGGCATCTCTCCTCATGGGGCTGCACGTGTCCCCAGGTGGGGGCTGAGAATGCAACGGGGACCTGGGAAGGCAGCGCGGGGAAGAGTCGGAGATGATTGAAGGGCTGGGAAGGAGCCTGGCAGGAAGTGCTGGAGAGTAAATCAGTCAAGCACAGCTAAGTTATGACTAAACGGGGAGCGTGATACATCTGCAAATATTAGAAGTGTGTAAACAGAGAAGAGGGAGAGGGATGGTTTATGGAATGATTGAAGGGAATGAACTTTTGGATGGGAAAATGTAGGTCAAGTATGAAGGAAAACTTGTAGGCAGTGAGAGAAGTGCTTTCAGCTCTACAACCACCTCCTCAGGAAACATGAGGAAGTCCTACTGATGGAGATGTTCCTCACAGCCAAATGAGGGCTCAGAAAACAGGCTGAGCAGGAGAGATGGACTCAGTGTGCCCTGTGTGGTCCTTTCACCCCCACCCTCTGGTCTCCCAGAGTCATTCTGGTTGTGTCCTCAGAGTCAGTCCCTTCTCTGGAGCTGTTCCTCTTTAATCATAGAATCATAGAATGGTAAGGGTGGAAGGGACCTCAAGGATCATCTAGTTCCAACCCCCTGCCATAGGCAGGGACACCTCCCACTAGTACAGGTCAGTAAAGGCCTCATCCAACCTGGCCTTGAACACCTCCAGGGAGGGAGCAGCCACAACCTCCCTGGGCAACCTTCAGCAGGCCAGGGAGAATCACAGAATCACAGAATGTCAGGGGCTGGCAGGGACCTCAAAAGCTCATCCAGTCCACCTCCCCTTGCCAGAGCAGGATCACCTCTACCAGATCACACAGGAACACGAAGAAGGAGGACCACAGCTGGAAGGTCCTTACTGACTGCTCTCTGTGTGTCCTGGTCCCTGTTAAACTTCTTGTGCTGAAAGTTTCACCAAAACTTAACATGCTTCCAGGAAAATTCTGGATTTCATGATTTGGCATTTTCCAGGGGCAGGGGGTGTGTAAAAAAAAATAAAAAGGAAACTAAAAGAACTTGCCAAGAATTTCCCAAGCATCTTTAATCCTGAGAGAGGACAAATGGTGATAAGGATCTATGGAAAACATGGGGAAACAAAGAAGGGATTTGCTTGCTTGTGTGTTTGTTTGTTTTAGAGCCTACAGAAAATGAAATTTCAGCTGGAAGAAGGAGCACAGGGTTTTCTCCAGGCATGCTGAGGAGGGAAGCTCATTCCTTTTGAATCATGGGGAGTCCTTTCTAGCTGGTTTCAAAGGATGTGGTCATCAACGCGACCTTAACTCCATCGCTGGTGCCTAGATAGATTCAGAGATGAGCTGGAAGTGCCACGGAGGGTGCAGCTCTTCCCAGCGGGGTCGTGGCTTTTTTGCAGCCCGAGGAGTAATTCCTCACCAGGAGAAATGAGACATCTCCCTCCCCTCTGCAGCCACTGAAGACAAACAATTTCCACCCGTGCCTGATGCCTGGAAGATGAAGAGGGCCGCAGGAGGGACACTCTTAACCAAAGCCATCTGGGCCGTGCCCAGCTGGCTGCGATGGGCACGAACGCACGCAGGGAGGGAGAGAAGAGCTGAGTTTTGCTGAGGAAGGTCATATTGGTCAGCTGCAGATGAAAGCCTGTCATGGTCTTTGTAATTTTCTTAGGGAGTCTGGGGTAACCTGGAACGCCTCAAACCACGACATTGCCCTACTCAGGAGTGGCTTTCGTGGTGGCCCTGACAGAGTGGGACAAAGGGCCAGGCAGGCTGGAGAGGCAGGGATTGTGGCTACTGCAGGTGCAGGTGAATACCAGGTTGCTTTTGCTTCTGGGAGTGCTGCCAAGCACAGGTCTAAGCAGTGGAAAGGTGAGTGGAGGGCACAGGGGCATCTGTGTCACTTCATGTGTCAAAACGCGCCCGTAAGGTGAGCATGTCACAGAGTCCCAGCATGGTGAGGGTCAGAAGGGACCTCTGGAGATCATCCAGTCCAACCCCCTAGCTAAAGCAGGGTCACCCACAGCAGCTTGCCCAGGATCACAATATCCAGGTGGATTTGGACTCTCTCCAGAGATGTCACAACCTCTCTGGGCAGCCCTCTGGGGGCTCCAGATTTCAACTCAAGCCATGACAAAGAAGGGCAAGTGTCAGCAGGACAGGGCCAGGCTCTGCTCAGGGATGTCCAATGACAGGACAAGGGGCAGTTGGTGCAAGCTAGAGCAGAGGAGGTTCCACGGGAACAGGAGGAGCCCTGGAGCAGGCTGCCCACAGAGGTTGTGGAGTCTCCTTCTCTGGAGACATTCCAAACCCACCCGGATGCATTCCTGTGTGACCTGCCCTAGGTGCTCCTGCTCTGGCAGAGGAGTTGGACTGGATGAGCTTTTGAGGTCCCTTCCAGTCTCTAAATTCTGTGGTTAGCGATCATCTAGTTCCAACTCCCTGCCATGGCCAGGGACACCTCCTACTATGTGATGTTGCTTAAGGCCCCATACAGCCTGGCTTTGAACACTTCCAGGCTAGGAGCCTCCACAACTTCTCTGGGCAACCTGTTCAGTGGCCTCACCACCCTCATGGATTTGTGGTGGATTTAGTTCATTAGGTAAGTTCCACATAGTCCCAGCATTTCAGTGGTTTCATTGCTCAGTGAATAATGACCTTGATATTCTGACACACTGCAAGGGGAGCTCTCCCTTCCTCTGTCACCTCCTGTCTCTGCAGTGCTTTGGCATTTGAGGAAGTGATGTGTGACTCTTGGTGGCTTCCCTTAGGCTGTCTACAAGGCTTGGCTGTGCTCCGAGTATTTCAACGTGACCCAACAGCAGTGCCGACACCGGATCCCATGCAAGCAATACTGCCTGGAGGTGCAGACCAGGTGCCCGTTTGTGTTACCAGACAATGATGAGCTGATCTATGGAGGTTTGCCTGGCTTCATCTGTACAGGTAAGGAGTTCTTGGGGAGCAGGGCCAGGCTCCCAGGTGCCCCAGGGGAACGAGGGGAGAGGGTGGGTGCTGGTAAGCGTCAGCACTCCATGAGCTGTGAGCCAGGTTCTGGAGGCTTGGTAGGGTGGAGAGGGAGGAGGTGCAGTATGGAAACACAGGAGCATGGCCTGAGAGCCAAAATGGTGCTGTGTGGGGGTGGGTGTAAGTGCTTAATGGAGACCCAGCAACAGCCCAGCAGCTAAGGACAGGAAATGGAAGCCCTTCCTCTTGTTGGAACCTAAAGCATGCCATAGGTGAAGGTGATGCTCTCCACTCTTGTGAGACCTCACCTGGTAGTACTGCTTCCAGCTCTGGAGCCCCTAACATGGGAAGGACATGGACCTGATGGAGCAGGTTCAGAGGAGGGCCATGAAGATGATTGGAGAGCTGGAGCACCTCTCCTGTGGGTTGTTTGGGCTGGAGAAGAGAAGACTGTGGGACAGCAGCCTTCCAGTGTTTGAACGGGGCTACAGGAGAGCTGGAGAGGGACCTTTTACAAAGGCATGGAGTGACAGGACCTTAGGAGAGTGACATTTAGATGAGCCATGGCGGTGGTAAGGCTCTGTAACAGGTTGCCCAGAGAAGTTGTGGAGGCTCCAAGCCTGGAAGTGTTCAAAGCCAGGTTGGATGGGGCCTTGGGCAACTTGGTCTAGTAGGAGGTGTCCCTGCCTATGGAACTAGGTGATTCTTACTGTTGCTTCCAACCCAGACCATTCTGTGATTAAACATGGGATGGAACATTTAACTGTTAGAAGCAGTGTTTGGGGAGTCCTGAGCACACCCCAGGGCTGCAGGCTCACAGCCCCCTTGAGGGCTGGTCCCAGGGGTTTCTGGGTGTCCCAGCTCTCAGGTTCTGCTGGCAGGTACTGGCTTTGCCCTTGGCTGCTGCTGACCACCTGCTCCTCCTCTGCCTCCTTCCTGCAGGGCTGCTGGAGAACCAGCTGCCAGACGAGGAGGCCAAGTGCTGCGAGGTGCAATGGGACTCCTGCGACCACCCCCCAGACAGCAACGACAACTCATCCCCCAAATCCACAGCCTCAGAGTCACTCCATTTCCACCGCCACGACCCCCACCTCCATCACCAGCGGCAGAACCACTACCACCTCTACCACCACCACCACCACCACCAGTACCACCAGCCCCGCTCCCCATCCTTGCTGCCGGTCTCCGCAGGGTCTCGCCTCGGCAGCAGCAGGATCAGACTCTGCGTGCTGGTCCTGATGCTTCTCCACACCATGGTGTCCTTCTCAAGCGTGCACGGCGGCAGTGGTGGCGGTGGAGCGGCCAGCGGAGGACTCAGCCTGGAGACCCTGCCCGCCTTGGAGGAGAGCGTGGCACGGGATGAGTGACCTCCAAGAAAGCCGACCTCCAAGAAGAAGGCCAGATCTTTTTCCACGAAGGGGGACACATGCTATTCCTCCAATGGGAGGCACGGGATCGGGGGTGGCGCGCACACACCCCCCACACATCCCCCCAAGAGCTGCTCACCGCGGGGCATCCCCGTGAGGAAGAGTCTCTAACGCGCACAGGGCTGCGGCACTCGGCTCCGAGAAGGGTTCGGTCAGCAGCAGCCCGGCCTGCCCGGCCTCGCCGAGGTGCCAGCGCCGGAAGGTAGGGCGAGGGGACGGCGGAGGGGGGGTCCCTTCGGAAGAGGTGTCCCCATGGGACTGCCGCGCGTCTCCTGGCCGCCGCCGCGAGTGCCTTGGGCGCCCGCAGCTCAGCTGCCAGCGACACGCCAAGGGTTTGTCAGCCACCTCAGCAACCCCTTTCTTTCCCTCCTCAGGCCGAAATCCTGAAGGGCCATCCTGTCCCGTGGCAACAATCTACCAAGCCAAGGCAGAGCCTTCCTCGTGGGCAGCCTCAGTGTGGCATTCCCCTGGCCGATGGGATCTGGGGGACAGGAGTGGGATGCTGTTACGCTACACTGTGGTGCTGCTCGGGGTCCATCTTGTTACAACCCCAACCCGCTCCTCCAGCCTCCCCTCTCCTACTCCTCTGTGCAAGGGAGGGTGGAGACCTGGAGCAGGAGGGACATTCCCAGCATTCCCATGTCCCGTCTTGCCAAGTGTCCTGATGATTTGGTTTAACCTTTTTTTTTTTTTTTTGCTTTCTTTCCTGACTGGAGTGGTTGGTCTCCAAGGGGAGGGGGGGAGATGTGACTCCAGCAGCACCCAGGCCAAGCAAGGGAGTGGGATCACGAGTGGTACCAGTTGGATACGGGGTGTTTGAAGGCATCTTTCCACACTTCCCAGCTGCAAATCATTGGCTGGATGGCAGAAGGACTGGGCAAAAGGACTGGGGAAATCTGGCTTGTGAGGAGAGTCTCCCACACAAAGACAAGGCACGAAGAAAGCCCAGCTGGGGGACAGGGGTTTTGTGACTGTTTTTTATCTGTGGATGCCCCCCCGAGATACCAGGGAGTTTCTAGGAGCCTAGTGAGACAGGAGCACATGTTTGGGCAATGTGCTGGCTGGTGCAGCCTCAACCAACCCTGCTGGTTGGGTTTTTTTAACCTCAGCTTAATGGTTCAGCCCCAAACAGACATCATGCCCTGTTTTCCTAGGAAACTCCTACATTCTCCACCCCCATACACACACTGGGAACTTTCCCCAGCATGGATACTGTGAGGCAATGCACAGGGAAGACAGGAAAGTTGATGCTGAGTGTGGGCATGGAGGAGGGTTTCAGCATGAGTCAGATGCAGAATGTCCTGGTCACAACGTGGATGTGAACCTGCTTGTTGCCTGCAGAGGATGTGCAGTGGTCCCTGTGTTTCTTGGTGGGGAGCCTACAGCAGAGCCCAAGGTGGATCACTACAGCCCTGTTGGGAGGCAAGGATGGAACAGGAGGAATATCCTGCTGCATCTCAAACCCATCCCAGAGTCCTGTGAGGAGTCCCAGAGTTGAGGAGTGTAAGAGTTTTGTAGTTTCAGGTCTGTTGAGGTGAAGCAAAACTGAGCAGAGCCCATGAGCAAAGCTACTTCCTACCTGGCTGGAAGAAGGAAGTAGCAGGCATCTCATGGGGAGGACAGGTTTCCTGATGTTTCCAGCCCAATTCCAGACCAAAGAGGCTCTGAGAAGCAGCTGAATGTTTGCTTTCTGTTTTGACTTAAATCTCAGAGCTTTGGGATGATGGTTACACATTACCAGTTGCCTGTTACCAAAGCCCTGCAGATACAAAGCCTGTGAACCCACCATCCTCTGGTGATGGGGTTAGGAGAGGTGGTCACTCATGGAAGCAACCATGATGTACTTGAAGATGTCCCTACTCACTGCAGGGGGGTTGGACTAGATGACCTTTAAAGGTCCCTTCCCACCCAAACCAGTCAGCCAGGGAGCGTTTCCCCAGCAGATTGCCTTGCTGCTGCCACCCACAACAGGTCAGATGATTCTCCTTTGACTGTTCCTCACAGCCTCCATGTATCTTCAGTCTAGTTTACACCAGCCTGAGAGCTGGGGACGTGCAAGTAGGGAGCCAGCTCCTCCGTGTGCTCTGCTGCTCAGAAATGAGTCGTGTGGCTGCTTTGATGACTCGCAAGAGCTCTCAGCCAGGCCCAGGGAGGGGGCCCAGCCTTGTGCCTGCCCTGAGACAGCCGGATCCAGCTCGCTCTTAAGGAAATTAGATTGTTCGTGTACTGCCAAGAGTTAAGCTAATTCCAGGCGCCTCTCTCAGAGATAGGCTGCATCCAATCTTGGAGCAGCTCATCTAGAGAGAGAAGAATAGCCCAGTGTGGTGCGTCAGCAAGTGGCCCTGAGTCACTGGCCCTCTCCATTGTCTGCTGGTGTGACACTGAGCAGTGCCCGAGCCTGCGTGCTCGCTGAGGCAGGCACCACGTGTGTGAACCCGCTGCAAAGAGTGTTCTCGAGGGGTATGTGTCCTCCTGCCCACCCTGAGGCTCTCCTGCACCACCAGCAAGCAGAGCTGCGGACCGGTGTCAAGTCCAGGCTCGGGCAACTTTCTGGTGGCACCACATGTGGGAGGTTTTGTGACGGGTGGTTTCTGCAGGGATGTCAGAGGCTGAGTTAGCTTCAGGGACCAGGGGAGGCTCTGGCAGGGTTTGGATGGAATAAGCAGGGAGCTGTGACACGTGTGGAGGTGAAGACCTTCCAGGACAGCGTTCTGTGCTGGGTTAAGGGTTGGACCTGATGGTTGTGAATGTCTCTCCCAACCACGGTGATTTCAGGCTCAGCTCATGGACTTCACCTCAGGGTGCAGGGAGCCCAGGCTGTGTGCCAGTGAGTCAGGGAGCGGAGCCATCTCAGAAACGAGGTCTTAGTCTGATTGCTCAGGAGGTTTAGTTGTGTCAGACAGGGAGCCAGGAGGCTCTGCGGGGCACTCATGCTGTAGACAGAGGAGATGCTGATGTTTTCCCAGCTGTGGCTTCCCAGGAGGTGTTCAGGTGCACATACTGGGCCAGGAGGCTGCCAGTTCAGCAGGCAGGGACAGGGCTGGGATTTTACCTAGTGTGACTGGAAGGAAAGTGCTGAGTCTTCACAGAGCAGGGATTTTGGAAGGAGTTCTTTTTATTTAGCGAGTCTGGGCTGCTGTCAATAAGCTCTGTGGTTTTAGGGCACCATATGCTGTATTCAACACTTTGCCAATCTCCTTAAATGAATCCAGACCAGGCTGTTCACAGAGTGGGACGGAGCAGCTGGAAGCAGTGCATGTCACAGTCCATCATTATAAGGCTGTTGGATAAAAATCTTCTCTTTGGTCTGACTTTACAACCTTCATAATCCTTCCATCCTTACTGGCTTGCTCTTTGCTAGGCAAGAGAAGAGCCCAGAGAGGAGACATTAATGTTGTCTCAGTTCATACCCCTGACATTGTTTTTATTAAAACACAGAGTGATGTGCCTGGGATAAGGAGAGAACGGGTTTCTGTACCCTGGGTTAAGGAGAGGAAGGGTTTCTGTACCCTGGGATAAGGAGAGGAAGGATTTCTTTGCCCCTGGGATAAGGAGTCTGCCCCTGGAATAAGCAGAGAAAGGGTTTCTTTGCCCCTGGGATAAGGAGTCTTTGCCCCTGGAATAAGCAGAGAAAGAGTTTCTTTGCCCCTGGGACAAGGAGTCTTTGCCCCTGGAATAAGCAGAGAAAGGGTTTCTTTGCCCCTGGGATAAGGAGTCTTCTCCCCTGGAACAAGCAGAGAAAGGGTTTCTTTGCCCCTAGGATAAGGAGTCTTTGCCCCTGGAATAAGCAGAGAAAGAGTTTCTTTGCCCCTGGGATAAGGAGTCTTTGCCCCTGGAACAAGCAGAGAAAGGGTTTCTTTGCCCCTGGGATAAGGAGTCTTCTCCTCCCCTGGAGCAAGCAGAGAAAGGGCTTCTTTGCCCTGGGATAAGGAGTCTTCTCCCCTGGAACAAGCAGAGAAAGGGTTTCTTTGCCCCTGGGATAAGGAGTCTTCTCCTCCCCTGGAGCAAGCAGAGAAAGGGCTTCTTTGCCCTGGGATAAGGAGTCTTCTCCCCTGGAACAAGCAGAGAAAGGGCTTCTTTGCCCCTGGGATAAGGAGTCTTCTCCTCCCCTAGGATAAGGAGAGGAGGATTTTCTTTGTCCCTGGGATAAGGAAAGGAAGAGTTTCTTTGCCCCAGGTGTGCAGGTACACTTCAACCTGAGCCCCTCCTGTGCCCAGCAGACCAGGAGCGCTCTGCAGGGCCTGGCACCTTGGAAAACACCAGGCCTAAAGGGATTTGTCTCCTTAGGAATTGAAACCCAAGGTACTTTGTCCTTTTCATTCAATGATCTTCCTTCTCCTCCCTAAAGAAGGTGCCCCGCGTTGGTATTAATCTGTGAAAGACCTTTTCCTTCTGTGGATGAACTCCCTGCTTGGAGGAAAATGCCCATTGGAGAGCAGGGATTTCTCCCTGGAAAGGGCTTTCTCTGCCCTGTGGCAAAGTCCAAGAAGCCAAGGGGTGATGCTGTGTCCTGAGGGGTCAGGACCAGGAGCAGGCAGAGCAGGCAGGGCTGCAGGAAGGAAGGTAGCCGGGTCCTGGCCAGCTGGAGCATTAGCCCTGGGTTCTGCACTTTAATGTAAGTGCCAGTTGTACAAATTAATTAAAAATAACTGAAGAAAAATCCCCAAGAAAGGCCCTGCTTCCTCTGGTGAAGATTAATCATTAGTTGAGCCTTTTTCTTATGAAAATACAGATCCATGGTAGCCCCAGGCAAAAGATTCCCAGGGAGAGCCCTCACCATTCGTGCTCTGAGTTAGGGAAATCGCTTTGAAAGCATCTGACAACTAAAGCAGAACATGTTGAGTAACTTGGCAACACTCAGAAAACATCTTGAAATGGTTTTCCTTCAACACATTTCGCTTTGCTTCAATAGGAGATGTCAAGGCAGTTCATTCACTGCCACTCAGGACTGCAGGCAATGCTGGGAGACAGCTCTTCTGCCCCTGCTTAGAACAAGAAAATCCCTGATATCCGCAGCTCCTGGGGCAGGATCCTTGGTGACACGATGGAGCTTCCCATTGCCAAGCTCCGTAGGTCCCTTTCTGGCCAGCATTTGGTTTCCAGCATGCAACTGCCAGTGGGACAAGGACCCCCTATCCTGCAGGGAGGGGATGCTGCCTTGTGCTCAGCCTTGGGATCAAGGCTCTGCCATTCCAACATCAGCCTGCAGCTTGTGATAAATCATAACATGATACCACGCTGCAGCCCTGGGGAGGAATGCCTATGGACACTGGTAGAGACAAACATGCTTGGATTCTGGGAGAATCCCTGTTAAAATCCACACCATGTGCCAGACAATTTTGTTTGTAGACTTCTTGAGCTACCCCGTGGGTAAAAATCTCTCTTAAATTATCCTTCAGATGCTAGGAAGGGCAATGTCTGATGTTTAGGCAGGACATAACAATCTACTTGAGCCCATCAAAGTCAGCTCTTGACCCTGCTTGAGCCCATCAAAGTCAGATCTTGGCCATCCTTGTGTTGTGGTAGAGGAACTCACATTACAAAACCCATGATCACCCTCCCAGAAGGAGCCTGTTTGGAGCTCCTGGGTCATAGCAGCTCTGGCAGGCATTCGCAGGTCCAAACATTGTTGAGTTTTATTTCATCAGGAAATGTTTTTCAGCAGTTCCTTTTGGGTGCTCTTGCTCATTTTGGGTATCCTTTTGTGTCCTGTGCATCATGCAGGGAGGGGGTCAGTGGAAGCTCTTCTGCTTGTCCTCTGAGTGCCAGCCAAAAGCCAGCACCTCAGTTCTGAAAGTCTTGGTGGTTTACTTTATCTCATCCCCAGGCTCCTTCTCAAAGCCAGCACCAGCAGTGATCCCCATGGCCAAGTGGAGAAGAGCATCCTCCCAAAATTGGGGTTCCCCAGAACAGGGCTCAGTCCATTACCTGTGAGGGATCTCAGATGTGGCCTTCTGCCTGTGAAGGAGGTGCAGCTGCCTCCTTCCTGGGTGTAGGGTGGTGGATGCTTGTCCCATGGGCTGGGGAGCATGTGGTGTAGGGCAGAGAGAGGTTCTGGAGGTTGCCTCCATCCTGGGTCTGCAGAGCTGCACTGAGACCCTGTGAGGTGTATCAGCTGCTCCAGGGCAGGTCTCACTTCAGTTCTGCCCCTCGGGGATGGAAGGAGAAGAGGAAGTACTTTGGCCATGCATGAAGGGAAAAAGCAAGGATCACTTAAAGAAATTAGTCCTTTTGAAAGCTGTTGGGGTATTATCCAGGCTCTCAGGACTAGGCAGGAGCTGGGCTGAGCTGCTGAACACCTCCAGCCTCCTCTCCCAGGCTGCAGACCCAGCACTTTTGTTGGAAACAAGGGCAGGAGTTTCCCACTGATCCTTTCTCAGCCCAAGGAAGTCGACAGCTTTGGCTTTGTTGTAAATTGAANGCCAGACAGGGATTTCTTTTTTTAATTATTATTACTTCTGTTGTTGCAGTTTGAAACTTGTCAGAACATGCCATATTGATAATTATGGCCAGGGTTGGTTTTTTTTTCCCCCCACATTGAGAAATGGATCAAGCACAGCCCTTCCCCACAAAACCTTTCCTTTTCAGAAAAGAAAATGAGAAAGGAAAAAAAACACCAAACCCCAAGCCTCAAATCGCACTTTTTCTGCTTGCACAGTTGGAACTGGGGGCAGTGGATTGGGAGAGAATAGCAATTTGTAAGGAATTCCACCCAGCTCGACTTAAAATAGCATCCAGCCAATTTCTTGGGGGCTGAAAGCAAACTGGAGAGCTGCCTTTCCTGCCAGGATGGTTTCAGCCAAGGGTACTTCACCTTGGGAGCCCTGTGGACACGTTCCCCTTGGGAACTGGCTGGGAGAAAGCATCTCTCCTTCTCTGGGACCTCAGCTGCTGGTGGGTGTCCTTCTCCAAACCAAAATGAATCCAGCTTCTGGCCTCTGATACATTCAGAGATCACAGTTAGGAGATGCCTTTGAGACCAGAGGTACCTCCAGAGGTTCCTGGGGGGTTCAGAGTGGGAAGGGATCCAGTGTGCTGCTCCAGGAGGGATCCCACAGAGCGAAAAAAGCAAACGCTGTGGTTTGAGGGGAACTGTTGGAAGGGAGATGAGTGAAGAGAGCCCCAAAGAACACATCCATCCCCTCCTGCCCATCTCCATCCAGAGCACGGGAGATGCTGATGCTGGCAGCTGAGGTCTCTCTGCCCCACGGCTGCGGCCAGGCTGGGCTGGGGGGATCCCAGCACACCAGGGGGCACTGGGGGACCTCGGCAGGGGCGCGGAGCCCCCCTGCCTGGGGTGGCTTTGCCTCTGCGTGTGTGACCAAGGCTGCTTGTGACCGAACCCTTCTCAAGTGCTTGTGAAATGTCGATGGTTACAGAGCTCAGACCTACAAAAAAAAAACAAACAAAAAAAGGTCCTTTTACAGTCTGTGGTGGCGAGGTGATAACAAACAAAACCATACTGCTGAAGTCAAAATATTCTTTCTAATCCCCCCTGCCCGGTTTCTCTTTCTTTCCAGCTTTCTTCCTCTGCCTCCTGGACCCTCCCTCTCTGTTCCCACCCCCCCTTCTGTTTCTCTTTCTCCCCTCTGTCATAAGAAAAGTGACTGTGTCCTCGAGGGGACAGTTTTCTTATGCCATTTTATACACTGTGCTTCATGTTTAGAACTTTTTTGCACTAGTTCCTATTACATTTATTTTCCAAAACGGTTTGACAGAAAAGAGACAAAAAAAAAAAAAAGCAAAAAAAAAAATAAAAAAAAAG
>WBNM01020242.1:91569-106646 GCA_013399055.1 Ramphastos sulfuratus
AACCCAAAAACCCCCACAACAAAAAAAAAAAACAAAAAAAACCACACACACAAAAAAAAAAACAAACCAACCAAACCAAACCCACAACCAACTCCCCCCTCCCTCCCCAACCGTACCCCACCCCACCCCACGCTATAATTCAGTTGTATTAAAAATATTATCCTACTACTCTCTGTGTTCAGTAGTCTCTGTACCTGTAATGCTTTCAGTTCTGTTGTATTTTGGGGGCAGAGGGTTTGCTCCGCTCCTTGTTTAACCCAGTAAAGAAATAAAATGTTAAGAATTGATGATAATTTTCCTCCTGCCTTTCTCTGCGCTTTCACTGGGGGTCGGGCTGAGCTGCACTCTCCCACCCCCACCCCGCCTCAGAACATGCCCTCTGCTGGGTTTGTTGGTTGGGGTTGTTTTGTTGTTTTGTTTTGTTTTTTATATCCCCCCGACTCTGCAAACTCCCAACCTCAGATGGAGGACAGAAGAGGCAGAGCAGAGGGACAATAACCCTGCCTCGCTGAAGCTGATTTCGTAACCTTTCTTTATATTCTTTTGTTTTCTCGCCTTCGCATTCCTTGCCATGGGGCTCACCTCAGAACAATAGGGGCAAAGACTGTCACCAAGAGATTCATCAGAGAATAATGACTCAACCAGGGTATCCAAATTTTGCCCAGCTGAAGTCCACACCCAACCATGTAATCTGGAATTAATTCCTCTGGACAACAGATCTCGGCATGGGACGGAGCGAGGACGCTGGGCTCCAAATTAAACGCTGCCGTGCCAGGCTGCCAAGGGCTCGAGTGATGCTTTGGTCCTTCCTACCCCCGGCTGGAGGCTCTTGCTTTGGACAGAGGAGGAGGAAAGGAGGAGTGAAGTGGGATGGGTGGAAATGAATGTGTTTGGAAGGCGGAAAAGGAGTGTGAGGGGGAGGGTTGGGAGGCATTGGCGCCGCTGCGGAGCCTGGCAGGAGAGAAGGAGTGGTGGTGGGTGCAGGCTGTGAGGTGTCATAGAATGGTAAGGTTGGAAGGGACCTCAAGGATCATTAGCTCCAACCCCCTGCCATAGGCAGGGACACCTCCCGCTAGTACAGGTCACTCAAGGCCTCCTCCAACCTGGCCTTGAACACCTCCAGGGAGGGAGCAGCCACAACCTCCCTGGGCAACCTGTGCCAGTGCCTCACCACCCTCACTGCAAAGAACTTCCTCCTGACATCCAGTTTCAGTCTCCCTTCTGCCAGTTCAAACCCATTGCCCCTTGTCCTGTCATGACAAGACCTTGTCAATAGTCCCTCCCCAGCCTTCCTGTGTCAGTGGGGTCTGGTGTGTAACAAGGGGCTGGGGGGTAAATAATTCATAGAATGACTCAGGTTGGAAGGGACCTCACGGATCATCTGCTCCAACTGCCTGCCAGGGGGGACACCTCTCAACTAGACTTGGCTGCTCAAGGCCTCATCCAACCTGGCCTTGAACACCCCCAGGCAGGAGACATCCACAGCCTCCCTGTTCCAGGCTATCACCACTCTCATAATGAAGAACTTCTTCCTAAAATCCAGTCTAAACCTACTCTCCCTCAGCTTCAAACCATTCCCCCTTGTCCCGTCTGTAGACACTGATGAAAAGTCCCTCTGCAGCCTTCCTGGAGGATCCCTTCAGGTACTGGAAGGCAGCTCTAAGGTCCCCCTGGAGTCTTCTCCAGGCTGACTGACCCCAGCTCCCTTAGCCTGCCTGTGGCTAGAAGTGAAGTGATCATTTTCAGGCCTCTCGTGAGGTTCTTGTAGAGCCCTGCCCAAACCAATGCAATTCATCTACAAGAGACAAGTTTCCTCTGTGGCTCACAGAGAAAATGAGTAAATATAGAAATATTTACTCTCTCAAGAGTTTCTCTGAGAGAGGAGCTGGCCCAGGAGCAGGAGGCTGAGCTGGAAGAGTTGTGCTTAACATGGAGCTGAGGTTGCTGTGCCCAGCCAACAAGCACAAGGTCCTTCTGCTGCACTTCCTTCCTCTCCCTTCACCTGCACAGACACTTCTGGCTCCTCTTTGTCCCATATGAAGTCTACATCCATATTCAGCTGCAAGATCCAAAGTACCTATCCAGGGCTGTCTTGCCCCAGCAGCAGGCTGCAGCCCATTTCACAGGTGGACACATACATCCCTTCCCCAGCCTGCTTTTGCTCTGCTCAGGGTACCACTGGCTGGGTAGAAGATGGCATCACACCTGCTTGTGTGTGTTGGTACAATGCCCTGCTTGCCTCATCAAAACCCAGATGTGGGAGGTTTGGGATACAGAGACAAGCAGGTGGGGGGGTCCCAGTGCTGCTGCTCCGCTTCAGCAACCAGAGCTTGACCTTCCAGTCTGTTTTTAACTGAGCCTGCACAGCTCCCTCACTTCTAAGGCATCTCCAACCTCTCCCAAGGTCTCCAGCAGCAATGACTGTGTGAGTGAATTCGCACCACGTTTCTCAGGGCACCTTCCTGGCTGTGGGAGGGAAGGGAGGAGACAGTGTGGATGCCATCCAGGAGCATGGCAAATTAAGGACAGAGTGGGCTCCTTTGTTCTGAAATCCATTGGTCCTGATTTGTTCCAGCCTATTTTGATTTTTCAGAGAGTACCATCTTCTGGTGCCAGCAAGTGTAAAAATAAGGTTCCTCTTGCAGGCTGGTTTCAAGATGAGTTGCAGGATGAAGCATAAACATGAACTTCAATGTAGAAGCACAGCAGACAGCAAACAGGACCAGGGAGGTCTCTTATTGTTGGCACAGAGGGGCTCATGCTTATCTCCACAAACAAACAGAAGAGCCCTCAGGTGTCTCAGGTTATCACCCACCCTGCTGAAGCCACTTGAAGCCAACTCAGCCATGCCCTAACACCTGCAGGCCCCACCACTTGCTCTTCACTTCCATTATTGGTTCCTCATGGGTGTGTCTTGAACTGCCCCAATTTGAGCAGCTTTCCTCAGCTGAGCTCCAGAAGCTGCATATAAGAGGGGTTGAGCTGTTCCATGGGCACCAGGCTGCTCAACAAATGTGCTTGGGAGCACTTTTGAGGTCCCTGCCAGCAGGATGGGTCCCAGCCAGCCCCATGCCATCGTTCCTTCTCTCAGCCTCTGCTGCAGCAACAAAGAAGCCCCTGGCTGGTGTCTCTGCTGTGCTCCATGTTGGGTAGGTCATGTCTCTTTGCCATGAAGCCTTTTAAATAGATCTGCTGGCTAGGAAGTCAGGTCCCTGGCCTGAGAGGTATAGCTGAAGGGTGGGAGATGTAGCTTAAGCTGCTTGCTGAGCCTGTAGGGAATAACACCATGATGTGGTTCTGCTGGGCTCAGGATATGGAGTGTGCTGCTGTGGCAGGTGGTTTGGAAGCCCTACAAGGTGTGTGGCTGTGGTTTTGGACCCAGGTGCTGCCCTGGTATCCTCCACCCCCGGGGCAGTGCCTGCTGAATTACCATGTGGTGTCCTTGAAGTGTTTTGTTCTTGACAACTGCTTTTGATGTCCCTCACCCATGCTCTCCAGGATACTTGTGGTTTAACAGACCTCAAGCACCTCTCCCCTTGGTTCCTTGCCAGGAAGAGAGGTACCATGAGCATTCTCTGTCTCCTAGCCTCCAGGAGGCATCTAATGGGCCTTAGCCTCAAGATTTACGGTGCTGGAGAAGGAGACACAGAACTGCCCAGGAAACAGCAATGTTTCTCCTGAGCTTGTGGTGAGCATGGAGCAAGGCACAGGCAGTGTCCCAGTGACCAGATGGTGCCCAAACTAAAAATCCACCCAGGAATGTGCCTGCTTCCAGGGATTTGGAGTAGATGTCAGTTAAGTGGATAAAAATTTTCATGCCTATGGGCATCAAAGCAGGAAGGCAGCATGGAACAAGAAAACAAAGCTCAGCAGATCCCTATCCAACCCCAGGCTTGGAAATCCTTTGAGGTGCAGGATGGATCTCTCCAGGCTCTGGAATCATGGGTGGGATCTGGATTTATGGTGTCCTGTCTCCTAGATGTGAGCCAGAAGGTGCCATTGTTTCTATATTTACGTGGCTCAATGTGTGGCACACAAGGTTCTGCAGCACAGGGGAAAGGGACTTGGGAGTCCTGGTGGACAGGAGGATGACCACGAGCCACCAATGTGCCCTTGTGGCCAAGAAAGCCAATACAATCCTGGGGCTGCAGTGAGTAGGTCAAGAGAGGTTCTACTGCTCCTCTACTCTGCCCTGGTGAGGTCACATCTGGAATATTGTGCCCAGCTCTGGGCCCCTCAGGTCAAGAAGGACCTCAGGGAACTGCTTGAAGAGTCCAGCACAGAGCTATAAAGATGCTGAAGGCAGTGGAACATCTCCTGTGAGGTCAGGCTGAGGGAGCTGGGGCTTGGAGCAGAGGAGCATGAGGAGTGACTTAATTCCTGGTGGTAAAGCTGTTCAGGGCAGTGTCAGAAGAACAGGGCCAGGCTCTGCTCAGGGATGTCCAATGACAGGACAAGGAGCAGTTGGTGCAAGCTGGAGCAGAGGAGGTTCCATGGGAACAGGAGGATAATCTCTTACACTGTGAGGGTGGCAGAGCCCTGGAGCAGGCTGCCCACAGAGGCTGTGGAGTCTCCTTCTCTGGAGAACTTCCAAACCCACCTGGATGCATTCCTGTGTGACCTGCTCTGGCAGGGGGGATGGACTGGATGAGCTTTGGAGGTCCCTTGCAGCCCTTGACATTCTGTGTGCACCTAGAAATTGTACTGTGTTAATTCTATGTCTGAACAACTTCAGAGCTCCTAAAGCCTCTCCCCCTTCCCTGGGCATGGGAGGGCTCAGGATTCATCAGCATTGGGTATCAGGCTACTGTGGAGCTAAAAATGTACTTGAGGGCCTCTTCCACACTGAGACTGGGATGTGGGAAACTAAGAATGCTGAAGAGTGTTTGTGTTGCACTGTGTCTCCTATTCCTCACTGTAAAGATGAGCTCCAGGCTCTGTTTCCCACCTACCAGGAAGCTCAAAGATGCCTTAAGGCACTTCAAAGCCTGGATGTGGTGGATATATTCCACTCAGAGCACTTGGATGTTGGGGAGGACTTCTTAGGTTTATTTTTTTATGTGGCCAAGGTATTTTTGGTGGGCTCATGGATTATTTCTTTGTGTGTGTGTGACTGGAAAGTTTAATGTGATGCCACCTCAGAAAGCTGATGAAAACCTTGTAGTTAGGAGGTGAAGAAATTATTAATGATAGTAATTTCCCACTTTTTTTTTTTTGCCTGGAGGACTCCTTTGTTCTCTCTTTGTCTCAGATTGGCATTAAGTAAGAGCTTACAATTTATTTTTCATTAGCAAGCCCCTTGCCACAGCACAGCAGGGGCTGCCTGAGCAAGCTGTAGAAGGTGGGGTTGTGTTAGATGCTCTGAGACAGATGATGTTCACTGGGTGACCTCTTTCTTCTTTTGCTGCTTCTGGTCTCCTTCACCCACTTTGGGTCATGGCCTTAATGCTGCTTGATGATGTTAGGAGGAAGTTCTTTACAGTGAGGGTGATGAGACACTGGCACAGGTTGCCCAGGGAGGTTGTGGAGCACAGAATCACCCAACGTGATCAAAGATCATGTTGGGTGATTCTGTGCTCCACAACCTCCCTGGAGGTGTTCAAGGCCAGGTTGGATGAGGCCTTGAGTGACCTGTGCTAGTGGGAGGTGTCCCTGCCTATGGCAGGGGGTTGGAACTGGATGATCCTTGAGGTCCCTTCCAACCTTCCCATTCTATGATCTGTGTTGTCTGTTAGATTAATTGTTGGATTGGTGATCTTAGAGCATAGAACCATTTGGGTTCTTTGCTTTGGTGTCTGAGGAAGACTGAGGCCATCCTGGTGCCTTTACTCCCCTGAAAACATCACTATCTTCATTAATTCAGCTTTAATTGCATTGAAGTGAAGCCCCTTGATGTGAAAGGGCTGGGAAGGGATGGGATTTTTTTTTTTTCTGCCTTCACCCAAAAGCTGTTGAAGTTTCCTTGCTTGCTTTCATCTCTCTTCATTGAGTCCACCGTTAGGAAACTTGCAGATAACACCAAGTTAGGAGCCAGCGTGGATCTGTTAGAGCAGGAGGGCTCTGTAGAGGGACCTGGACAGAAGAGCACAGTGCAATGCCATGAGATTTAATAAGTCCAAGTGCCAGGTTCTGCACTTTGGCCACAACAACCCCNTTCAGGCTGGGTGTTAGGAAGAAATTCTTGACAGAAAGAGTAATTGGTATTGGAATGGGCTGCCCAGGGAGGTGGTGGAGTCCCCATCCCTGGAGGTGTTTAAGAGGAGGCTGCATGAGGCACTCAGTGCCATGGCTTAGTTAATCAGAAGGGTTAGGTGAGAGGTTGGATTTGATGATCTTGGAGGTCTTTCCCAACCTGCTTGATTCTGTGACAGTGATGCACATTCTGAGGAAAAGGTCAAGCACAGAAGGTGTTGCTGATGCCATGAGGCACTTGGATGTTCATCCTCTCTTGTGAGCTTGCTCTAAGTCTACAGTTTACTCACATCCCTGTTAATTAAACCAGAGCAGGTGAAAATGCAGCTCCCAGCATTCTGGAAAAAGGATAAAATTAAATTCCAAAGCCTGAGAGTGAAGTGCTGGAAGTGAGATGACCTCTGCTGTGCTCAAGTCTACAGGAGGACAGGTCCAAAGCTGCTGAGGTGTGGTGGTCAGCAGGAATGTGCAGGTCCCATACTGGGCATTTCTCTTTAAATAGTGGCAGAGGCTAGATGAGGTCAGGCTGGCTCTTGTAGGCTGAGGCTGGGAAGGACTGGATGCAATCCTCCTGCTGTCCTCCTGAGCAAACAGGTCTGGGAGGTGGACATGCATAGGTAGGAGTTGTTTCCAGTTCAGTGGTAGCATCCAAAAGGTATTCCACTGGTTTGTCTTTGTTACTTTTAAATCCCTGACAACCACCTACTCCCCCTAGGCCCCAGGGAGTCTTTCCTTAACCACAGCCCCTCAGATTAGGGTCTCCTTTCTGTCCTCCTCCACAAACACCTCACCCATAGTGGAATCAGCTGTACACTGGGAAAACTCCTCCTGGTAAGACCACTCAAGAGCCTTCAGATTCTGATGGCTTGCAAAAGATGATTCTGGAGGTGGATTTGGTGTTTAACAGGGCAACACAGACCTGTATATCCAGGATGCCATGTGTGCCAACCTAGTGCTATCCAGCATGGACCCATCCCTTTGGGCAGCCTTCCATAAGAAGTGTGCAGGGTCTGGATCTGCTTTGAGGAGCAAGCAAAGATCCATAGGCTTGGTAAGTCCATGTGATGTCAAATGACATCAGACTTCCTTGTCTTGATAGGGAAGCATCAAGACAAATGTCCTGAGCCAAGTGACAGGAGTTGCTTGGTGCAGTGTCAGGTTAGGGAGGTGCTGTGTTACCTGTGGCAGGGGAGATCATCTCCTTCCCTTCTACCTACTAGTCCTGCCCATGGCTTTGGTGCGAAGTGAGTCCCATGAGTGTGACAATGAGGATTAGAGCCTCTGTCTGTCTCTCATGCTTCCCAACCACCCTTCACATCTGATCTGCCACTTTCTCCAAGGCTTGCCTGAGCAAGTTCTCACACTCCTTCCTCCTCTCTTCCTTAGCTTCTTCCTACTGCCCTCCTCTGGTTCTCAACCTTATCCATGACTTGGTCTTTGGCCAAAACTGGCAAGCTTGCCCCACACGTTCTCCATGCAAGGACCATTCAGCCACTTCTACACCATCAGCTGGTCTTTGCAAACTCTGCTGGCACTCTCTTCCCAAAGCTGCTTCTCCCATCACTGGGTGCTGAACCCAGGTGAGCACCCAACCTACACAAAGGCACAGGTAAGCCTGTGGCAGCCTGGAGGAAAGCCCAGCTCTCAGAAGATCCTCTGACACAGAATCATAGAATCAAGCAGGTTGGAAGAGACCTCCAAGCTCACCCAGCCCTAGCCAATCAACCAGACCATGNCACAAGCTTGTCAACACTTGGCTTTGCTTTTCCCTCTTGGGGAAAATTTCTAACACCACTTCAGACTCTTCAAGCCTAGTGGTGAACAACTCAAGCATTGGTGCAGGACACCAAATGCTGTGGAGACCTGTTCTGGGTGAGTCTATGCTAGGAATTATCCCTGTCTGTGTTCACTGGGGATGGTGAAGTTAGGAAGTCAAAGACAACCTCTTTATATAAACAAAGTATTTCATGAAAGCCTTTCTAATTTGTACCAAAGAGACTCAAGCACACCCTTGGGACTGGTAAAAATAATAATAGCTTAAGTGGTAGAAGCCTGTGAATTTGAAACAGAAGGTTATGAGATTCAGAAGTATTACAGAAATGTCAATGCTATGTATCAATAAATGTAATTTAGATATACAAAGGAGATAGTGAAGGCTTCAACAAAGAACTGTCAAGCCTTGGCCTCTTCAGATCTCCTTGAAATAAAGCAGATGGCTTCCTCCGATCGATCCGCAGGAGCTGCCCTTCACATACAAAAGTATGTTCCTGTAAATCACAAATTAATGACTCCTTCCAACGTTTCCATGGCTTTACTCTTTCAATCTCTGTGTTATTACTCTGAGATCCCAGAGTCCCAGCACTGTGGGGGTTGGAAGGAGGCTCTGGAGATCATCCAGTCTGACCGCCCTTAGCTACGCAGGGTGACCCACTGCAGCTTACCTGGATGGGTTTGGAATCTCCAGAGAAGGCGACTCCACAACCTCTCTGGGCAGCCTGGGCCAGGGCTCTAGCACCCTTGCAGCAAAGAAGTTTCTCCTCATGTTCTGATGGAGCCTCTTGGGTTCAAGTTTGTGCCCACTGCCTCTTGTTCTGTCCCTGGGAACTGCTGGCAAGGGTCTGACACCAGCCTCTTACCCCTCAACCTGTAGCTATTAATCAGCACTGAGCAGATCCAGTGTTCCTGCACCCTCAAAGTGTTTTCCTTGTGTCCACATGGTCCCTCTTGGGTTGTGGTGTATCCCCTTTGCCCCTTTTACTGTTGCTAGAAACCACTGGAAAGAGTCTGGCCCCATCCTCTTGCCCCTCTTTAAAGACTGATCTGTAGTGATCAAGGTCACCTCTCAAGCTGCTCTTCTCCAGGCTAAACAGCTCCAGAGCTCTCAGCCTTTCCTCCTCACAGCGATGCTCCAGGCCCCTCAGCATCTTCATAGCCTTCCCTGGGCTCTCTCCAGTAGTTCCCTGTCTCAGTTCTGGGCTGCCCTGTTCAGGAGACTATCCTAGCCCAGGTGAAATGTGTTGATATTGGTGGGGTTAGCCTAAAACCTGCAATGCCCACGGGTCCTGTGCAGCCCTGCCTGAGCTGTGATCAGAGAGATGTTGGCAAATGTCACTTGTCAGAGCTGTATCTGCTTGCTGCTTCTGTAACCAGCAGTTGCATTTTTGCTGTTCCATACCAAATGGCTCCTGCCCCTCTGCAGAACCTCTGACCCAGGTGCATGTTTTATGGACCCTTGCTCTGACCTGGGCTGCACAGAGGAAATTGCTGGTTTAAGGCTGTGTTTCTGTAGGACATTATGTCTGAGCCTTGGAGTCTGTCTCCTCACCTAAATCTGCAACTGCTGGGATGCAGCTAACAACAAACACTTGAGTTTGCCTTCCCCTGGTTATTGCTGTTGTGGAATATTAAGTCTTGAGGCTGCAAGTTGCTGAAATCCCAGCTGGCCTGGGAATTAAGCCCCTTACAGGGTGGTCCTGCAGCTGGATCAGGACTTTGGGAGTGCAGTTTCCAATAGCTGCAGAAGTGAGCAGAAAAAGACAGTTCCATCTGTCTTCCTTACAACCACTCCTGCTTGGATAGAAGCTCCTTGGATTTAGCTTTTTCAAAGCCAGGGCTTCAGATCTTCACCCTGGACTCCCCCTACCTTATTGTGGCTTTCCAGCATCTTAAGAGGGGTACAAGAAAGCTGGGGAGGGACTTTTAGGCTGTCAGGTAGTGATAGGACTGGGGGCAATGGAACAAAGCTGGAAATGGGAAGATTCAGACTGGATATTAGGAAGAAGTTGTTCAGCATGAGGGTGGTGAGAGCCTGGAAGGGGTTCCCAAGAGAGGTGGTCGAGGCCCCATTCCTGGAGGTGTTTAAGGCCAGGCTGGATGAGGCTCTGGCCAGCCTGATCTAGTGTGAGGTGTCTCTGCTCATGGCAGGGGAGTTGGAACTGGATGATCCTTGTGGTGCCTGCCAACCCTGACTGATTCTATGATTCCATGAATTCCAATCCCAGGGCAAGGTGATGCCATGAAGTCCAGCTGGGATGGGAAGAATTGGATATTAGGATGCTTAGAAGTCAAAACTGAGTCTGGTTCCTATCTTCCAGCAGCTACTGACCTCTCCTCCAGCAGGGAGGCATCTTTGCAGGGTCAGCTTTGGAGGGTAGGGAAAAACACTTGACCTTCAGAAATGGTGAATGATGAAGGGGTTTGACCCTCCCATCTGGGGTTTGGAACTAGATGATCTTTGAGGTCCCTTCCAACCTAAACCATTCTACGATCTCCTACCCTACAGCTTTATTTGCTGGGCAGGCAGCAGTCACAGTGACAGGCTCCCATGAGATGTGCAAGGCAGAGGATGATTAGAAACCACTTGATAGCCCAATGTCAGCTAAAGAGCTGCTGCAATTCAAGCCTGAATTTAACTCCCTCACACCAGGCAGTGTTTACAGACAGCATCACTTGAGGCTCCATTTTACACCATTGTGGGGGGGGAAGGAAAAGCAGCACTTAGCAGCATGCATCCACAGATAGGTTGTGCTTTTGAGATACACTAATTAGCAAGCAAGAATAGTAATAATAAAGAGTGATGTGTGCTGGTGTCCTTTGTACGGGGGGGGGGGGGGAAGGAGCCTGTGGCCTCTTGCTGTGCTTTATTTTCACACGTTCTTCTCCCTGCGCTACTGACTTCTAAGAATTGGCAGCACATTGACATCTCCTCCTGTAGAGACTAGCCTCTGCCTTGCTTTCTGTTTTTAGAGGAAGAGGGAGGCCTCCCTGCTCAGCTAGCATTGCTATGTCACTTCATTATAGAGCATAGAAGGGAGGAGGCTTGGCCAAGGGAGGCTGAGTCGAGCCTCAAGACAGCGTCTTCTCGAGCGGGTAACTAGGATGTTGCTCTTGGTTCTGTTGTATGTTTATTTATATGTTATTTGGTGATAATGAGAAACAAATGTTAGGAATCTATTCAGTTCTTAAACTTTTATAGACTTATTGTCTTTTATTTTTTCAACTGTGCAACCATCTCTCAGCCTCCTCCTCCCTCCAGACACATGGAAGTGCAGTCGGTGACCAGCGTCAGCTGGGCTCTTACTCATCCTGGCTGGAACAATGATATTCCAAACCACGTTATAAAACCTCCCTGGCACACACTGCCTCATCACCCCTGACACACCAGCTCCCTGCATCCCTGACCTGGCAGTTCCTCTGTTGGAGCAAAGCCAGAGGAGGCCACAGCAATGACCTGAAGTCTGGAACCCCTCTGCTGTGAGGCCAGGCTGAGAGAGTTTGAGTTGCTCAGTCTAGAGAAGAGAAGGCTCCAGGGAGACCTTCCTGGGGCCTTTGAGTACTATAAGAAAGATGGGAGCAGACTTTTTGAGCAAGGTCTGCGACAGGACAAGAGGTGGTGGGGTTTGGAAAGATTTAGACTAGATAAAGTAGTTTTTGGTGTTAGGTTGTAGTTTTTTGGTTGGGTTGTAGGTTTTTTTGTGATTTTGTTTGTTTGATTGTTTTTTTGTTGTTTTCTTTTAATGAGGGTGGTGAGACCCTGGCCCAGGTTACCCAGAGAGGTGGTAGATGCCCCATGCCTGGAATCATTCCTTTAAGCTTGCTTGGGTCCTTTGAGTACTGTAAGATGGGGACAGACTTTTTCAGCAAGGTCTGTCGTGACAGGACAAGGGGTGATGGGGTTTGGAAAGATTTAGGCTACATAAAATGGGTTTTGGTGTTGGTTTGTTGTTGGGTTTTTCATGTGTTTGGGTTTTTTTATGAGGGTGGTGAGACCCTGGCCTGGGTTGCCCAGAGGGGTGGTAGATGCCCTATGCCTGGAATCATTCCTTTAAACTTGTCTGGGGCTCTGAGCAGCCTGCTCTAGTTGAAGATGTCCCTGCTGACTGCAGGGAGGGGTTTGGACTAGATAAGTTTGAAAGGTCCCTCCCAGCCTAAAGCATTCTACCAACTACCTTCACTGCACAGGCAGAGCTCATAGGCAGCAAAAAACCAATCCAAAGTAAACCAGATTGTGCTGTGTGAAACTTCTCACTGAGGAGCAGCAATGGGAATTGCAGTGATGCATGGAGGCTTTTATAAACCCTGGGAGCCTTGTCCTGGAGGCTTATAAAGATACCTGAGGCCATGCTGTCTGCATGCTGTGACTTCATGTTTCAGGAGGCTTTACTGTTGCTAACATCACTGAGAGATGCTTTCCTGCAGTTCAGTGGAGCCTTCCTCAAAGTCAGGAATTCCAGAGCTTTTAGGTCACAGATGTTCAAATCAACTGTATTGCTGCTGCAAATATTACAGCTGCTGCCAAAACGTAAAGGGGCTAAAAAATCTTTACAACATCCTTCTGAGAAGGTTCCCTGCTCTGCTAAATCTGCAGCTGGCACTCAGATCTGTGTTGTGCTGAGTGAGTTTTACCCATCTCAGAAGAGAGGGAGGTGTTCTGAACTGACCAGGCTGCTATGGCAGGTCCTCCTCCCACCTTTGGGTAAATCCCTTTGGAACAGAACCTTTCCATCCAAACGTGATGCTGGAAAAAAAAAATCCAGGGAGTTTAGGAATCAAGAGTGGGGGGGGGGGGGGGGAAGTCCCCTGGCATTGGAGATGTGGCCTCTGTGTTCTCCTCCTCTTCAGCCTCTGCCCACCCTCCAGAGGACTCAGAGGGAACAATGCCTTTATTTTTGGAATGTTTCCTTTTTTCCTAGATTTCTTGCCATTGTTCATAGGGAATGGAAAAAAGAAAAAAAAGGCAGGGGCAGCTGGACCCAATAAAGTTTAGCAGATAGAAAGAGGCAGAGTTTGTTTTGGTGGGGGGGGGGGGAGATGAACCTCACCCTTGTGAAAGAAGTAATATTATTTCTTGATTAAAAAGAATTGTTCTTTATTACCCTATTGTGGACCCTGCCTTTGATCATCTCCTCCAGAACATTACAAATCTCTGTCACTTCTGAGAGGCTTTTGTGTCCTCTGGATCCTGCATCTCCTAGACTGGGTCTCCTTGGAGCATTGAAGCTGGACTACAGGAGGTAATTGGAACCTCTGAGGCTCTTCATCCATAGAATCATAGAATGATAAGGTTGGAAGGGACCTCAAGGATCATCTAGTTCCAACCCCCTGCCATAGGCAGGGACACCTCCCACTAGTATCCACAAGGAAGAAATCTTCTTCACATCCATATAATGAAGGTTTATCAGGCATGGCTTAATAAAAGGGGAGGAAACTTGGGAAAGGAAGGGCACTGCTTGCACTCAGCAGAGGAAAAGGATCAGTGGTTCAGAAAGGAAACATCTGTGGCAGGGGAAGGCTTCTGACCAAAGCCTGAAGCTAGCAGCAATGCATAGAGCAACAGAAATTAAAGCAAAATGCTGGAGAAACAGTGCAATGCCTCAGCTCAGTCTGACCAGCACCACATGGTCAATGTGTGAGGAGATCTGGGCTGACACCCCATAATTCTATAGTAGCTATATAATCAGGTGGTTATTTCATAGAATGGTAAGGTTGGAAGGAGACCTCAGGGATCACCTAGTTCCAACACCCTGCCATAGGCAGGGACACCTCCCACTATTTCTTTTTAATTGGTGGGGTGTTGTGTGATGATCTGCTCCAGGAGGCAGAAAGATCTCAAATTGAGGATGTGGTGAACATCCCTAATGAGATCTGAGCAGTAAGGGTGAGCTCCCTTCTTAGGAACACTCAATAGCTGTCTCTATGCAGCTTGGACTGAAGACCCTAAGGACCTACAGAATATAAAGTGTGCTTTCAGGGACCTCAAAAAGTCATCTTAGAAGTAACACAGATAGCTCTTAGACTTGCAGTAGCTTAGTTCCATTTTTAAGTCAGTCCTTCTGAGTTTATTTTAAAGCTGGAAGCTGTTTAAACTGGTGGAGGGGAGGTTGAAACTGGATGTTAGGAGGAAGTTGTTTGCAGTGAGGGTGGTGAGACACTGGCACAGGTTGCCCAGGGAGGTTGTGGAGCACAGAATCACCCAACGTGATCAAAGATCACGTTGGGTGATTCTGTGCTCCACAGCCTCCCTGGAGGTGTTCAAGGCCAGGTTGGAGGAGGCCTTGAGTGACCTGTGCTAGTGGGAGGTGTCCCTGCCTATGGCACGGGGTTGGAACTGGATGATCCTTGAGGTCCTTTCCAACTTTACCATTCTATGATACACATAACTTAAAGGGGGGGAAAAAAAAACTCCTCCTGTTGCAGGAAAAGAAGGCTGGGAAGGACATCCCTGAAGGGCTTTCAAAGCTGTGTAGGTGTGTTGCTGAGGGACATGGTTTAATGGTGAGCTGGCAGTGCTGGGCTGATAGCTGGATTCAATCTGAAAGGTCTCTTGCAATCAAAATGATTCTATGACTACAAAGAGGTCACCTGGTCCATCTTCCTTTCCAAGGTTAGGATGGGCAGCCTCTGTAGTATTCTGTGATGTGTGATCTGTGAAATCCTGAGTGAAGAAGACCCCCACAAATCTCCAGACAGCCTTTTCCAGGACTTGGAAAGCTTCCTCTTGGAAAGGGCAGCCTTGTGCAAAACTCACCCTGCCCAAGGGATGACACAGCATGGGAGCAGAGACCTGCAGGAGACCACCCAGCTCTCCAAGCCCTGCTCTGACAGCCAGGCAGCAGAAGGTACCTCCATGTGGGCTCCCATAACATGTCCTTGGGCATAACAGGGCACACAAGAACTGTCTGCAGAGCCAAGAGCCACAGCTCTGATGTCCCAGGGAGCTTCACCAGCATTGCTCAGCAGTGCCAGGGATGGTTCTTGGTGGGAGTACCCTTGGTAATGATCTGATGGTAATTAGAATGTTCTTTCAGTGCTGCAGAAGCAAGCACTGAGATCAGGGAATCGCAGAATGCTTGAGTTTGGAAGGGACCATGTGCTGGTTTGAGGCT
>WBNM01020243.1:1595-20840 GCA_013399055.1 Ramphastos sulfuratus
CCACTCTCATGCTGAAGAACTTCCTCCTCATGTCCAGTCTGAATCTCCCCACCTCCAGCTTTGCTCCATTCCCCCTAGTCCTGTCACTACCTCATAGCCTAAAAAGTCCCTCCCCAGTTTTTTTGTAGGCCCCCTTCAGATCCTGCAAGGCCACAAGAAGGTCACCTGGGAGCCTTCTCTTCTCCAGACTGCACAGCCCCAACTCTTTCAGTCTGTCCTCACAGCAGAGCAGCTCCAGCCCTCCGAGCATCCTCGTGGCCCTTCTCTGGACATGTTCCAGCATCTCCACATCCACAGCTTGTAAAGGAAGAAGAGGAGGAAGATGACATGGAAGAAGAGGGATTGAGTCGTAACACGTGGGGTAGAGGCCAGCTCCTGGTTCAGGAACTGATTCATGACACAAGGCACTGTTGCCTTTCTCTTCTCACACACAGGAAGCCCAACAAGGGGCTGTGGCCTTGCTGGGAGCATCTCCATGCTCATAGAAGGTGGCAGAAGTATTTGCATGGAACCTGCTTTGAAAGCAACCCAGACCCTGCTAATTTCATTCCTGTATTTTTTGTCTCAGAGCTCTACTAAAGCTCTGAATTTCCACTGTGTCTTTGGAAAACCTCTCATTTAGTTATTTAATGTAGTAATTTATATAACTCTTACGGTCTTGGCAGTTGGGTGCCTTGCATCCAAGTGAAAATTAAACATTACATAAGCCACCCACAACAGGTAACAGCAGTTAAATTATTGCTGTTGGTGCTACTGTAAAAAGAACCTTGGCAGTCAAATTAAGCAGAATTAAAATAAACAATCACCAAAAGAAATTAAAAAAAAAACAAACAAAAAACCAAAAAACACAGAACAAGGGTACATACACCAAAAAAACTCCAACACTAATCAATAAAACCAAGAGGAAAAAAAATAACAAGAAAAAAAAGGTCAGGAAAAAAAAATCAACAAACAACAACAGCAACAAAAAGAAGGGGAAAAAAAGGCAAAAATAAAACAGGGGGAAAAAATCAGGGGAAAAAACACAAGAACAAGAACAAAATAGGGGAGAAAAGAAAAAAGAAAGGGGAGAAACTCCCCTAAAACTAGCAACAAAAAACACAAAAAAACTCAAGCCAAGAAATTAACCAAAAACAACAAAACGGGAAAAAAAAAAAGCAAGGGGGTAGGAAACCCCAAAACCATCAAGAACAACAACAAAAAAACCCCCACAAAAAACCAAACCAACAACAACCCCTCCACGCACAAAATGAAACAAATTAAAATGGAACCAAAACAAACAAAAAACTGAACCAAAACAAAAAAACAGAAACAAAATGAACAAAAACCTGAGCCAAAACAAACAAGAAACTGAACCAAAACAAACAGAAATTGGAACAAAATTAAAAACAGAACCAAAACAAACAAGAAACTGAACCAAAACAAACAAAAAACTGAGCTAAACAAAAAAGCTGAACCAAAACAAAAAACTGGACCAAAACAAACAAGAAACTGAACCAAAACAAAAAACTGAATTAAAACAAAAAACAGAAACAAAACAAAAAATNTTAAAACAAAAAACAGAAACAAAATGAACAAAAACCTGAGCCAAAACAAACAAGAAACTGAACCAAAACAAACAGAAATTGGAACAAAATTAAAAACAGAACCAAAACAAACAAGAAACTGAACCAAAACAAACAAAAAACTGAGCTAAACAAAAAAGCTGAACCAAAACAAAAAACTGGACCAAAACAAACAAGAAACTGAACCAAAACAAAAAACTGAATTAAAACAAAAAACAGAAACAAAACAAAAAATGGAACACAACAAAAAACAGAACCAAAAAAACCCAGAAACTGAACCAAAACAAAAAACTGAACCAAAACAAAAAACTGGACCAAAACAAACAAGAAAGTGAACCAAAACAAACAAAAAACTGAAACAAAACAAAAAAGAGAAACAAAACAAACAAAAAAATGGAACACAACAAAAAACTGAACCAAAGAAAACCAAGAAACTGAATCAAAACAAAAACAGAAACAAAGCAAACAAAAACATGGAACAAAACAAACACCAGAACCAAATGAATGTCACAAACCCCCAAAATCCCAATGAATCCACCCAAAGCTAAACACAAGATATCGATTTTGCACTACACTCTTCAAGCAACAGCACTCAGAGCCTGAGTGGATCCAAGTGCCAAACTGGAAGCTTCCCTTGGCAAAAGCCCTGCCCCAGCCCTGCTCACATCTCGGACCAGGCAGGCTGGTGGAAATCCCTCACTGCCAGGCAGCAGGGGTAGCAGATACAGACCTGCCTCCCACTTCTCACAGAATCATTGCAACATTCCAGTTGGAAAAGCCTCTCAGGATCACCAAGTCCAACCCATATCCCTGCTCTACAAGGTGCACTCTAAACCATAGCTCCAAGCACCACATCCAAATGACCCTTAAACACATCCAGAGTTGGGGACTCCACCATCTCCCTGGGCAGCTCATTCCAATGCCTGACCACTCTTGCTGGGAATATTTTTTTCCTAATATCCAATCTAAACCTCCCCAGTGGCAGCTTGAGGCCATTCCTTCTTGTTCTATCACTAATTCCCTGTGAGAAGAGCCCAGCACCAACCTTTCCACATGGTCCCTTCAGGTAGCTGTAGACAGCAATGAGGTCTGCCCTCAGCCTCCTCTATTTCACACTAACCATCTTCAGCTCCTTCAGTCTCTCCTCATCTGATGTATTCTCCAGGCTCTTCCCCAATTTCCTTGCCCTCGTCTGCATTATCTCCAGCACCTCCACATCCCTCTTGTGCTGAGGTGCCCAAAATTGAACCCAGTACTGAAGGTGTGTCCTCACCAAAGCAGAGTCCAAGGGGACAATCACCTCCCTGCTCCTGCTGGCCACAGCATCTCTAACCCCAGCCAGGATTCCACTGGCTTGCTTTGCCACCTGGGCACACTGCTGGCTCATGTTGAGTTGTTTGTCCATTACAACCCCCAGATCCCTTTCTGCAGGCAGCTCTCCAGCCACACTGCCCCAAGCCTGGAGCATTGCTTGAGGTTGTTGTGACCCAAGCACTGGACCTGGCACTTGCCCTTTTTGAAGCTCATCCCATTGACACTGGCCCATGGATGCAACCTATCCAAGTCCCTCTGAAGGGCTTCCCTATGCTCCTGCAGATCAACACTGCCACCCAACTCAGTGTCATCTGCAAACTTACTGCTGACACACTCTGTCTCTTCATCAAGGCCATCAATAAAGATGTTAAACAGAAGTGGTCCCAACACTGAGCCCTTGGCTCACTGCATTTGAACTGTTAAGTATTTTCCTTCTCTGTAATGTGAAAGTAAGTTTGCTACCACCCATTGTAAGAGAGAAGTGGGTAAGGTTCAGTGCCTCTAGGAAAATGGACAGAAGGGTGTCTGGAGACAGGCCAAGGGGGAATGGTTTGAAGCTGAGGCAGAGCAGGGTTAGACTGGAGCTTGGGAAGAAGTTCTTCAGTATGAGAGTGGTGAGACTCTGGAATAGGCTGCCCAGGGAGGGTGTGGCTGCCTCCTCCCTGGGGGTGTTCAAGGCCAGGCTGGATGAGTCCTTGAGCACCCAAGGCTAGCTGAGAGGTGTCCCTGCCCATGGCAGGGAGGTTGTAGTAGATGACCTCTGAGATCCCTTCCAACCTGAGCCACAGAGAGCCATGAGCCTGCACTGTCAGGCTGCTGTTTCTTCTCTTCATAGGTGAAATGCAGCCCTCTCTTACTCATCACATGGACCACATTGTTGCTGAATGCTGGGTGCTCTGGTGAACAGGAAGGTCAGTGCCATTGTGGGGCATATTAGAAGGCCTGTGGTGAGTAGGTCCAGAGAAGTTCTCCTCCCCTTCTACTCTGCCCTGGGGAGGCTGCACCTGGAGTACTGTGTCTAGTTCTGGGGCCCCCAGCTCAAGAAAGACCTCAGGGAACTGCTTGAGAGAGTCCAGCACAAAGACACAAAGATGATGATGGGAGTGGAACATCTCTCTTAGGGAAAGCCTGAGGGAGCTGGGGCTGTGTTGCTTGGAGAGCCTGAGAGGTGACCTCATTCATGTTTATAAAGATGTAAAGGGTCCATGCCAAGAGGACAGAGCCAGGCTCTGCTGGGTGATGCCCAATGCCAGGACAAGGGGCACTGGGTGGAAGCTGAGGCACAGGAAGTTCCATGGAAACATGAGGAGGAATTCTTTCCCTGTGAGGGTGCCAGAACTCTGGAACAGCCTGCTCAGGGGAGTTGTGTGGAATGTCTTTCTCTGGAGATATTCAAACCCCACCTGGATATGTTCCTGTGTGACCTGCTCTAGGTGCTCCTGCTCTGCATGGGGGTTGGACTGGATGAGCTTTGGAGGTCCCTTCTAGCCCCTGACATTCTGTGATTCTGTTTATATCATTAGGAAAACCTCTGAGATATGAGGGATTTTGAGGTCCTGTGTGTGCAGAGAACAGTCTGTTAATTGATTTAACTAAACTTGTGTTCTTTAGGCAAGGAAAATCTTGCTTCAAGAGGCAATGTGATCCTCCAAATTAACGGTGGGATGAGAAGCAAGTGGCTCAACAGCCTGCTGCTGAAATGCCACATGTACCTGGCCCACACTGCCAAAATCAGGAGCTTCGAGATGAAACCTGCCACTTTCCCCTCCAGACACTCCCCTCTCCCAATTAGTCAGCCAGGCAGGTGGCCTTCAGAGTAGATCTGCAACTTGCTCTGGCTTCCACATCTAAAAAACAAATTGTGTGGGAGGTGTGAGTGACGATTAGCTCTGAAAACAAACCCATCTGGGTTAAAAGGTAGCAGTTTCATGCTCTATTTTTAGCTTCTGGCTGCATTATCCTTTGATTTATTTCCCCTCCCCCCTCCCATTTCAGAGCTCATACCAGCAGTTTTCCCTGCTTCATGCCAGCATAGTGTTTGTCACTTAGGAAAACACTAAATAAATGCCAGCTGTTATTAGTTTCTCACTGCTTCTGCAATGAGGATGGTTCTGACAGCTGCTGGCTCCAGAAGGCACTACAGGAGTTTGGTTTCCCAAGCTGCTCTGAGGGCAGAGATTCCCAGCTTGCAGCCAGGTGCCAGTGTCACCTGGCACAGCCGCACGGCAACCCAAGGGCTGTGTGGGGCTACCCCAGGCAAAGAGGTGGCTCAGAAGCATTTGAGTTGCTAGAGCACAAAGCAGCATAGGTGGTGAGCACAGCAGCCCACAGCTCCAGCAGCAGTTTCATAAATAATTCAATTTAGAAGTTCAGTCTGCATGGCAGAGATGGAGCTGGAAGGTAAGATTAGAAGAAATACAGAGATTGGACCACTTTTTGGTGGCTGTTGCAGTTGTATAATGGTCTAAGAGCTGAAGTAAATCATAGTTTGTGGGGAGAAGTGAGAAGTCTCATTAGACTAAAGCTGGAAGCAGCAGAAAAGTGGTTGGACACACAAGCCCCTCTTCAGGTCTGAAATAGAAACAGCAGCTGCTAAAGCTGGAATTTAACCCATCAGGCTCTCAAACAACATCAACAACAAAGTAGTAAGTACCTGTGGAGACAATAATGTTGAGAGATACTCCGTGGAAGAGTAAGAAATAGGCTGTTTCTATTTTATGGGAGAGCTTAGCTTGGAGTGGAGGGTGTTAAATGAAAACATAGAACCATAAAATCAGTAAAGGTTGGAAGGGACCTCAAGGATCATCCAGTTCCAACCCCCCTGCCATGGGCAGGGACACCTCACACTACATCAGGCTGTCCAGAGCCTCATCCACCCTGGCCTTAAACACCTCCAGGGATGAGGCTTCCACCACCTCCCTGGGCAACCACTTCCAGGCTCTCAACACCCTCATGCTGAACAACTTCTTCCTAACATCCAGTCTGAATCTCCTCATTTCTAGCTTTGTTCAATTCCCCACAGTCCTATCACTACTGGACACCCTAAAAAGTCCCTCCCCAGCTTTCTTGTAGCCCACTTCAGATCCTGGCAGGCCACAATAAGGTCATTTGGGAGCCTTCTCCTCTCCAGCCTGAACAGCCCCAACTCCCTCAGTCTCTCCTCATAGGAGAGGTGCTCCAGCCCTCTGATCATACTCGTGCCTCAAAAGGTCTTTAATACGTAGTATTTGTAAGAGAAGAGATTTCTAGTACCTATTCTCCTGATCTGGAGGTGCTCTGCATGAAAAACAAGCGAAATCTGAGCATGGCTACACAGAAGGAAAGAATTCCCACTGGGAGTTGGGGGTTTCTGCTGATCACTGGCTGCAGGAGCTCACTCCGGTTGCTTAGTCTCAGCTCTTGTGTCCAGGAGGGGCAGAGGGCACAGTAGCTGAGCTGCAGAAATGCCTTGCGAACGCTCCATGGATGATTGCTGTTGTGAGAAGATATGTTCCCAAATTCAATGTTTGCTGTTGGGATACTATCTCCATCTCTTTGGTACATGCTAGCCCCACAGAATTTTTTCTTGCTCTGAAGTTAGTGAGGTTTGGAGCTCTATAGAAGGCAGCAGCTCTGATTCTGACATTTCTTTTGGTTTATGATGTCCCAGGGAGATTGTGGATGCCTTCTCCCTGTGGACTGTTCAAGGCCAGGCTGGATGAGGTCTTGAGCAACTGAATTTAACAAAGATGTTGAGGTGCTTGAATGTGTCCAGAGAAGGGCACCAAGGCTGGTGAGGGGCCTGGAGCACAGCCCTGTGAGAAGAGGCTGAGGGAGCTGGGGGTGTGCAGCCTGGAGGAGGCTCAGGGCAGACCTCACTGCTCTCTACAACTACCTAAAAGAAGGTTGTAGCCAGGTGAGGTTGGTGTCTTCTGCTAAGCACCCAGCGACAGAACAAGAGGACATAGCCTCAAGCTGTGCCAGGGCAGGTTCAGGCTGGATGTCAGGAGGAAGTTCTTCACAGCAAGAGTGATTGGCATTGGAATGGGCTGCCTGGGGAGGTGGTGGAGTCACCATCCCTGGAGGTGTTTAAAAGGAGGCTGGATGAGGCACTTAGTGCCATGGTTTAGTTAATTAGAAGGTGTTAGGTGATATGTTGGACTTGATGATCTTAAAGGTCTTTTCCAACCACATTAATTCTGTGATTCTTTGAACCTGTTTGTGAGGTGTCCCTGCCTATGGAAAGGAGGTTGGAATAGATGATCTCTATGGTCCCTTCCAACCTGAGCCATTCTATGATTGTTTCTATAGGTCCCAGACCAGGGCTGGTAAAAATAGTGGTTTAAGTTCTTTCAACTCACAGGTGCCATGCATCTGCCCAGCAGAGCACAGCTAAAGGACATGTAAATAATTAAAGCTGTCTCTGTGAGTGGTCTCTTAAGAGCTCTGCAAAGCCCTGACCTTTGGAATAGTGGTTGATTTTCTTCAGGCAGGCATAGTTATCTGTGAGTGTCTTAACACAAGTGGTAAATTGTAGTTTTGAATGGGATGAAGTTCTCTAAGGTGATCTCAGTGCAGTGATATTCAAGAGAGTTTGATGGAGCGACAACTGCTATTGAATGTGATAAAAATCAATGAGGAAATCCATGTTCTGCGTAAATGATAAAGCTTTCACTTAAGCACATAAAATCACAGGCTTAGTGATATAAAACCTTAGAGTATCTTTTTATTTCCCTGTACATTTATTTTTCTGCTCCTTCTTTCTTTTCTATCCTCAGGCAGCTCATTATGAAGTCAAAATCTTATAGAATTCTCTGTATTCTTCTATGGTGCCTGTTGACTGAAGAAAATTGCCTGCAATTAAGCTGGACAGGGTGAGGATGAACCAGGTGACTTCTTGATATGTATGGGTTGGAGCACAGAAGGTTGATACTGAAGTTGTGGGCATGCTAAGGATAAACCATGATGTTATCAGAAAGTGGAATGTGGTGGACAGGTCTGGATGTGTCTGGATGTGTTCCTGTGTGACCTGAGCTATATTGTATGGTCCTTCTCTGGCAGGGAGGTTGGAATCGACGAGCTCTTTGGGTGCCTTCCAACCCCTGACATTTTGTGAGCCTATGATGGTATGACATGAGCCAACAGTGTGTACTTGCAGCCCAGAGAGCCAGCTGAAGCGCTGTGCCCAGTTCTGCAGCCCCTATTACAAGACAGATATGGAGGTGCTGGAAGTCAACCATGTCCTGAGCTGCAGCGAAAGAAGCATGGCCAACAAGGCGAGGGAGATGATTCTGCCCCTCTACACCACTCTGGTGAGACTCCATCTGGAGCACTCTGTCCAGTTCTGGAGCCCCTGTTACAGGAAAAATCTGAAGGTGCTGGAAGGTATTCAGAGAAGGGCCATGAGGCTGATCAGAGGGCTGAGGCTGCTCTGCTGTGAGGACAGGCTGAGAGAGTTGGGTCTGTTCAGTCTAGAGAAGAGAAGATTCTGAGGAGACCTTATTGTGGCCTTGCAGTATCTGAAGGGGGCTACAAGAAAGCTGGGGAGGGACTTTTTAGGGTGTCAGGTAGTTATAGGAATAGGAGGAATGGTTCCAAGCTAGAAGAGGGGAGATTTACATTGAATGTTAGGAAGAAGTTCTTCCTCATGAGAGTGGTGAGATGCTGGCACAGGTTGCCCAGGGAGGTGGTGGAAGCCTCATTCCTGGAGGTCTTTAAGGCCAGGCTGGATGTGGCTGTGGGCAACCTAATCTAGTGTGAGGTGTCCCTGCCCATGGCAGGGCGGGGTTGGAACTGGCTGTTCCTTGAGGTCCCTTCCAACCCTGACAACTCTGTGACTCTATGCTAGTGGGGAAGTAGTTATGGTCCATAACTGATTCACTGTTTGCTGCACAGAGTCTTCATTAGTTACAGTGTCAGCCAGCTGCATGCTTGCACCACCTGTGATTTGCTATGGACTTCCTTTGTGAGACAGGAAAACACTGCAATGATGGCTAAACGTTCTCCCATTCCCATGCACAACCCCTAGAGCCAATGGTAACTCTTAGTCAAACGGTTACTGGTGGTCACATCCTCTAGAAGGTACCATGCTCCTGAAATAACCTCATAAAATAGACATGATATTTTGGAGCTAACAATCACACCTCCCTCTGCTCACACACTGTCTCACTTTTTAAGATAAACAGATAAAAAATAAATAAAATAAAAGCATTTTCTTTTTGGGGGGAATATAACCTGTTAGAATAAAGAAATTCACTGCAGAGTCATTGCTCTGTATCTCCATTTACCTTAGAAGCTTAAAGCTGTGTCCAGATCTGTAGACCTCAATACAGGAAGGACATGAAGCTGATGGAGCATGTTCAGAGGAGGGCCACAAAAATGATCAGGGGGTTGGAGCACCTCTACTACAAGGACAGGCTGAGGGAGCTGGGGGTGTTCAGCCTGGAGAAGAGAAGGCTCCAGGTAAACCTAAGAGCAGCCTTCCAGTACCTGAAGAGGGCTACAGGAAGGATGGAGAGAGACTGTTTACATAGCCCCGCCCTGACAGGATGAGGGCAATGGCTTCAAACTAGAGCAGAGCAGATTCAGATTGGATGTTAGCCACAAGTTCTGCACCATGAGGGTGGTGGAACACTGCAACGGGTTGCCCAGGGAGGTTGTTGGAGCCTCCTCCCTGCAGATATTCAAAGTGAGGCTCAACAGGGCTCTGGGCAACCTGCTCTAGTGGAGGATCTCCCTGCTGACTGCAGAAGTGTTGGACTGGATGACCTTCAGAGGTCCCTTCCAACCCAGACCATTCTATGATTCTAAGCTTCCTTTCAAGACCTGTCCAAGGTATTACATTCCTGGAAGCTCTTTTCCAAGGCATTGCATCCCTGAAAGCTCTCTCTTTTCCACAACCACAGCAATCAGCCCAATAAAACTAACATTTCCTCTGCCTACAACCCTTGCTTTGCTCAAAGCCACCACAGCTCCTGCTTGAAGTGCAGTGGCATACTTCCAGGTTCTCAGCCGAGGCAGAAGGTCAGAAGGCTTATAAACAATTAAAAACATCTTAATCCCCTTTAAGTGGTGGTGAGTCACTGGGGAATGACCAGGGCAGATTAAAAACTGTTGCAAGGAGCCAAATTGATAGGAGTAGGCTTTGTGGGAAAGTCCAAAGGGAGCTTGTCCTTTCCAGGTCCCCATGCAGGGGGTGGACAGGCACTGTAAAAATGCCTATGATTTATTTTGGTTTTAAAAGGTTATTTTTCACCAGCAGCAATATTTTTTTTTTTTAATATTTTAAAGAGATTGCTTACTCACTGCATTATTCACTCTCCTTGCCCTGAGAGGGAATGGTGCATCAGGATGGGAGCTGTCATCAGGTATGCAGAAGACCTCCAGAGTTAAGAGTGAAGAACTCCAGGGTGGGAATGGCAGCTTTATGTCATCATGCCTGGGGGGTGAGGGAGGGAAAGTGCACAGTTAGCATCTGAGTCAGAAAATGGCTAAGACCTGAGAGTAAGAGAAGGAGAGAACTATTTACAAGGCTGCATTTCATACGTCAGCAACAGTAATGCCTGCGAAGCAGCAATGTGTCTATAGATTACTTTTACTTTTTTTTTTTTTTTTTTTTTAAGGAGGAACTGATATGTTCATGCATTATGGAAACATCCAGAACTCTCTAATTCAGGAGAAAATGAACCCTTAGTGCTTTGGCAGCACTGTTGCCATCCCACAAGCTAGGCTTAGAATCATAGAATCACAGAATCACAGACTGGTCAGGGCTGGAAGGGACCCCAAGGATCACTTATCCTTCTCAAATGAAACCAATTCACAGAATCACAGAATTGTTAGGGTTAGGAGGAACCTCAAGGATCATCTAGCTCCAACCCCCCTGCCCATGGCAGGGACACCTCACACTAGATCAGGTTGCTCACAGTCACATCCGGCCTGGCCTTGAAAACCTCCAGGGATGAGGCTTCCACCACCTCCCTGGGCAGTTTGTGCCAGGGTGTCACCACCCTCATAGGGAAGAACTTCTTCTTAACAACCAATCTGGATCTACTCACTTCTAGAATCACAGAATCATAGAATCAACCAGGTTGGAAGAGACCTCCAAGCTCATCCAGCCCAACCTAGCACCCAGCCCTAGCCAATCAACCAGACCATGGCACTAAGTGCCCCAGCCAGGCTTTGCTTCAACACCTCCAGGGACAGCGACTCCACCACCTCCCTGGGCAGCCCATTCCAATGCCATCACTCTCCCTGTCAACAACTTCCTCCTAACATCCAGCCCAGACCTCCCCTGGCACAACTTGAGNGGCCTCTAGTTTTTGTGGCCTCTTCTAGTTTTGCTCCATTCACCTGAGACCTATCACTACCTGACACCCTAAAGAGTCCCTCCCCAGCTTTCTTGTAGCCCCCTTCAGGTACTGGAGGCCACAATTAAGGCCTCTTTGGAGCCTTCTCCTCTATTCTGAACAACCCATACTCTCTCAGTCTCTCCTCATAGCAGAAGACCTCCAGGCCTCTGATCATCCTGGAGATCCTCCTCTGGACTTACCCACAAAGCAAACACCTCCTGAAACACTCAAAGGAGGATTGATTCTCAATTGCACAATCCTCTTTTTTTTCACATTTCCTTAGAGTGCTTGACAACCAGCTCCTGCCAGGCAAAAGATGTTAAGAGTAGCTGACCTCTTGTTTTATTAGGAGAACAAATCTTCCAGTCCCCCCAATGACTGTCTGCAAGAAATGACAATGTGATGCCCTCAAACTGGTTAGCAAATGAAATGAAGGAAAACCACTGTTTCAAATTGAATCTTTAGCCTACATTTCTTGGGTAGGTAGAAAAGAACATCCCTTTTTCTGCCTATAGCCATGTATGTTGACCAAGCTTTGTTTCAAATAAAGGAATAAGGGAAGAAATGCTGGGACTGAGGAAGAAACTTGTGTATCTTTTTCTTTTCCAAGCTCTTAGATGAATCATAGTCACACATGTCTGAGTAATCACTTTCAGCAGTGCATCTCCTAAGCTGTAACTACGACAACGCAGTTAGAGATTGAAAATGTCCTCAAACAGCCCCCCCAGAACTCACTTCACCCAGCTGCTGTACACCTGGTTAAGAGTAATTAAGTGTCTTTTAATCAAGGTAGGAAGAAAGAAACTTCCAGTGATGCAGTGACCCCTGTAAAGTAGACAGGAGGCCAGAGGGGTAAGCTCTGAGTTCTGCCTCCAGCCTCTTGCTTAGGAAATGTGGTCAAAAGTAATAATTTGTGGTGCAATTAAAGACAAAACTACAGCCAAAATACAAATGTGAGTGTGTAATCCCACCTGGAGCACAGCCCCTATTGCAAGACAGATATGGAGGTGCTGGAAGCCAACCATGTCCCAGGCTGCAGCAAGAGAAGTGTGGCCATCAGGGCAAGGGAGATGATTCTGCCCCTCTACACCACTCTGGTGAGACTCCATCTGGAGCACTCTGTCCAGTTCTGGAGTCCCTGTTAGAGGAAAGATCTGGAGGTGCTGGAAGGTGTCCAGAGAAGGGCCACAAGGATGCTCAGAGGGCTGGAGCTGCTCTGCTGTGAGGAGAGACTGAGGGAGTTGGGGTTGTTCAGTCTGGAGAAGATTCTGAGGAGACCTTATTGTGGCCTTGCAGTATCTGAAGGGGGCTACAAGAAAGCTGGGGAGAGACTTTTTAGGGTATCAGGTAGTTATAGGAATAGGAGGAATGGTTCCAAGCTAGAGGAGGGGAGATTTAGATTGAATGTTAGAAGAAGTTCTTCCCCATAAGGGTGGTGAGACACTGGCACAGGTTGCCCAGGAGGTGGTGGAAGCCTTATCCCTGGAGGTCTTTAAGGCCAGGCTGGATGTGGCTGTGGGCAGCCTGACCTAGTGTGAGGTGTCCCTGCCCATGGCAGGGTGGGGGTTGGAACTGGCTGATCCTTGAGGTCCCTTTCAGCCCTGACAATTCTGTGGTTCTGTGAGAGCAGGGTAATGTACACATAAGATACCTAATTTTGCTGGTAAAGGATTCCTTAATTCTGGCACTTCTTCATTTTGGCATGTTTGGATGATCTTTGGAGCTCCCTTCAAACCCAAGCCATTCTATGATTCCATGATTCCAAGATTCTATGATTAAAACACTGATTTTTTACTTACACTTTTTTGGCCTTCTGTACCAGCTTCTGTAACCTTTTCTGTAACAAAAACACAAAGGAAATTTAAGATAAAACCATTTTCAACTTCATATAGATATTAAAAAATGAAAGGATGAAATATGAAGAAGAATAACCTGCTTCAGAAAGAGAGATACCAGGTTAGACACACACTACACCATTCTCATGATCACCATTATTCATGAGCATGACTCACACCAACAATTGCTGGGTGTTTATTTGCTTTTTTCCATGTATTGTTCTCCACAGAAGCAGAGGTGATAAGGTGTCAGGAGCTCTCTGCTTGCTTTTNTTGCAGAAAGCCAACCAGAACCTGGGCTGCATCAGGAGAAGTGTGGGCAGCAGGGTGAGGGAGGTGATTCTCCCCCTCTACTCCACTCTGGTGAGACCCCACCTGGAGTACTGCATCCAGTTCTGGAGCCTCTGGGACAAGAGGGATGTGGAGATGCTGGAGAGTGTCCAGAGAAAGGCCACAAGGATGCTCAGAGGGATGGAGCTGCTCTGCTGTGAGGAGAGACTAAACAAGCTGGGGCTGTTCAGTCTGGAGGAGGCTCCCAGGTGACCTTCTTGTGGCCTTGCAGGATCTGAAGGGGACTACAAAAAAGCTGGGGAGGGACTTTTGAGGCTACGAGGTAGTGACAGGACTAGGAGGAATGGAGCAAAGCTGGAGGTGGGGAGATTCAGACTGGAGGTGAGGAGGAAGTTCTTCAGCATGAGAGTGGTGAGAGCCTGGAAGGGGTTGCCCAGGGAGGTGGTTGAGGTTCCATCCCTGGAGGTGTTTAAGGCCAGGCTGGATGAGGCTCTGGACAGCCTGCTCTAGGGTAGGGTGTCCCTGCCCATGGCAGGGGGCTTGGAACTAGATGATCTTTGTGGTCCCTTCCAACCCTGACTGATTCTATGATTCTATAAAATGGTTGTCTGCATTTCTTATGCATTAAAGACTCTGCATTCAAGAGCCTGCAGACATGAGCAGCCAGCATTTATCCAAGCCCAGCAATGATGCCAGAAGAATTCCCATTGGCTTTATGGTAAATTTGAGACAAAAATCTGTGCACATGCTCAGTAGAAGATCAGGAGAGTGCACAAAAGTTTAACCAAACCATAACAGGCGCAGGCTTTGCTTGGTTGTACTTTTAAAGAATATTCTGTCCAATAAACCCAAGTCAATATTAATTTCATACATTGAGATCACAGAATCACAGAATGGCCTGGGTTGGAAGGGAATTCCAAAGGTCATCCAGTCCAATCCCCCTTGCAGTCAGCAGGGACAGCCTTAACTAGATCAGGTTGCCCAGAGCTCTGTTGAGCCTTGCATTGAATATCTCCAGGGGTGGGGCTTCAACCACCTCCCTGGGCAACCTGTTGTAGTGTTCCACCACCCTCATGGTGCAGAACTTGTTGCTAACATCCAATCTAAATCTGCTCTGCTTTAGTTTGAAGCCATTGCCCTCATCCTGTCCCTGCAGGCCTTTGCAAACAGTCCCTCTGTAGCCCCCTTCAGGTCCTGGCAGGCTGCTCTTAGGTCTGCCTGAAGCCTTCTCTTCTCCAGGCTGCACACCCCCAGCTCTCTCAGCCTGTGCTTGTAGCAGAGGTGCTCCAACCTCCTGATTATTTCTGGGCCCCTCCTCTGGACTTGGTCCATCAGATGATTTGTGCTGATTTGTGCTTGTTTGTCCCTCATGTCACATTACAACAATTCCAGACTCACTCAGCTAATAGCATAGTGTCAGAAAGGGAAAAAATCATGACAGTTCGTTTACATTCTATTCAGATGTGCCCTGTGATATTTTGTTGGTTAAATTAGAAGCAGTTGTTTCATGCATCTGACTCCTTGCCCACAGATCAAGAATCTTCATAGAGAGCTGGAACCTTGCATGTGCACCTTTGTTGAAAGAGGATTTCACTGCAGGTGGTGATGGAGGACTTAGCAGGAAGAGGTTATTTTTCTCTTATTTCTCTTAGAATGAATAGTTTAGGTTGGAAGGGACCTCAAAGATCATCTAGTTCCAACCCCCTGCCATAGGCAGGGACACCTCTCACTAGAACAGAAGATCTTAGGTAGAAGATCAAAGGTCAAGTCCAGGATTCCTGCACACATTTGAAACTACCCTAGAAATTACTTCTGGTCTCTGTAGCTGATGGATTTGATTGCTTTTCTTTGTTTGTTTGGGTTTTGGGGTTTTTTTGGTGGGCTGTTTTTTTTTTTTTTTTGGTTGGTTGGTTGGTTTTGTTTGTTTTGTTTTGTTTTCCCTAATGCACTGCCACTCTAAGCAACCCAATCCGTCCTGCAAGAAGCTTGTGCTGTATCATGACTTGTCCCTGAAAATGAAAATGAAAAAGACCATCCAAGATGTCTTCATTCCATCATTAACTGAATGACAATTCAGCTAATTAACATTAAAAGTAAATAGATTCAGAGAATCAGAGAATCACAGAATCATAAAATCATAGAATCATAGAATGGTCTGGGTTGGAAAGGACCTACAGAGGTCATCCAGTCCACCCAGTCTGTAGTCAGCAGGGAGATCCTCAACTAGATCAGGATGCCCAGAACCCTGCTGAGCCTCACGTTGAATATCTCATGGGATGAGGCCTCAACCAGCTCCCTGGGCAACCTGCTGCAGTGTTTCACTACCTTCATGGTAAAGAACCCGTTCCTAACATCCAGTCTTAAACTGCTCTTCTCTAGTTTGAAGCTACTGTCCCTTGTCCTATCACCGCAGGCCTTTGCTCTAGTTTAGCACAACTCCATCATCAACATAACTGCTTTTCAGAAAGCCATTTGTTGGCTTTCCTCATCCACACTAAAGGGAGCATAATCACAGGGCCCTGGACACCAGATGGACACTGCAAAGGTCTCTGCTAGCACATTTACACTGCATTGAATAAATAAATAACTTAGGAGTTAAGTTCCTCAAACATAAGGTGGTAGCACATCTTATATTTAAGCTTCCACTAAAAATGAAATAGGCATGATAAAGAGTTTCTGCAGTTAAAGGAAACTGCTACAGATATTGTTTTGCTGGAAGCTATCAGTTGACTATGAAGCTTCACTTCTATCTATCTTGTTCTTCCTACCTAGCTTGTTCTTCCTATCCACCCCTCCACCCACTCACCCATCCTCACTCTTTGCTCTGTGCTGGTCAGCACCATTTGGTAGCTCCAAAGGCTGTTGGGATGCTGTAAACTAGTCCCTAAAGAGCTGTCCATCTGTAGCTGCAAAGCTTCTTTAGTAGTGGTAGAGACACATCACTTGCATTGCAAAAAAGGATTTGGTAACTCTGGGAATTATTTTTCTGGAGATTGTGTGAGAAACAGATATAGGATGCATGAGGGCAGTCCCAGAGAGGTTGTCTGCAGTGTGTCAGGAAGAGAGAGCCAGGCTTTGCTCAGTGATGTCCAAGGACAGCACAAGGGGCACTGGGGGCAAGCTAGAGCAGAGGAGGTGCCACATGAACAGAAGGAAAAACTTTTTCCTTGTGAGGATGACAGAGCCCTGGAGCAGGCTGCCCAGAGAGGTTGTGGAGTCTCTTTCTCTGCAGATCCAAACCCACCTGGATGTGTTCCTGTGTGACCTGCTCTATATGCTCCTGCTCTGGCAGGGGGTTTGAACTGGATGACCTTTCAAGTTCCCTTCCAAGCCCTAAAATTTAGTGATTCAGAAACTCATGTATTTAATAATACTCTGTTGACAAGAATAACCTAAAATAGATCACTTTCATATTTAAACTCAACATGAAAAATGAAGACAAAAAATGGCATCTATATGTTAATGGTGGGAAACATTTGGCTCAGCTAACACTTCGAGCTTCCTTGTATTGAAGTTCAGAGTTCCCACTGCCTGCAGAAAACCACCCACGTGCGTATATCCAGCTTTGATCTCCTCAGTTCCTAATGTGAATGAATTCAACTGTCCAGAGCGATTTCTTTCTGCAGTCTTCATGTACCATGAGGAGGAATTGTTTCCCTGTGAGGGTGCCAGAACTCTGGAACAGGCTGCCCAGGGGAGTTGTGGAGTCTCCCTCTCTGGAGATATTCAAGACCTGCCTGGATGTCTTCCTGTGTGACCTGCTCTAGGTGCTCCTGCTCTGGCAGGGAGGTTGGACTGGATGAGCTTTGAAGGTCCCTTCCAGCCCCTGATGTTCTGTGATTCTGTGATACTATTAGATAAGGTCCTGCTTTGGCAGGGGGGCTGGACTAGATGAGCTTTGGAGGTCCCTTCCAGCCCCTGACATTCTGTGATTCTATGATTCTAAGGTCTGAATGATATTGAAAAGCAAACACATATTTAAAAGCCTTAGAAGCCTGGACACCCATCGTTATTTTCTTTTTTTTTTGGTGTTTTTTTTGTTTGTTTGTTTTTTTGTTTTGCACAAAACAAATGAAGAAACTAAGAAAAGAGAAGGAAAAAACTTTCTTCTTAAGCAGTATGGGGGAATATTTAGTAGTTATTTGCAACCCTGTAATTTCTCCTTTCCTCCTGTTATAAAATGATGATGGACATAGCTCAAGGACTTGTATTGAACACAGCAGGATTATTAGCTGTGAAATGTTCTTTGCACAGTAAGCCTTATTCATCTGCCACTCATCACCTCACTCTGTCTTTCTCCTCTGACTAATCAATATTTTTTTTAAGAGTCTTTATTGCCACGGCTGCAGGGAAAGCACCTCCTCATTTTCAATAGGAGGCAAACAACAACTTCTAGTTTCCAGACACAGTATGCAAAAACAAGAATGGAATTTCCTCTCTGTTTTTTCAGCACAGGTCCTCCAACAACAGGCAAGTGAAGAGATCTGCTCTGATAGGATGAATCACAGAAACATGCAGGCTGGCAAAGCCCCTCAGCATCACCAGCTCCAACCCAGAACCCTACTCTACAAGATTCACCTTAAACCATAGTCCCAAGCACCACATCCACACCGCCCTTAAACACACCCAGGGTAGGTGACTCCACCACCTCCCTGGGCAGCTCATTCCAGTCCCTGACCACTCTCTCCATGAAAAACTTTTTCCTAATGTCCAATCTAAGCCTCCCCAGCCTCAGCTTGAGGCCATTCCCCCTTGTTCTGTCTCCAATTCCCTGTGAGAAGAGCCCAGCAGCAGCCTCTCCACAATGCCCCTTTAGGTACTTGTAGATGGCAATGAGGTCTCCCCTCAGCCTCCTCTTCCTCAAACCAAACAGCCTCAGCTCCCTCAGTCACTCGAAGCACTCTCATGGTCCTCACCTGGCCCTGCCTCTCTCTCCTCATCCTGTACTTTTTGTGCCTGGAACTTCTGGAATCAGTGCTGACACACAGGGTTTTCATTCTGTTTCTATGAACCAGGTAGCCCTCCAGAAGAGTCAGTTAGTTAAACAATTAGAAGCACAAGGCTTTTAGGATGAGAGGGAACAGTTTTCCGCTTGAGAAGGGGAGACATAGAGAGGATATGAAGAAGTTGTTCTTCCCAGTGAGGGTGGTGAGACATTAGAACAGGTTGCCTAGGGAGGATGCTTCCTCCCTAGAGGTGTTCAAGGCCAGGTTGGATGAGGCCTTGAGTGACCTGGGCTAGTGGAAGGTGTCCCTGCCCATCTCAGCTGGTTTGGTTCTAGATGATCTTCAAGGTCCCTTCCAATCTAAACCATTTTATGAATTCACCTGAAGGTAAATTTGAGGCATTTTCCTTTCAGATAGTTAGTAACTTTTCTCAGAAGCACAAAAAAAGAAGGGAAGGGAAGGGAAGAGAAGGGAAGGGAAGAGAAGGGAAGGGAAGAGAAGGGAAGGGAAGAGAAGGGAAGGGAAGAGAAGGGAAGGGAAGAGAAGAGAAGGGAAGGGAAAACATTGTAAATAAACAAATAAACAAATAAAAAACTTCTAGATTTTATTGTTTGGCTACAATCTTCAGAAAAGAAGACTTTGAGATATATGACTCATATGCCTGGCATCAGAAGCTCTGGATGTTGTAAGTGCTAAAAGTATGACTACTTGAATTGTATGTAACCCAAAGAACCACTCAACGGAGACAGGGAAAGTTAAGCTTCTTGGGAAAGCTAAGGGAGAAATATAAAAAGATCCTAATCTCACTAATTATGATGAATAAGATCTTGAAAGTTGCTACATCAATAAAACAAGAGCCATGCTAAGAACTGAGGTAAGTCTGAACTGGCTCCTGCTTCACCTGAAATACAATCACAGAATGGGTCTGGGTTGGAAGGGACCTCCAAAGGTTATCCAGTCCAACCTC
>WBNM01020243.1:21425-53955 GCA_013399055.1 Ramphastos sulfuratus
GTGAACAGCTGGAATGTTTTATTTGTTACTTCTGTTTTTTTCTTAATGAACATTTGCCTCCTTCTGGAAAATAAGGAAGGAGGAGTGGAGCTGAACCAGTTAAAATGCTGTGGTCCTTTTGCAGACCATTTTTCAGCTCTTGGGTAGAGAAACACTGCCCTGAAGGCTGAGACAGGTGGCAAAGCCCTATACAGCCTGGCATGAGTACCTGGCCTGTGCCTTTCTCAGCTTGTTTTTCTGCCATTAATGGCAGTGGTGGCTGTGAGCAGATCTGGTCAACAGGCAGGAGCCTTGCAGGACTCGACTGACTCATCGCTTTGCTCAGCATGACTGCTGGCGCAGAGTGTGTTGAAGCAACTCATCTCCAGGTGCTCACAAAAGCCCCCAGCAAATAAATAGCACAAAGAAAGGTTTCTGGCAAAACTGCTGTCTGTAGCTGTGCTGCATTATCAGGCAATCAATTAGAAATCAAGGGGAATTAGAATTTCTAAGGTATTAGAAATCAGGAGGAACAATTTGTACGTGATTTGCTGGCTAGCAGTGATGCTAGAGGGGAGAAAAAAAGGAAAAAAAAGAGCAAGTTCTGTTCAAAGACTGTTCTTAAAGATTGTAAATTGATCAGACTTTGCCTTCATTGAATAAAAAAAAACCCAACATCCAAGTGAAGAACAAACCCCTCTGCCAAAAAGCCTAAAAGCCAAGCCAAAAAATTTACGCTGTTTTGAACTGCAGGAAGAGTTTGGCAACTGTTCAAAGTGCAGAATAATCTGTTAAAAAGCCCACCCAAAATGCACACACACACACACACACACCCCCCATGGTTATCTGCAGGGTTGACTGAATTCCTTGACAAGGAGGTGCTGTGCATTTAACTGCATGCACAGTGACTTAGCTGTGCAGCCTCCACTCAGCACTTTCAACTTAATGACTTCTGTGGTGCTGAACTTTCATCCAGCTCCAGGGAATGCAGTCGAATTCACAGGGTCACAGGACGTTAGGGGTTGGAAGGAACCTCTGGAGCAGGAGCACAAAATCCAGCGCAGGTGGCACAGGAACACATCCAGACAGGCTGGAAAGGCTCCAGAGAAGGAGACTCCACAACCTCTCTGGGCAGCCTGTGCTGCAGTTTCCATCCCTTGCCCCTTGTGCTATTCCAGGGCACAAGTGAGCAGAGGCTGTCCCTGTCCCTTCCTTCCTGACCCCCAGCCCTCAGCTATTTACAGACATTGCTCAGATCTCCTCTCAGCCTTGCCTCTCCAGACTAAGCAGTCCCAGGGCTCTCAGGCTTTCCTCACCAGGCAGTGCTGCAGTACCTTCAGCATCCTTGCAGCCCTTCCTTGGACTCTCTCCAGTAGATCCCTGTCCCTCTTAAACTGGACAGCCCAGAACTGGATGCAATATTCCAGGTGAGGCCTCACCAGGGCAGAGTAGAGAAGGAGGAGAATCTCCCTCAATTTCAAATGACTTCAGGTCAAGCTTCATGTCTAATAAGCACTAAGTAGACAGGGTTTGCTCCGAATAACCTAAGGGAANAGCACCTCCCCTACAGAGAGAGACTGAGAGCCCTGGGGCTGTTTAGTCTGGAGAAGAGAAGGCTGAGAGGAGATCTGAGCAATGTTTGTCAATATCTGAGGGGTGGATGTCAAGTGGAGGGGCCAAGCTCTTTTTGGTGGTGGTGCACAGCAATGAGCCAAGGAGCAATGGATACAAACTGGAACAGAGAAGGTTTCGGCTTAACAGGAGGAGAAACTTCTTTAGAGTGAGGGTGGCAGAGCCCTGGAGCAGGCTGCCCAAAGAGGCTGTGGAGTCTCCTTCTCTGGAGACTTTCCAACCCCACCTGGATGCATTCCTGTGCAGACTACCCTAGGGGATCCTGCTTTGGCAGGTGGGTTGGACTGGATAATCTCTGGAGGTCCCTTCCAAAATCTAACATTCTGTGATTCTGTTTCTGGGCTGGCATCCAGCACAGGGACTTTGCAGAGCCCCAGGGGGTGTGTTCACAGTAATGGCAAAGCCTGCACAAAGCCTGTGCCATCACGTCCGCGTTGCTAGGGTTGCTGGTGCTGCCCACGTTCAGCCAGTGAAGCTTGCTGGCATATGCTGCAGCTTTACATACAGACATGCTGCCTGCACCTTGGAAACAATCTCTGGATATGTATGATTCCAGGATGTGCCCAGCACTACAATATCTAGGTGCTTACAAATTCCTGCAAAACTTGAGGGACTGCTGATGCAGGAGGGAGAAAAAGCTTAATGGCCTTAAAGTTGTGCCAGGGGAGGTTTAGGCTGGACATGAAGAAAAACTTCCTTCCTGAGAGAGTGGTGAGGGGTTGGAAGAGAAGACTGGGAGGGGATTTAATAAATGTTTGAAAATATCTGAGGGATGGGGGTCAGGAGGGGTATAGGGACAGGCTCTGCTCACTTGCTGCCTGGGATAGGACAAGGAGCAATGGGTGGAAGCTGCAGCACAGGAGGTTCCACCTCAACACAAGGGGGAACTTCTTGACTGGAAGGGTCCCAGAGCACTGGCACAGGCTGCCCAGACAGGTTGTGGAGTCTCCTTCTGTGGAGCCTTTCAAGGCCAGTTGGATATGTTCCTGTGTGACCTGAGCTAGATTGTCTGATCCTGCTCTGGCAGGGGGGTTGGACTAGATGATCTCATTGGGTCCCTTCCAACCCCTGACATCCTGTGATGCTATGATACTGTGATGCTGTGATGAGGCTGCCCAGGGAGGTGGTGGAGTCTCCATCCCTGGAGGTGTTAAAAAATGCATAGATGTGGCACTTAAGGACATGGTTTAGTGGTCAAGGTGCTGTGGTGGCTTGATCTTGGAGGGTTTTTCCAACATTAATGATCCTATGATTTTCCCTTGTTCTGTAAGGTAGTGAGTGCTCAGGTGACAACATTGTGCCCAATAGGAATCCCACTGCAGTTCTATTTAATGGAGGAAAGGAGACCATAATTAGGCATTGGAAGCCTTTACAAAAGCACTTTTCCCACTCAAAGTCTTCAGCTTAAAAGCCTACCTTTCAGCATGGCTTGTCAGAGGATGCTTTGATAAAAGCTATGCTTCAGCTTAACTTGGTGTTATTTGGCCTGTGGTGAGTAGGTCAAGAGAGGTTCTCCTCCCCCTCTACTCTGCCCTGGGGAGGCTGCATGTGGAATATTTTGTCCAGTTCTCAGACCCTCAGGTCAAGAAGGACCTCAAGGAACTGCTGGAGAGAGTCCAGCCCAGAGCCACAAAGATGCTGAAGGGAGAGGAACATCTCTCTTACGAGGAGAGTCTGAGGAAGCTGGGATTTGGAGCTCGAAGAAGAGGAGTCTGAGGGGTAACCTCATTCATGTTGATAAAGATGTGCAGGGTGAGTGCCAAGAGGCTGGAGCCAGGCTCTGCTGAGTGATGCCCAATGCCAGGACAAGGGACACTGAGTGGAAGCACAGGAAGGGGCACAGGAAGCTCCATAGAAACAGAAGGAAATTCTTTTCTCTGTGAAGGTGCCAGAACACTGGAACAGGCTGCCCAGGGAGGTTGTGGAGTCTCCTTCTCTGGAGACATTCAAAGCCCACCTGGATGTGTTCCTTTGTGACCTGCTCTAGGTGCTCCTGCTCTGGCAGGGCGCTTGGACTGGATGAGCTTTTGAGGTCCCCGTCAATGCCTGAAAGGAGGTGGGGTTGGGCTCTGCTCCCAGGTAACCAGCAACAGAACAAGGGGACACAGTCTCAAGCTGTGCCAGGGCAGGTTCAGGATGGACGTTAGCAGGAAGTTTATGACAGAGAGAGTGATTGGCATTGGAATGGGCTGCCCAGGGAGGTGGTGGAGTCGCCATCCCTGGAGGTGTTGAAGAAAAGCCTGGATGGGGCACTTAGTGCCATGGTCTGGTTGATTGGCTAGGGCTGGGTGCTAGGTTGGGCTGGATGAGCTTGGAGGTCTCTTCCAACCTGGCTAATTATATGATTCTATGATTCTGTGATTCTGTGAAAGAACTACAGGGTTGTGTTTTGCAGCTTGTGCTGCTTGAGAGTTCCCACAGCTGAGTTACTAATTTACTATGGTCCCTCTACTGAAAATTATTCATCTGTTCTCAACACTTTAAGACATAAATTGCTTGAGCTGAAGGAAAGGATTCGATTCTATCACTGGAGTTTAGTGTGATAAAGTTAAAAGAGTACAGGTTTCTCTGCAGCTGGCTACAGAACCAGAATCACAGAATGTCAGGGGCTGGAAGGGACCTCCAAAGCTCATCCAGTCCAACCTCCCTGCCAGAGCAGGAGCACCTAGAGCAGGTCACACAGGAACACATCCAGGTGGGGTTTGAGTATCTCCAGAGAGGAAGACTCCATAACCTCCCTGGGCAGCCTGTTCCAGTGTTCTGGCACCTTCACAGGGAAAAAAAATTCTGAATAAGTGAATGCAACTTCCATCCTTCTAATATCAGCCCCCCAAAAATTAAAATTTTGGTGATGTTTTCCATTTGACAAGTTGGAAATGCCCAGAGGAGGTGACACTTATTATGGAGAACAGTTTCTGGGAAGGAAAAGGGATTTGAATTATAAAAAAAACTAAGAAGCTAGGAGGACTTACAATGAGCCCTGCCATGTGGTTCTGTCTCTCAAGCTCTGCCAGCCCCACGCACTTTCTAGGCACATCACTGCCTTTTCCAAAGGCTGGTGGTTTTCAGCACCCAATCTCAAATCCATGCCAGTGTGGGGTTGGTTTTTATTTTTTTTCTCCTGTTGTTTGGAGGCAGAGAAGACATGGTGTGTTATGTTGCTGCATAGAACAGCCATACAGCTTCAGATTTTTTTTGTCATGAGGCCAAACATTCAGGAGCTGAGGGGGTTGAGCCATCTGGGAGAGAAGTCTGTCTGCCTCTAATCAGGCAGCTACATCTAGCAAGGCCTTGGTTTGACCACTGTGGCTTGTAGCATCTCAGAGCATTCAGTCAAAAAAAAAAAAAAAAGAAAGAAAGAAATGTATCTCACAACCTAACCCTTCCTTTCCTGAGAACAACACATGGTTTGTTATAGGAAGGGACCTGATTTCTGGTGTGTGTGTAAAGGGGGCAGATATTAAAAGAATGTCCTCTTTATTGCTCATTTTCCTGGCCAATGACATTTTCTGTGAGGAGCTGCTGGCTAAATCTATAGTCATTGAGAATCCAGAGCCCAGACCAGCTCCAGGACAAATTCAGTTTGGGTTCCATAGTTGTGTTCACATGCAGCACAATTGCTTTCACTGAGATTAGTGGCTGTTGAAATAAAATCTCTTCTGTTCATTCTAGAGGTCATGCAGAAGGACCTGGACAAGCTGGAGAGGTGGACACAGGTGAAGGTCATGAGTTTCAACAAGACCAAGTGCAGGGTTCTGTCTCTGGGTTGGAAAAATCCTCATTATCAGTACAGACTAGGGGATGAGGAAAGCAGCCCTGTGGAAGAGGACCTGGGAGGGAGTTCTGGTGGATGAGAAACTGGACATGAGCCAACATTGTGCACCTGCAGCCCAGAAGGCAAATCACATCCTGGGCTGCAGCAAAAGCAGCACGGCCAGCAGGTTGAGACAGGTGGTTCTGCCACTCTGCTCTGGTGAGACCTCACCTGGAGTGCTGCATCCAGCTCTGGAGCCCTCAGTGCAAGGAGGACACGAACCAGATGGAATGGGTCCAGAGGAGGANTTCTATGATTCCACGTACATAAATGCACAGCTAAGTTACATTTGATTCTGAATTATTTCATTCCAAAGCCTAAACACAGGCAAACAATACCCAAAACCTATGCAAGAGACCTTTAACTGCTGAAAATCACCACAGTATTCAAACTATGAAATAAGGAGTAAGAGAACATCACAGCAGCAGTGCTTCACCTGGCTTTATGCTACCTGCTGCTTAGCAGAACTCATTAGCCCTGATGGAGCTCTCAGCCAACACAGTTACACAGCAGCTGGTCCCCAGGCTAATCTGTTTAGGGCTGGTTGGAGAACCCTGGACCACACATACCTCTTTTCATGTAGATTTGCCACACAAGGAGTATTTTAGTTCAGTTTAGGAGGTAAACTTCATGGTCAGTGCATCCAAAAAGGTTAGATACCCTCATCCAGGGAGGTTGTGGCTGCTCCCTCCCTGGAGGTGTTCAAGGCCAGGGTGGAGGAGGCCTTGAGTAACCTGTACTAGTGGGAGGTGTCCCTGCCTATGGCAGGGGGTTGGAACTAGATGATTCTTGAGGTCCCTTCCAACCCTACCATTCTATGATCCTATGATCATAAAAGTCCTTTGACTTCATTATCATTAATATTTCACTTGTTTTTAAGGAAATACAAAAGGTCTGGGGAAAAAAAAAGTGCTTGTTGAGTAGAACTATTGAAGCAGAAAAAAATAATACAGCATTGAAAGACAAAGATAATAAAATCAGTTTGAAGTATAAATTTTGGATGATGTCATCACTGAAATTTACTTTTTTTCATTGCCCTACACGGAATGATCTCAGCTGGAAGGGACTTCTAAATGTCATCCAGTCCAAGTCCCCTGCAGTCAGCAGGGACATCCTCCACTAGATCAGGTTGCTCGAAGCCTTGTCAAGCCTGAACTTGGATATCTTCAGGGATACCTACCTCTCTGGGCAACCTGTTCCAGTGTTCCACCACCTTTGTGCTAGAGAATTTGTTCCCAATATCCAACCTAAATCTGCTTTGCTCTCATTTCAAACCATTGTCCCTTGTCCTGTCACTGCAGGCCTTTGCAAACAATCCCTCTGCAGCCTTCAGGTCCTGGCAGGCTGCTTTTAAGGTCTCCCTAAAGCCTTCTCTTCTCCAGGCTGAACAACCCCAGCTGCCTCAGCCTGTCCTCATTTATGCTAAGTGTTTGGAATAGGTTAACAACACTGACCTGGAAGGATCTCATTTTGCTTGCTGAAAATGACTGGCAGAGGAAGAGAGAACATGCAGGGATCTGTAACTCCCTCAGTGATCTAATTTATCATTGGAATGACATTCAGAAATCTTAGAAATCTTATGTATCTTGCAATGATCTTATAACAGCCAGGAGCCTGAGAATTCTAAACAGAGCTAAGCAGAACACTTTTCTCATCCTGCTCTAGCAGTTCTGCTCCTGCAAATCTGTGTCCTGTCAGCATCAGATGGATATTTGTTCTGGTTAGGTATTTGGGAGGGAAAAGATGCACTCGGGATGAGAGCAGCTACTCATAGCTGTGTTGATTGTATGCTGAATCAAAGCAAGACTTTTGAAACCAAATCATTTCAGCCTTGATATCACTCCTTGCATTTCCTGATGGGTGAGATGGGTTTGTAAGGCTCAGTCAGATAAGAGGCTTTGGCAAGGCAATGTTACATGTAAGGACTAACACCAGACCCAGTCCTTGTGCTCAGCTGAGACTATGCTGCAATTAAATCATCCCCGTTATGTCTTTAGTACAGGGATGGTGTAAATGAATGAGTCTGTCTGCTGTGGTCTGCACGAGATGCTTTTTAGAGCCCTGAAACAGATTTTTGCCCTGAGTCATTGCTGTGATGCGTAACCATAGCGTCCTGCAACGGCTGCTCACAGCTCCGTGGCTGTAATAGGCATGCTTCAGACATAACCAGGCACTGATTTGTCTCCTGGAGCTGCAAGAGACACATTTCTGGTCCTGTTAACAGGCAAGCTGCTGTGATGTTTCCTCTACTTCCCTGGTAACACCTTGCTAGCTACCTGCAGCATTGCTTACCACAGTTATCCCAGGAGCCTGCTTCACGTTTCACAGAATCACAGAAAGATGAAGGTTGGCAAAGCCCCTCAGCATCATCAACTCCAACCTACAACCCTACTCTACAAGATTCACCTTAAACCACAGCCCTAAGCACCACATCCAAACCACCCTGAAACACATCCAGGGTGGGTGACTCCACCACCTCCCTGGGCAGCTCATTCCAGTCCCTGACCACTCTCTCCATGAAAAACTTTTTCCTAATGCCCAATTTAAATCTTGCCAGTTTCAGCTTGAGGCCATCCCCCCTTGTTCTGTCTCCAATTCCCTGTGAGAAGAGCCCAGCAGCAGCATCTCCACAATGTCCCTTCAGGTAGTTGAAGACAGCAATGAGATCTGATTTCAAAGCAAAGCAGGCTGTAGGAAGGAACATTCAGATCTCTGGCTTTGCAACCACACCACTCTGCCTTTTTACCATTCAAGTTTTTTTCCCTTGAGTGGAGCACATTGAACTTTCCCTCTTACATCACCTTCTGCTTTCACTCTCTCATGCATGCTGACTTTCACAGCCTGACAAAAGCAAAGCAAAATCATTAGACAGCAGCTCAAAAATCTCTAGATGAAGAGGGCTCCTGTATACGCTGCATGGCTGAACCCACCCATGCTCCTCGGACCATAAGCTGTCTGTTCTGGAGCCATCTGCAGGAGGTTTGATTCCTGATGGGCAGAGAGCATTGCTGAAAGGAAGCATGTGTTACAACAGAGCAAAGCTAACTGCCACCACTCACAGGTGTGGAACTTTAAAGCAAGAGATTCAACCTAAGACACTGCAGGCTGCAAAGTTCCTCCTCCTTTTTCTGGACAGTGAGGGGTTCCTGTTACTTTTCAAAGACTGATCTTCTCACAATCAAACAAACCTTCCCAAAGTGTGCCATTTAATAATTTAGTGTAACAGGCATACACTTTTTCAGCACAGCAGCATGAGCATCTACATGTATCCTTATCACAGCCAAAAGCTGCCAAGAGAAACACATAGCAGTGGCCCTTTGATATTTCCTCATGTCACTAATAAGGAAGGAGTTTACAGTGATTTGAAGTTTGCCTCTCTGAATTGCATGGCTCTTCCCCACCATTTTCAGTCAGTAAAAACAGGTTTGATTTTGATCCTACAGGAATGTACAAGTTAGCTAACCAAGCCCAAAACAGCACCCAAAGCACTGAGATTTGTGACCCTTTTATGAACACAGACACAGCTTTAAACACAGTTCCACTCTCTTTCTATTTTAGAGGCGTAGCTGTCGAGCAACACAAGAGCCCACTGCCCCGCACCACCAGGATGCTGCAGGAGCACAGGATGTTAGGGGTTGGAAGGGACCTCTGGAGACCTTCCAGTCCAACCCTCCTGCCACAGCAGGAGCAGAGAATCTAGCATAGGTTGCACAGGAACACATCCAGACAGGGCTGGAGAGGCTCCAGAGAAGGAGACTCCATAATCTCTCTGGGCAGCCTGTGCCCTTACAGTCACGAATTTCTTCCTCATGACCCTTACAGTCAAGAAGTTCTTCCTTGTGTTGAGGTGGAACTTCCTGTGCTGCAGTTTCCATCCCTTACCCCTTGTGCTATCCCAGGGCACAAGTGAGCAGAGCCTGTCTCTGTCCTTTCCTTCCTGACCCCCAGCCCTCAGCTATTTACAGACATTGCTCAGATCCCCTCTCAGCCTTCTCCTCTCTAGACTAAGCAGCCCCAGGGCTCTCAGCCTTTCCTCACTAGGCAGTGCTGCAGTCCCTTCAGCATCCTTGTAGCCCTTCCTTGGACTCTCTCCAGTAGATCCCTGTCCTTCTTGAACTGGGCAGCCCAGAACTGGATGCAATATTCCAGGTTGGGCCTCAGCATGGCAGAGTAGAGAAGGAGGAGAACCTCCCTCAATCTGCAGCAAAAAGCCCAAAGGATGCCTGGGGTCACTTCACAGTACATTTGGGCTCAATACCGAAACCACACTTATCCAGCACCCTCTGTGAAAAAATAAACGCTCTATTTGCAGCTGCAACAGTAACTTCTGCTGGATGCAATGACAAGGAGAAGGGCTACAAAGCTTCCTGCCAGTAACCTGCACAGAACCAGATACTTGCCTCTTACATCCAGCCATGGGAGGTGACTGCTTTGCCCTTTGACAGAGGACCACCTTGTGAACCATTCCCCATGATTAATTGGATCCAAAGAGCAGCTGATCCAAATTTAATGAGGGAACTTCATGTCATTCAAGCAGCCACTCTTGTTTCATACATTACACATCTGAAATTCTAGAAAGAGCTGAAAGGCAGCTTTCAGCCTGTAACCAAATAACCTACTGAGCTGCAGTTGTCCTGGCTTGGCTTTCCCAGAATTTGTCTTTGTCCTCACAGCAAACAGCATTTTTATTGATGACTCAGTGTGAAAGTGTTACTGATAAGGCTTGTGGGCGTACAGAGACCAGAGGAATTTCAAATGAAGCAGGGAACAGATCATGTACAACAGGCTGGTAGACCAGGGGAAAAAATAAAAGAGGTGAAGGCAAAATGTGTGCAGTTTAAATTGGCCTAATGTAGAACCAGGACAAGAAGCCACACGTCAGCCTTACAGGCTAGGAAACTACATCTTAGGAAATTATGATTCTGAAATCAATTTGCAAACCATAATGGATAATCTGTTGAATATGAGCTACAGTATAAATGTTGTAGCCAAGAGGGATAACACAGTGGGGAAGCTGTATCATCTGCATAATTGGCACTAGGATACAGTCCAGTGCCAGTATGCATATTTTAACAAAGGAATCAGACCAGAGTCATGAGAAACATTAAAGGATTGGAAAACATATCCTGAGACTCAAAGACCTGAATTGATTATGTTTATCAAAAAGAGAGAGGGCTAAGTGCTGAGCTGAACACAGCCTTTAATATTCCTATCAAGAACAAGAAGTCAATCATGGAGGTGCATCCAAACCAGCAGACAAAGCTTTGGAAAGGGACTAAAGCTGGAAGCTGAGATTCAAACCATTCGGGGGGAAAATTTAAAAAAAAAAAATGTCAAGTGAATGCTTTTAACACTTCTAACTCAGGTTTGGGTATATTTTCCAAAGGTGTGGCCTAAATCTTGGATAAATTCTCCTGGCAAAGTCCCATGTCCTTCCTGAGAAGGTTAGAGCTGAGCAGAGTATTCCTCTCTGACTACAGATCACAAGTGGCACAGGAAGAATATAGCATCTCTAGGATGAAAAACTCTCTGTTACAACTCTGCCCTGTTTCACTGGAAGAGCAAAATGCAAAGGAGCAGATGAAATATGATCTGGATATTGCAGTGGGGCTAAAATTCCTCACTGAATTGCCAGAAAGTAGCCTCAACTAGCTAGCTTCTCCAGCTTTCCCTGTTGTCACTTGAAAAGAAGCCAAATGTTCCCCCCAGAGGAGCATTCATCCCATCTATCTCTTTCCTTGGTCAGACAGTAAGCCTAGACAACCAGATAACTACTTTTAAGCAGAGAAAGTAAGGGCAGAAAGAGTCCTATCATGAAAGCAAAGGAGCAAGAGGTCAGATGTGAATGATTGATATCTCCTGCTGCATTGAATTTTACCAAATTGCATTGCAGGAAATAATTCATAAAGGACAAAGTAACTAAATAAGGTAAAAACAAAAAAAAAATTAAAAATAGTGGCCATTTTCCATCAATGTCATTTTGTAACCTCTTGTTTCTTTTATGTTCATGTTATCAAACTCTGCTAAAGCAGTGTCCACAAGGCTTTGACACCACCCAAAATTTCATTAAAAATACCCAGATAGTGTTTAAAAGACTTTGTCTTAGGCTAGTTCCTTCACAAGGAGCAACAGTGATGTTCTTTGTCATGGCAACAGCAAACTTTGCCTGCATCCTATAGTTTCACAAACATAGACGCATAGAATGTTCTGGGTTGGGAGGGACCTCCAAAGATCATCCAGTCTAATCCCCTCTACACTCAGCAGGAACATCCTCAATTAGATCAGGTTGCCTAGAGCTTTGTTCAGCCTGATCTTGAATATCTCCAGGGATGCGGCCTCAATTACCTCCCTGGGCAACCTGTTGCTGTGTTCCACCACCCTCCTGCTAAAGAACTTGTTTCTAACATCCAATCTTAGCCTGCTCTTCTCTAATTTCAAACCACTGCCCTCGTTGTGTCCCTGCAAACAGTCCCTCTGCAGCCTGTTTGTAGCCCCTTCAGGTTCTGGCAGGCTGTTTAGGTCTGCCTGGTCTTCTCCAGGCTGAACGCCCCCAGCTCTCTCAGCCTGTCACCGTAGCAGAAGTGCTCCAACCCCCTGATTATGTTCATGCCCCTCCTGTGGACCTGCTCCATCAGCTCCATGTCTTTCCTGTGCTGAGGGCTCCAGAGCTGGACACAGCATTCCAGGTGAGGTCTCACCAGACTGTGAGTATGACATTTCCATGTATTTTCATTTTTTCAATAGTGCCAAATCAAGCCTAAAGCCCCAAATCAAATTAAATTTTGGCTCAGCCCTGAACCCCATGACATACTGTAGAACATGAATTAAATAGCCATGGGCTAGTAGCCAGACTTGCAGGAGTTCTCCAGCTGTGAACTGCAGGCTGTTAGATGTTCTCAGTTCTAATACATGTGCCACTGGTAGTGCATCAGCTATTCTGAGCCATAAACAAAGTACAGGAGAGAGATTTGCCCTTATTGTTACTCACCCTGCTATTCCTGATACCTGCTATACCTCCTACCATCCTGTCTCTCTGTGACTTGAGCTAGATTATGTTCCTGCTCTGGCAGGGTGTTGGACTTGATGATCTCTTTGGGTCCCTTCCAACCCCTGACATCCTGTGAGCCTGTGATCTCTGTTTCAAGTGATTTAGGCTTGATATGTTACAAGGTGGATTGGGTGGGGGAACTAACTGCTCTCCTCCTGCAGGAACAAGCACAGCCTTCTGCAGAACCAATTGTCAAGCAGGGACACCCCAATTGCTCCAGAATGCACATTTGATGTTCAGAGCCCCAAAAGGCCACTACAATAAAGGAGAGTAGCTGAAGCTTCCCAAACCAGCAGCCCTTTCCAGAATCACAGAACCTTAGAGGTTGGAAGGGACCTCCAGAGATCATCCAGTCCAACCCCCTCTGCCAAAACAGGAGCCTCTAGGGTAGGCTGCACAGGAATGCATCCAAGTGGGTTTGGAAAGTCTCAGAGGAGGAGACTCCACAGCCTCTTTGGGCAGCCTGCTCCAGGGCTCTGCTACCCTCACTCTAAAGAAGTTTCTCCTCCTGTTGAGCTGAAGCCTTCGCTGTTCCAGTTTGTATCCATTGCTCCTTGTTTTATTACTGTTGACCACCCAAAAGAGCTTGCCCCCCTCCACTTGACACCCATGCCTCAGATATTTGTGCACACTGATCAGATCTTGCCATGCTCCACAGGTTTTCTTGGAGGAGTCATCAGGGAGCAACATTGATAACTTCCCCTCAGACTTGTATCAGCAGAGCAGTTCAAATCAGCCATAAAGTAGCATTTGGCACCAGATTCAATCACTCAGCCCTTTGACAAAGGCCGTATCTGAATCCCAGTTATATGGCTCAGGCTAATTTCTACCTATAAAATCATGCTCTAGCTAAATGAGCCTTTCTTACAAACTTAGCAGGGGAAGTGTAATTTAGGAGAGTCTTTGGAAAGGATTATTTTAAGATTGATGAATTGCACCACGCTGAACATCGCTTCCAGAGGCAAGGGGTGCCCTGGGACCAAATGATTGCTTAATGACTCATAATCCCTGGACATGAGATGTCACTCCTGAGGAATTACTTTTAAATAGGGTAGTGGTGTCTACTCAAGTTGTGGGGCTAGGTGTCAAATTATTCCAATAGCTGCACTTTCACACCAGCCAACATCTAATTTCAGCAGCTGGTAGCTGGAATTGCTCATGCATGTATCCACCACTGGACTGACTCATGACTGCTGAGGAGGGGAAATAATTAGAACAAACAAACCAAAAAAAGAAAAAGAGAAGAGAAGAGGAGAAACAAAAAAAAAAAAGGCTTTTGGGGCTAAGTATTATACTTGGATAAATTAAACTTTGAACCAAAATATTTGCATTCCCAGCTTTGAATATCAAAAGCAGTGTAGCAGTTGCCAATCGAGTTGGCAAGCTGCCCTCCTGTAATTGTTATGCAGTCACTACCTATGTGTAAGCCACGTGGAGTAGCAGCTCACAGCACAGAGTATTGCTCACAGGTTTGCCCAAAAGCATGAAAAATGAGGTACAGAGGCAGCAAATTTTATATGCCAGATCTGCAGGGTTCGTCATTTCATCTGCCTTAGACAACACATTTCACACACTCCTTAATGCAAACTTCTACAGCAGAGAGTTACAAAGCAATGAACAGAAGTGTTCCTTGCAAGGATGTGCTGATTTGAGGCTATTTGGAATATTTTAATAAGAGAGATTATATTATAGGCTGAGAAAAGAAAACAATGGTGATGTCTAATTCACTCATAGGTTTGCTGAGATGTATAAAAACAAAGACACATAGATAAGGCAGTTAGTGTCTCTCCCTGGCTTCTGCCATATTAACTGCTTCTAGCTGGATCTGTGTAACTCAACTAATCATTCTGCTTCTAACTCCCCTTGCCAATCCTTCCAACTCACCTTGCATATGTAAGGCAGATTCTGGGATAAGGGAGGGGAGGGTGGAAAGAAGGTGGAAGAGTGGTTGGGAGCCCCTCCTGGGCACTCTGACTTCTGGGAGGGGTATTGTGTTTCTGTGTTACTTTTAACTTGTATATTATTGTATATAGCTGTAAATATTTGTAATATATTGTAAATATTTGCCTTTATATTGTGCTAAGCTGTGACTATAATGTTGCATTCTTTCATTCATTAGTATCCCAAGAACCAATAGAGGCTGGGCAGTGCCTGGCTGGAGAGNGGTGTTTAAGGCCAGGCTGGATGAGGCTCTGGACAGCCTGCTCTAGGGTAGGGTGTCCCTGTCCATGGCAGGGAGTTGGAACTGGATGATCCTTGTGGTCCCTTCCAACCCTGACTGATTCTATGATTCTAACTTCCAGTTGGCTGAGTCTAGGTCTGGGTGAATTCATTGTGTGTGGGGTGGGTGACACTCAGAACCACTGCAAAGAAGAGCAGCCCTTGAACTGCTTATTTTGTATTCCACAGCATGGTTTGGGTTGGAAGGGACTTCCAAAGGGCATCCGGTCCAATCCCCCTGCAGACAGCAGGGACATCCTCCACTAGATGAGGTTGTTCAGAGATTTGCCCAGCCTCACCTTCAACATCTCCAGGGATGGCTCCTCAACCACCTCCCTGGGCAATGTGTTGCAGTGTTCCAGCACCCTCATGATGCAGAACTTGTTCCTAACATCCACTCACAATCTTCTCTGCTCTTATTTCAAACCATTGCCCTCATTCTATCGCTGCAGAGACCTTTACAAACAGTCCCTCTGCAGCCGTCTTGGAGTCCCTTCAGGTACTGGCAGGCTGCTCTTAGGTCTGCCTGGAGCCTTCTCTTCTCTAAGCTGAACAATCCCAGGTCAGAGGATGTCTACGCTAGTTTGAGGCTAACTGGAATATTTTAATGAGAGAAATTTGATCATTGGCTGTGAAAAGCAAAAGAAGATGTCTGTATTACTCATTTGTTCTGCTGGGACATATAAAACAAGGACACAAACAGAGATAAGGCAGTCTCTGCATAGCTGGCACTGTATTAACTCTTCTGCCTGAACCTGCACATTTCCAACTAATCATCTGCTTCTAACACCCCTTGCTGACCTTTCCAGCTCACCTTGCATGTAAGGGAGTTTCTAAGATAAGTGAAAGGGTGGAAGGAAGGTGGAAGGGTGGTTGGAAGCCACTCTTGGGTAGTCTGGCTGCTGGGAGGGGTTTTGTTTCTCTGTATTACTTTTAACTGCATATTGCTGTATATAGTTGTAAATATCTGTAATATTTTGTGTATATATGTTTGTAAATTATGCTAAGTTGTAAATATATAAAGCTTCATTCCTTAACTTCCAGCTGGCTGAGTTAGTCTGGTTAATTTAGTGTCGGGGTGGGGGAGGAAACTCCAAAACCACAACAATGTCCCTGCTCACTGCAGGGAGGTTGGACTGGATGACCTTTGGAGGTCTCTTCCAACCCAAACCATTCTCTGATTCTCTGAATCATGAGCACTAATAAGCTCTTCTCTATTTCTCATAGTGCGTGCAGGGGCTAAAAGGAGTAGCTGGCTCTTTCATTCCAGAATCTAGGTCAGATATGGGTACATGCCACATCTAAGCACCTAAACAAGCAGGATGATCTTCCAAGATGCTGAGCTGCCTTCATTCCTGCTGACTTCACTGCTCATTGAAGAAATTGTTTTGAGCAGAACTAACAAGGCAGAAGACCACAGGCACACACTGTCAGACATTCAGATGGCCAGGGGAGATCAGACAGCTCTTTCCATCTGCTATCTTTAACAGTTGCTAATTAGACAGGCCATTTTGATGAACAGATGACATGCTCATCACTCACCACCTAATGATGGTGGGATATAGAGGGTGAGAAGTTTGCAACAAACTGCTCTGCAGATATATTCTCAGTTGCTCAGATTAAAGAATCAAATCTAAAAGAGGAATTTAGGCAGGATGGTGTGCAGCGTCTCCAGTTTGTCTTTCAGGGTGTTCAATACAGGAGGAATGAGTCCAGAAATTAATTAATAAATAAATAAATAAATAAATAAATAAATAAATAAATTTTAAAAAAGACATCTAAAGATGCTACACAGTGAGTGGGGGAAGATACCAGGACTCAGACAAAAATCCCAACAGATGGAGTCCTCTGAAAATCTGTCCAGCTCCCAGTTTAGGACACATGTTCACAACTCTGAGATGTGCTTCTGGGTGGCTCAGACACTCAGCTGAAAATAATACTGCGAGCTGAGGTGCTTTAGATGCCCATTTCAGCAGACGTCCATAAGTGGTGGTAACTCCCTTCCTAGTGGCTTAGTGACCTACTGGTTGAATTGCTCACCTGGTATGTGTGAACCGTAGCTCCAATTCGTCTTCAATTTAAGGACAAATCCAAAGCTCCTGTAAAATAAATCCATACAGAAATCACCTTTAAAAGCCTCTTTGAAGGGGTGTGTTCAAGAATGCAAGATTCACTAAACCAGGAGGCCAAGAAGGAGTTGAACTCATTAGCTGAGTGTACCCTGAGCAACGGGGACCAGAATCCACAACTGTTCTCTGGGTGTTCATGCCCTGCCACAGGAAGGCAGCCAGGTTTTATCCCTGGGACATGAGTTAGGAGTGGTCTGTGCCATGGTGATAACCTTGAATTATCCCAGATGAGGCTGCTCAGAGGTCTTAGGGAGCACATGGAGTTTGGAAGTCCCACCTGGGACTCACATGTTCAGTCAACAGATGAGATGCATGTGCAGCAGCAGAACTGCAGGTGTTTCTGGGGCTAAAAGCTCTTTCAAATCTAAGTGCTTTAGTCCATGGTCTTGATTTAGACAGCTAAATTCCACTTTATTGTTCAGAAATGCTCTCTTTATTTGGAACTCACCGCGGAAATGATCAGAGGGCTGGAACACCTCTGCTATGAGGACACGTTGAGGGAGCTGGGGTTACGGAGCCTGAAGAAGAGAAGGCTCCAGGTAAACCTAAGAGCAGCCTGTCAGGACCTGAGGGGGGCTACAAGAAGGCTGCAGAGGGACTGTTTGCAAAGGTCTGCAGGGACAGGACAAGAAGCAATAGTTTGAAACTGGAGAAGAGTAGATTTAGATTGGATGTGAGGACCAAGCTCTTTATCATGAGGGTGCTAGAACACTGCAACAGATTGCCCAGGGAGGGAGTTGAGGCCCCATGCCTGGAGATGTTCAAGGTGACCTTATTGTGGCCTTCCAGAATCTGAAGGGCCAACAAAAAAGCTGGGGAGGGACTTTTTAGGCTATCGGGTAGTGACAGGACATGGGGGAATGGAGCAAAGCTGGAGGTGGGGAGATTCAGACTGGAGGTGAGAAGGAAGTTCTTCAGCATGAGAGTGGTGAGAGCCTGGAATGGGTTGCCCAGGGAGGTGTTTAAGGCCAGTCTGGATGAGGCTCTGGACAGCCTGATCTAGGGTAGGGTGTCCTTGCCCATGGCAGAGGGGTTAGAACTATATGATCTTTGTGGTCCCTTCCAGCCCCGACTGATTCTAAGATTCTATTATTCTAAGATCAGCCTGGACAAGGTTGTGAGCAACCTGCTCTAGTGGAGGATGTCCCTGCTAAGTGCAGGGGGTTGAACTGGATGAGCTTTAGAGGTCACTTCCAACCTGGGTGGTTCTAAGATTCTATGCTCGCAAACACCCAGTCAGGAATCAGGAGTACAAAAGGTACTGTTTGAGAAACCAGGGATAAAATCACAAGAAAGAAAAGCAGAAAGAGCCCACTAAGCAACACCTAGCTTGCTTTTAGTGCTTTGGCCACATATAAAGGAAATAGCCAGTCCTCAGCTCACAGAATCACAGCATGTCAGGGGCTGGAAGGGACCTTCAAAGCTCATCCAGTTCAACCTCCCTGCCAGAGCAGGAGCACTCAGAGCAGGTCACTCAGGAACACATCCAGGCAGGTTTTGAATATCTCCAGAGAGGGAGACTCCACAACTCCCCTGGGCAGCCTGTTCCAGTGTTCTGGCACCCTCACAGGGAAAAAAAAAATTCCTCATATTTCCATGGAACAAACTTCCTATGCCTCAACTTCCACTCATTGCCCCTTGTCCTGGCATTGGGCATCACCCAGCAGAGCCTGGCTCCAGCCTCCTGGCACTCACTCTGCAAATCTTTATCAACCTGAATAAGGTCACCCCTCAGGCTCTTCTTCTCCAACGAGCAGAGCCCCAGCTCCTTCAGGCTCTCCTCATAACAGAGATGTTCCACTCCATCATCCTTGTGGCTCTGTGCTGGACTCTTTCAAGCAGTTCTATGTCCTTCTTGAACTGCAGGGGACCCAGAACTGGGCAAAATATCAGGGATGCAGCCTCACCAGGGCAGAGTAGAGGGGGAGGAGAACGTCTCCTGACCTATTAACCACAGCCCTTTGTTGGTTCATTGAAACCACTGCTTAGTGCATCAGTTCTTTGCTGTGTGAGTGATATCCTCAGTTTTTCAGTGCAGCTCAATGCCCATCACTGACATGAAGCAGGATCTGCATTCTCTTTAAAAATGTTTGTCCCTTGGAGTCTGTATGTAGGTGATTTCTCTTGGGTACAGCTCTCTCTTGTCAAATGAGAAAGGGAAAAAACCTACGACTATATGAGAAAGAATTCACTTAGAGTCATTATTCCAAATACTCTGTGTGGGTTTTGTTGTTTCCTTTCCTAACTGCTTACAAAAACCATTCTGAGAATCAAAACTTGTCTGACAAAAGAGGAGGTTTCATGGCTGACCTCTTGAATATTGGCTAAAAGCAGAGTCTCAGAAAGGTACTGCTCCCTTTAAGCCTTTTAGTTTCATATTGTGCAAGAGAGGCTTCACAACAACATATTGTTCTTGATCTATCATCTTTTGGGTACCTCGAGGATCTTGGCACACTCAGTAATTTAACTGCAAGAAACTAAAGGGTCAAATTAGGCTGCAGAAGCAATAATAACTACAACAACAACAAATTGTGCACAGTTTTCCATCCATACATCACAAAGGCATTAAGTAGCATTAGATCCATTTCAGAGATGAAACAAAGGAGAGAGATGACTTGCCCGAGGTAACCAAACAAGTTAAAGCATTTAGTCACTTCTGCTGACATCTTCCACCAGCATCCACAATCTGGGCTTTGCACAGGGACATGCAAGGTCACTAAATGTTCTCTGTTCTGGACCTGAGCATTAAGGTGCTTCTGTGGGCATGAAATCCTGGAGAAAAACAAGAATTGCCTAGGGAAATGTGTGTGTGAGAGAGAAATGGGGGGTGCTGGTGGATGAGGAGCTCAGTATGAGCTGTCAGTGTGGTCTGGCAGCCCAGAGAGCAACCAGAGCCTAGGCTGCAGCAAGAGAAGTGTGGGCAGCAGGGCAAGGGAAGTGATCCTGCCTCTCTGCTCCCCACTGGTGAGACCCCACCTGGAGTACTGCATCCAGGTCTGGAGCCCCTGGGACAAGAGGAATATGGAGGTGCTGGAAGGTGTCCAGAGAAAGGTCATGAGTATGCTCAGAGGGCTGGAGCTGCTCTGCTGTGAGGACAGACTGAAAGAGTTGGGGCTGAGCAGTCTGGAGAAGAGGAGGCTCCCAGGTGACCTTATTTTGGCCTTTCAGTATCTGAAGGGGGCTGCAAGAAAACTGGGGAGGGACTTTTTAGGCTGTGAGGTAGTGATAGGACTAGGGGGAATGGAACAAAGCTAGAAATGGGGAGATTCAGTCTGAATGTTAGGAAGAAGTTGTTCAGCATGAGGGTGGTAAGACCCTGGCTCAGGTTGCCCAGGGAGGTGGTGGAAGCCTCCTCCCTGGAGGTGTTTAAGACCAGGGTGGATGAGGCTCCGGACAGCCTGATCTAGTGTGAAGTGTCCCTCCCCATGGCACAGAGGTTGGAACTGAATGATCCTTGTGGTCCCTTTCAACTCTGACTGATTTCTATGATTCTATGATTACATGATTCTGTGATTCTATGACTCTGTGATTTTATAATTCTAAATGGGAGACATAAAATAAACAGCCGAGCTTTTTTAGTCAGGAAGGAGCAATGTGGCATGCAGGAAGGGAAGAACAAGCAACTGAGAAGCTAAAGATATATTTTCCAGAAGGAAAAAAAATTGTGAATAGAAGATAAAAATGTGAACAAAATAGCATAAACCCCACAAGCTTCAGAAGGAAGAAGTGGAAAGAGAAAGTGAGAGAAATGAAGAAGAACAATTAGAGGAGAAAGAACTTAGTGAGAAAACCCAGGACCATTCATGTTGGCAGGAGCCATCCGCAGGCGCAAAGACAAAATGAACCTGATGGGGAATCTTTGTAAGGTGCAACTTCAGGTTGTTACTTGGGATCCACTCAACTGCAAGCTGTTCTAACATACTGCCAAGCCACTTCTGGGTTCACAGCAGGGGCCCTAGGGTGGTCAGCAGCATCTGAGTTTGCTCAGCTCTCTGCTGATTTGGGTTGTTAGTGAGGAGCAAAGTCACAGAATTGTCAGGGTTGGAAGGGACCTCAAGGATCAGCCAGTTACATCCTCCTGCCACAGGCAGGGACACCTCACACTAGATCAGGTTGCCCCCAGCCACATCCGGCCTGGCCTTAAACACCTTCAGGGATGAGGCTTCCACCACCTCCCTGGGGAACCTGTTCCGGTGTCAAACCACCCTCATGGGGAAGAACTTCTTCTTCACATCCACCCACTGAATCTACCCACTTCTAGTTTTGCTCACCCAGTGAGATTCCTGGTCTGAAGACAGCTCAGAGGACTTCTTTAGCAGGTAGATGGTGCTGGAAACAAATTCCTTCATTATACTGGAAGGAAGCAGTAAAGCAGCTAGGCAGCAGCTTGTTTTCCTTCAAATATCCACATGGTCTTTTGCCAATAAAAGACCAAAACCCAAAGGTCAGGCATTTCTTTTCAGCTTGTTAAAGACCTTAGGAAAACGTTAGCTCAGTTTTTATTTTATTTGCCAGTGCTAGGGCTGAGAAAATAAGTGGCTTGTGGCACACAGATCTGGGAATATGCCTGTAAAGTTTAACCAAAGGGATGGAAATCTACAGACAGGTTTAAAATGTGCCTCAAGCAAGAGGAAACATTCATTTCCAAGGAGAATGCTTGTGAATGAGTAGAATAAATTTGATTTACCTTGCTTGACTCATCTTTGGAGTGCCAAACAGCTAAAAAGTTTCACCTGTGAATCACTGGCAGAGGTCAGCCACTGCCCTAATCTATGTTAACTAAGATACCAGCACATTATGCAAATCTCCATACAACCAAACCAGCTGAATTCAAAAATACCAACATTTCCCATGCTCATGCGCTCCCAACAAAGTGTTTTTTCAGGTGTCTCCAGAAAAATAAACAAACCAAGCTGAGCTATAGTTGACAGTAAAATCCTATCTGGTGAATACCAAGCCCTGGGGAGGCTGCATCTTGAATATTGTGTCCAGTTCTGGCCCACTCTGGTCAGGAAGGACCTCAGGGAACTGCTTGAGAGAGCCCAGCACAGAGACACAAAAATGAGGAAGGGAGTGGAACATCTTCCTTAGGAGGAGAGGCTGAGGGAGCTGGGGCTGGGAGCAGAGGAGCCTGAGAGGCGACCTCATTCATGTTTATAAAGATGTAAGGGGTCAGTGCCAAGAGGACAGAGCCAGGCTCTGCTGGGTGATGTCCAATGCCAGGACAAGGGGCAATGAGTGGAAGTTGAGGCATAGGAAGTTCCATGGAAACATGAGGAGGATTTTTTTTCCCTGTGAGGGTGCCAGAACACTGGAACAGGCTGCCCAGGGGAGTTGTGGAGTCTCCCTCTCTGGAGATATTCAAAACCTGCCTGGATGTGTTCCTGAGTGACCTGCTCTGAGTGCTCCTGCTCTGGCAGGGAGGTTGAACTGGATGAGCTTTGAAGGTCCCTTCCAGCCCCTGACTTTCTGTGATTCTGTGACATTTCTGCTCACTGACAGTGCTCTTTGTGTAGCTCCAAGGGGCTGGAAGAGCATGAAGACACTGACAGAAACTTCCATGATGGTTTTGGCAAAATTCTAGGCACATAGAAACATAGAATCACAGAATTGTCAGAGCTGGAAGGGACACCAAGGGTCAGCTAGTTCCAACCCCCTGCCATGGGCAGAGACACCTCACACTAGATCAGGTTGCTCAGAGCCACATCCAGCCTGACCTTAAACACCTCCAGGGATGAAGCTTCCACCACCTCCTTGAGCAATCTGCTCCATACCTGTATTTCACACAGCACGACACATCTAAATACTCATTTTCTGTTGCTATTTACTTTTCCCTCTCTCTCTATTTTTTTCCCTTAAACAACATGAAAATTAAATGTCAAAATTTTTCCATGGTTCAAGTGTAAGATTGTTCTAAATATTCAAAAGTTAGAGCATTTGGCTCACCCCCATAAGCATATGCCACATGCTATGAGTCTAAAAAACTCCAAAGCCTCTGAGAAGGTTTTGGTTTCTACATTTAATGAGTCAGGTGGAGCTTGAAGATTTTTCCTCTACAGGAATATGGTGCTGAAGCTGAGATTTCCTCTCAAAACACAGAATTTCATTGCTCCCATAGAGGTCAGTTGAAGTTTTACCAGTACAACATATACATAGAGGTTAGGAGATGGGATAAAGTTTATGTTTGGAAGTACCTGTCAAATGCTCCTATGAAACTATGTCAATCACAGAAGAATGATAATCTCAGTGCTTCTTGGATCAGACCAGAGGAAAGGCTATAAATAATTCATCCTTAACATCCTACACACTGTTTTTGAGGACTTGAGACAGTACTTCAGCAGAAATGTGTGCTAGGGCATGAACTGAAGACTTCACGAGTCTGCTGTAAGAAATTAAAATAGAATTGTCCTTATTGCAATTTGGGCCATTCTTCTATTTATAATAATTGCTGTCTGTGGGAAAGCTCAATGTGACAATCATGTCTGATGTAGGATCAGGCTGGAAGAATCTTTTCTTCATGGTTAATCACCTTCCTTCCAGCTTGGATTTGCTCCTGGACAAGCCAGGAATCATAGAGTTGTGGTTTGGATTGGAAGGGACCTCCAAATGTCATCCAGTGCAACCCCCCTGCAGTCAGCAGGGACATCCTCCACTAGATGAGGTTACCCAGAGCCCTGCTGAGCCTCACCTTAAACATCTCCAGGGATGAGGCCTCAGATACCTTCCTGAACAACCTGTTGTAGTGTTCCTGCACCCTCATTGTGCAGAACTTGTTCCATTGAGGCGTCCTGTCCAGGACAAGTTTCTGTCCAAGAAACCTTGGTTCATCCCATAGGTGAAGTCTCCTTCCCTAGGCATTGTCAGCATTCTTAAGGCAATTTCCATTGCCTCGTTGTCAGTCCTGCATCTTTGAGAGATTACTTAGCACAAAGATCCCTACTGCACACATTTCTGTTGGCCTCTTCTTGCTTCCAGGACTTGACACAAGAAGCACAGCATCCTTTAAAATAGTTAGTGGTGTGCACTGTCCTGGGTGGTAGTTAAACAACCTTCAAATTGCACAAGAAGGTTCTTTCTCTCCCTTTCTGTCTTCCAGGGCAGTTTGACCCACCCTCTGATTTGATTGTGGCTCCAAACGAAGTCTGAAATTTCCTGAAGTCGTTTATGGCAGAGGCAGTGCACCACTGGAAGCACAAATTATCTCAACAGATGGATTGGTGTGGAAGTGATCTGCAGTCTTGTGATGTTGGCTGTCAAATCTACAGCTCAGGAACATCTGTTACTGCTTGCACTGTGAAGCCTTCAGCTCGAAAGAACAGAAGATACTGGAGCAGGATTTCTCTACAATCTGCTTAACTTAGAAGAGAATTTTCCATTTGGTTGATGCTCCCCAACCACCTTTCCATGGGCAGTAACTGCTTTCTTAGGAGCCTCTCCTGCCAGGTCATATGGAAGCTATGAAGACTTGACACACAAGCCTGCTAAGGGCTGCTTGCTTCCCACGGGTACTCAGCCTGAACATTCATTCCTATTTGTCACAGCTTACTTAGCACAAAGAAACATCAACACAACAAAACAGTCCTCTGCGTGCTGTTGATAATTGTTCTCCACCTGTAAGCTCTTCTTCGATTGCTTTCAGGATTGTTTCTTCAGGTTGTTTTGCTGTAAGACTTATTAGTGTCAATGAAATAGGACCAGGATAGGTTGGGGGCTGATCTGCTGGAGAGCAGCTCACCCTGGAGGTCCTGGAGGACAACAGGATGAGCATGAGCCAGCAATATGTTCTTGGGGCCAAGAAGGCCAAGGGCATCCTGGGGTGGATTAGAAGGGCTGTGTTTATCACAGAATCACAGAANAGGGAAGAGGAAGAGCCACAAAGCTGCTGCAGGCAATGGAACACCTCCTGCGAGGCCAGGCTGAGGCAGCTGGGGCTGGGAGCTGGCAGCAGAGGAGCCTGAGGGCTGTCCTCGGTGCTGTACTAAAGATGTGCAGGGCAGCGTCAGGAGGATGCAGCCAGGCTCTGCTCAGGGGTGACCAAGAGCAGCCACAAGGGGCACTGGGGGCAAGCTGGAGCAGAGGAGGTGCCAGGGGAACAGCAGGGGAAACTTTTTCTCTTGGAGGTTTTATTCTTAGGATGTTTAATGGCTGTGAATGTCTGGATGCTATTACAGCTAATGATCTGCATTTGCTGCACTGCTTTAGAATCATAGAATGGCTGTGGAAGGGACTTCCAACTCTCCTGCCATGGGCAGGGACACCTCTCACTAGCTCAGCTTGCTCAATACCTCATCCAGCATTGGTCTCAAACACTCCGAGAGGTGAGGTCCACAACTTCTCTGTGCAAAGCACCAGCACTTCTTTATTAGGCTCTGTGGATAAAAATAGAACAAAATCAGTTTTTACAGGCAGAGAATTGAAAGCCAATACTCTTCCAAGACAGGCAGAGAGTTAATGACAAAAGTGCTGGTGCTATGACAGGGAGATGAGAGGAAGGCTTCATCTACGTAAGCTATCATATGAGTGGAACAGGATATAGCTGTGGAGGACAAGTTCTCCTAGAATGGAGAATGGAAGCTGACCAGAATGTAGCTATCTTAAGAAATTAAGATTTACCATGGTAGCTTTTGTACAGATACAGAAAAGCATCTGGCTTCTTCCTAGAACTGCAGAAGGCCTTCGGAAACTCCTTCAGACATATGGGATTTGCATATGCTGTCCTGGTGTAATGCCTCCTAAAATACTCTGGTGAGGGACCTCTTTCAGCTGCCCTGCTGTCAAGCCTCAGAAATCCCCCGAGGGGAACTATAAGCATGTCCCAGAGCAGCAGAAGGAACTTCAGAATCATCATAGATTTTCTTGGTCCTCTTAGCAATTCTACTCTATTTCCTTTGAGCTTATTAACATTTCACAGAATCAGTCTGGTTGGAAAAGACCTTCAAGATCATCAAGCCCAACCTATCACCCAGCAGTATTTAATCAAGTGCCTCATCCAGCCTCTTTTTAAACACCTCCAGGGATGGGGACTCCATCACCTCCCCAGGTAGCCCATTCCAGTGCCAATCACTCTTGTGAAGATCTTCTTCCTAACACCTAGTCTGAACCTGCCCTGGCACAGCTTGAGGCTGTGTCCCCTCATTCTGCCACTGGTTGCCTGGGAGAAGAGACCAACCCCAGCTGGCCACAAGCTCCTTTCAGGTAGTTGTAGACAGCAACAAGGTCCCCTGCTGAGCCTCCTCTTCTCCAGGCTGAACACCCCCAGCTCCCTGAGCCGCTCCTCACAGGGCTGTGATCCAGACAAGCAGTCCAGTCTCTGCTTACCATCCTGTTCCCCAAGCACAGGTGGGTCACAGCTGCACCTCCACTTGCACAGCTAAGTAGCACAGCACATGCCTTCTGAAAGCCCAGATGCAGGGACACAGCCTTTTCCTTCATAGCATCGCCCCACTACACCCCTACCAAACCTCAGCCTGCTATCAGAGGACAACATGAAGTCAAGCACAGAATCAGAATCACTGAGGCTGGAAAAGACCTCTGAGATCACCAAGCCCAGCCTATGACCCAATATCACGACATCAGCTAACTCATGCCACCAAGTGCCACAGCCAATCTGTCCTTAAACACCTTCAGGGATGAGGACTCCACCACCTCCCTGGGCAGTCCATTCCAGTGCCTAATTCCCCTTTCCATGAGGAAGTGCTTCCTGATATTCAACTTAACCCTCCCTTGGCACAGCTTCAGGCCATGCCCTCTTGTCCTGTCATAAGTTGCCTGGGAGAAGAGCCTGACCCCCATCTGGCTACAACTTCCTTTTAGGTAATTGTAGAGAGTGGTAAGGTCCCCTCTAAGTCTCCTCTTCTCCAGGCTGCACATCCCCAGCACCAAGCCCATCAACACCTCCATGAAAGGCCCTGTTCCAGAACCATCATTTTGGAAATGTCAAGCTAACAGTTCCAGCTGGGCAGAAATGAGCAAGAAGCAAGAGAAGGACTCAAGTCAAGGACAGAAAAGCTACAGAATGTTTGCAGCAGGAGCAGACAAGGGAGGTGTAAAGCACCACTCTTGATAGATATTCAGTGTGAAGGGTTATTGATGCAGAACACCACTGAACCTCCCTAGAGCCACCAAAAGATTAAGAGGCTAAAAGCAATGCCTCATGCAAACAAGCAATGTCTTTGTCAAGGGGGCAGACATCCTCCCTCAGCTAGGTGAAGCTTAGCAGATTTTGTGATCAATGGGAACCAGCTCAATACTGACTTGCTGACGTAGTTTTAAGGCAGGCAGTTTACAGAACCCACGGTTAGACCTGGGACACTGCGCAGCTGAGTGCACCGAGACAGCAGAGACATACTGCGCCTTCAGCTCTGTTGGTCTTAATATACCTACTTGGACACAAAATCTTCTCCTGAAGCTGGAAACATTACAGAATCACAGAATCTCAGAATGTTAGGGGTTGGAAGGAACCTTGAAAGCTCATCCAGTCCAACCCCCCTGCCAGAGCAGGAGAACCTAGAGCAGGTCACACGGGATCACATTAAGGTGGGTTTGGAATGTCTGCAGAGAAGGAGACTCCACAGCCTCTCTGGGCAGCCTGCTCCAGGGCTCTGTCACCCTCACAAGGAAAAAGTTTCCCCTCCTGTTCCCATGGCACCTCCTCTGCTCCAGCTTACCTCAGTGCCCCTGGTACTGCCCTTGGCCACCCCTGAGCACAGCCTGGCTGCGTCGTCCCGACGCTGCTCTGCACATCTTTAGCACAGCACTGAGGGCAGCCCTCAGGCTCCTCTGCTGCCAGCTCCCAGCCCCAGCTCCCTTAGCTTGGCCTCACAGGAGATGTTCCATTGCCTTCAGCATCTTTGTGGCTCTGTGCTGGACTCTCTCAAGCAGTTTCCCAATATTCTTCTTGATCTGAGGGGCCCAGATCTGGACACAAGATTTGAGATGAGGCCTCATTAGAACGGAGTACAGGGGCAGGTGAACCTCTCTTGACCTCCTAACCACAGCCATTCTAATCCACCCCAAGATGCCCTTGGCCTTCTGGTCACAAAGGCACATTGCTGGCTCATGGGCATCCTTCTGTCCACCAGCACCCCCAGGTCCCTTTCCCCTACACTGGTCTCCAACAGCTAAGTCTCCAACCTATCCTGCTCCTTGAGGCTGTTCTTTCCCAGGTGCCAGACTCTATCCTGTCCTTGTTGCATTTCATTCCATTTCTCCTCTCCCAGCTTTCAGCCTGTCCAGGTCAGGCTGAATGGCAGCACAGCCTTCAGGCGTCTCAGCCACTGCTCCCAGTCTGGCGTCATCAGCACACTTCCTGGCAGTGCCCTCTGTGCCCTCATCCAGGTCACTGGTGAATATATTGAATAGTATTAGTCCCACTACTGACCCCGGAGGGACTCCACTGGACACCTTAAGATGATTTCTAACCTGTCAGAATTCTTCAGGATGAGAAGCAGCCTTCAATTTCAAGTTTGCATCAAAGTCTGACTCAGACTCTTAACACAACTATATTATGGGTAAGAAAGCCTCATAGATTTCTGGTGCTGCAGATCTCTAGTCTATATTCCACCATCAGAACACACACACCTCTACAGCTCAGCTCTTCCAGACAGATTTTCTTTCCTTTCTGTTCTTAACAGCATCTTTTTTTGTTTTGATGGTAGCCTTAGCCTTATTCAACACAGAGGTTTGGTTTGGTTGGTTTTCATTCTTTTCTATGCTAGAACAGAGATAGGAAACAATCTGCTGGCATTTAAGACCTATTTCTTTGCCTCCCAGCTTGCACACAAATATGTGAACACAATATTCTGGCAGCAATATATTTTTTCTTAACTAGTATTTTGGTCATTTCTGTGTATCTCACCAATCTGTATGTGATTGTGTTCCAGGATAACATTCTCACAAATGTCCTTTGGGTTTTTGGGGGTCTTTTTTTGGTGTTAGATTGTTGCAACTGTAAACACAAAGTCAGTCAGGCTTGGCAGGGTTCACAGAGTCATAGAATGGGTTGGGTCAGGAGGGACCTCCAAGGGGCATCCAGTCCAAACTCAGCCGGGACATCCTCCACTAGAGCAGCTTGCTCAGAGTCTTGTCCAGCCTGACCTTGAACAGCTCCAGGGATGTGGCCTCAACTACCTCCATGGACAACCTGTTCCAGTGTTCCACCACCCACATGCTGAAGAACTTGTTCCTCACATCCAATCTCAATCTGCTCTTCTCTCATCTCAAACCACTGCCCTCATCCTATCACTCCAGGCCTTTGCAGTCTCTCTGCAGCCTTCATGTAAGCCCCCTTCAGATACTGGAAGGCTGCTTCCAACCCAAACCATTCTATGGTTCCATGGCTAATGAAGAATTAATTTAGTCTGATTTGTCAGCTGCATATGAGCACAGTAGAGCTGCACAAATATTTACGCCCACCTTGGGATGTGTTAAGGATATAAAATCTTCACTGCTATCACAGCACAGAAAACATCTGCTGTTAGGGCTGTGCAAACAATAAATCAGAGAATCACAGAATGGTCTGCGTTGGAAGAGACCTCCAAAGGTCCAATCCCTCTGCACTCAGCAGGGACATCCTCCACTAGATCAGGTTGCCCAAAGCCTTGTTGAGCCTCACCGTGAATATCTCCATGGACGGGGCCTCAACCATCTGCCCAGGCAACCTGTTGCAGTGTTCTACCACCCTCGTGGCGAAGAACTTGTTCCTAACATCCAATCTAAATCTGCTCTGCTCTAGCTTGAAGCTATTGCCCCTACAGGCCTCTGGAAAGTCTCTCTCCATCCCTCTGTAGCCCCCTTGCAGGTACTGGAAGGCTGCTATTAGGTTTCCCTGGACCCTTCTCTTCTCCAGGCTGAACGACCCCAGGTCCCTCAACCTGTCCTCTTGCAGAGGTGTTCCAGTCCACTGATCATCTTCCCACTTTAGAGTTAAATCTATATAAAACTTGCATCTTCAAATGATAACTTAAAAAACCCACCAAAACATAACCCACAAAAAATGTTCTAGAAAACAATAAAAATACTAAGATGTTGCAGTAAAATACAGGGGGCACGTCCTGGGCATTTTACATCTTCATGCCTTGCTGGTGTCAGAAAAGTGATTGGGCTCCCCAGTTCAGGAGAGACAGGGACCTGCTAGAGAGTCCAACAGAGAACCACAAGGATGTCTGGGGGAGTTGAACATCTCCCCTGTGGAGAGAGACTGAGAGCCCTGGGGCTGTTTAATCTGGAGAAGAGAAGGCTGAGAGGAGATCTGATCAATGTCTATCAATACCTGAGGGGTGGATGTCAAGTGGAGGGGGCCAAGCTCTTTTCAGTGGTCAGCAGCAATAAGAGAAGGAGCAATGGATATAAACTGGAACAGAGAAGGTTTCAGCTCACCATGAGGAGAAACTTCTTTAGAGTGAGGGTGTCAGAGCCCTGGAGCAGGCTGCCCAAAGAGGTTGTGGAGTCTCCTTCTCTGGAGACTTTCCAACCCCACCTGGATGCATTCTTGTGTGGACTTTGGCATCCTGCTTTGGCAGGGGGGTTGGACTGGATGATCTCTGGAGGTCCCTTCCAACCTCTAAGGTTCTGTGATTCTGTTGTGAAGTACAGAAGATTCTCAGCTCACTAAGAGTTAGATAACAGCTGAGGATCTGCCTCCTTTTCCCCCCTTACAACTACATAGTCTGGAGTTCAGTTTCAGATGCCTGTGACAGTGATTAGGGAGGAGAATCTCACATAAGCAGCCAGGCTCAAGCTAATTTCAGACAGCCCTGAAGCTCTTTGACATTCAAACTGCCTTTTGCTCCCAGTCCAGTGGCACCTCCATGTGATGCTTCCACCTACACTGAGGTTCCTACAAGAGAAGGCTCTGCAGCCTCGTCGCATTGCATTAGTGGAGTCCAGGAGGTTAGAGACAGCAAGGAAATAGTGCTTGCATGTTCCTAACCTCACTTTACCTCCATTCAGTGCAAACTCAGCCTGTTCAAACCCACAGCCTTACATGGCACTGATGGAGAAGCCACACTGCTGGGACAATGCCACACATCTGCATACATTTTGACACAGCTATAGAGGAGGGGAATGCATTCTGCATGTCCCAGTTTGAGGCCACGAGCTAACCAGGACTGGCATAACCTGGAACCCCTCAAACCATGACACTGCACATAGATTCTGAGGCAGTTCACAGACCACAGAAGGTCCCTAAGATTTAGCCTCTTACATTTAACTGAAATTGGAATCTCTGCCTACTCCAGAGAAGTAGGTAGAAAAAAAGCCTGATGATTGCTTTGATTTAGATTCTGCTTGACACTTAACCTCAACTCCTGTACAGAACTGCACACAGGGAAATTCTTCACTCAAACAAAGTCCAGCAGGGCACTATGTAGTTAAAGCTCAGCAGAAACTAAGATATGTGAGCTAGTCTAATGCTGTCCATTGCCTCGTCACTTAACTAATCCCAATTGTAAAACAAAAACAAAACATAGGTTAAGGGTACTGGGATTGGTCAGCCTGGAGAAGAGAAGGCTCCAAGAAGACCTTATAAATTCCCTCCAGTACCTCAAAGCATCCTACAGGAAGGCTGGAGAGGGAATTTTAGTGAGGGTGTCTAGCAACAGGACAAAGGGTGATGAATTTAAATTGAAAGGGAATAGGTTTAGACTGGATCTGAGGGAGAAATTCTTCACTGTGAGGGTGGCAAGAGTCTGGAATGGATTGTCCAGAGAGGTTGGAGATGCTCCCTCCCTGGAGATGTTCAGGGCCAGGTTGGATAATGCCTTGAATAACCTGGGCTAGTTGAGAGGTGCCCATGGCAGGGAGGTTGGATTAGATGATCTCTAAGGTCTCTTCCAGCCTAGGCTATCCTATGAATACAAACCAAAACCACAACAAACAAACAAACAAAACAAAAACAAAAAAACACCAAACCTCCAAAACCACCACAACAAAAAATCCAGCAACAAACAAAAACCTCTAAACATTTTCTCTTCCAACAAAATCCATTTGAAAATCAACCCATGGAAAATCCCATCCTATACTGCACACAAGAGCACAGTACTTCCTAGCTTATTTTTGACACAGACTTATTTTCTGTAGCACAGGTATTTTTATGGTTTAAACAATATCTCCCACTGGTGGAATTCCAGACAGCCCTGTGAGGATATTCTTTTCCAATAGGAGATATTATCTTCATGGTTTTAGAGTCTTCACCATCTCTGTTCAGCATCCCTTGTGCCACACATCTAGGACCATACACAGCCTATTTTTGGTCATTTCTGCTATAAGACAGCAGATCTCTTCACAGGATCATAAGATGTTAGAGGAGTTGGAAGGGACCTCCATAGATAGAATCATAGAATCATAGGATGCAGCGGGTCAGAAGGGACCTTTGAAGGTCAGCTAGTCCAACCCCCCTGCAGCAAGCAGGGACATAGAATCATAGAATGAAGCAGGTTGGGAGAGACCTCCAAGCTCATCCAGCCCAACCTAGCACCCAGCCCTAGACAATCAACCAGATCATGGCCCTAAGTGCCCCATCCAGGCTTTGCTTCAACACCTCCAGGGACAGCGACTCCACCACCTCCCTGGGCAGCCCATTCCAATGCCAATCACTCTCTCTGTCAACAACTTCCTCCTAACATCCAGCCTGAACCTCCCCTGGCACAACTTGAGACTGTGTCCCCTCATTCTGTCCCTAGTTGCGTGGGAGCAGAGACTGACCCCCAC